>OZ018398.1:17564063-18175063 GCA_963969525.1 Ontholestes murinus
ATTTTCATGAACTCTGCATCCGTAGAACAGTATTTGATTTTATATAATCTACATAGAAGCGGTTAATTAATTATTTTAAAAGCATGTCAATTTCACCATAAGAAAATTTGCGATCGATACTACATGTTAATTTATGATAAACACTAATCTAAAAATGTTTCAATGTTTATACCACTAATGTATATTAATAGGATCAGCAATTGTGCTATAGAGCAACTTATATATATCTACAAGTCTATGGTTAAGCCGAAATTGGTCAAAGCTACAAAAAACACAGGCAAACTAAGAAAACTATATTTCAATTTGTAGCGTTATGTATAGATGTTGGATAACTTATTGGTACCTTATTTAAAAAACTATCTAAGCAACGTCACACACGTCCAACACTTCTCTGCCACCAGTTCATGAATCTACAGGAGAAGTAATATAAATTGGCCGCAAGATAGTCCTCATTTAAGCCCTGTGGACTTATTGGGTTATTCCCAATATTTACGCCCAACTAACGTATTTAGATCCGTACCGATAAGAGCACAAGAAATGTTACTTTGTACTTAATGTGGTTTAAGTGATAAGTAATCCAGTGCCTGGCGGTGCTTCAGTACGAGGAGTAGTTGTTTTAACTATTAGCTGTTAGTTCTTGCATTTTTATTATAAGACAACGGAGCCATATTGCTCGAAGAAATTAATTTTTCTCATCTCAACATTCATAATTCTAATAATATTGCCTCGGTAAATCAATATTTTAATTAATTTAGCAAATAGGGATTAAAATAAAAGTAGGAATAAGATCAAAGTCATCACTAACGAGGGGTATTCTCAGATTTGTTTGAGATTTATAAATTAAGAGTTTCTGTTTGTTCCCTTTACAAATTTAAATGCTGGTTTAATAATGATTTTATATATTCTTAATTTTAAGACTGCAATATGTAAAATACAGGAATTACACAAACTCTTAATAATTCAACTAATTTAAAATTGAAGTATATGATAGCACTTCTTTTTAAACTACTAAGTAACTCAAACAACAAGCAAATAATTAAAATTCAACCCTTAAAATATCTAAAATCATTATTTTTTAAGAGTATCCATGATTGAATTCAATAAAATAATAATTAAAGTAATAACCTAAAAAAACAAGATAATCCCTGTAATAATACATGGAATGTCAAGAGGTGAATATAATCCAAGAAAAAAATCTACAATACTCAACATCCTTAATTTTCAACGTAATCAACTTTATGTTCGAGGTATAGGGTTCTGATCAATACATGCCTACACTCGTAGTAAAAAAGTCAAGTCCATTTTATAATACATTGTTCGATTTAATCGCAACACTATAATGCTGTAGTTTCCCCTAATTTACCTGGTTTGTATCGCCAGTCTCATTCCTTCGGCTCACCTCCTAATTCACGTTTTTCCTGTTTTTCATCCCTACTGCCTTGTATTATAATCCGCCGGTTTATATATAGTTTAAAATTTCTGTCTTATTTTTAGTGCTAATCCATTGATAATGGTCACTTTGTGTCCGAAATGTACATTTGGTAATTCAAATAAAAGTGTGTAGGAAGGTCATTAATGCTTTATTCGTCAAATTGTTATGATCTACATGTAACTCAATAATTCAATCAATCAATGTATTGAACAAGACAAGTGTTATTATTCACATAATAGTTATAGTGGAATTTCATACATACATTATTTTACATAGTAATAAACGAATTACTATCGCTTGTAAGTCCGTAAAATACGTGGCTTTAAATTAATTGGCGGCGAAAAAATGCGACACGTAAAATTTAATTAGGTCCTCATTCACGTACGAATTCATCCGTCGGAATTTTATGGCTGGCGAATTTTTCCGCGAGGTAAAAACCCGCCAATTTGTTATCCCCAAAGCATAAAATAATTATTAATCATGCCCAAGAATCAGGAGGGCGAGTTTTCGGTTTAATTAAAAGCTGCGAAACAAGGTGAAATTTTCGGGTTGTTTGTAATCTGAAAATACGAGCGGCCGCCCGGTGTAAAAGGAATTTTTCGGTCGGGGCCCTAAAATAATGCATGAGCGCTAAAATAAACAGAGATATTCCTTTTATTATTTTTCCTTGTGACGTTTGTAATCTTGTATTTTATTTTACGGCATGTTTTATAAAGCAGAGAGGTGGGAACTGTGCAGTCTTTTTTTTGTGTGTGTCGCAACAGAAGAAAACGGTAAATTTCGCAGATAAGGGAAACGCCGAGTGTGGTTAATGTGTCGGAAAAATCCTCCCTTAATAAATACTTAAATATATTTAAGATTATACATATACATGAATATAATACTTATTTCAATTTATCAATTTTAACCTTGAAATGAATGTTTCACAGATTAAAGAAAAAATTCTGGAAATTGCGATTCTAAACGTTGTAGAACCTTGAAAACATATTGTATAATGAAAATAAAGGTTTAAAAACATGACAATAACTAAAAAATCAAGCAACAACAGTTAACATGGGAGGGTATAGTGCAGAGTAAAGAGATAACCAGATAAAAAATAATTCACACATTTATGATATAGTCAACTTGATATTAAGTACAAAATCTTCTGGTGAACGCATTAACTAACCCAAACTAATTAATCTAATAACTTGTGGAAATGGAGTCGACTCCTAGTACGAGCGTACAAAAACCGTCGCCTCCGAGAAAACGATCAACTTTAGGACGAGGGCATATGACTATTGAAGAATAACAAGCCGTTTAAACATGTACAAGCAAATAATTTCGCAAAGTCAGAAAGAGAAAAAACAGCTAATCCTACAAAAGGTATCAAATACAATAGGTAACATAACATATATATGTATCGTATTTGTGTATAAAATAGATATCTATTTATAGGTATTCCAAGAGCAATAATTTATCGTATCATAACAGAATACAAAAATAAAGCCTTCATTTCATCACCATTGAAACGAACGGGATAACATTATTTGATTGATAGCTTTGATGACAATGTTAAACATACAGTAAGAAAAGTCGTACATAGCTTGTTTTACAACAGATAATTGCCCACGTTAAACAAAATATTTGCTGAAACAAAGAAGAACCAAGATTTACCTCAAATGAGCCTTTCAACTTTATATAAATTAACTGAATTACTTTATTTTGAGTAAGTAATGCTATTACAAAAGTTATTTTTGATATAATGTATATGTTTATAGGTAAAAAGAGAAATCAAAATAGTTTGTTGTTGGAACGTGATGACATTGTTCTGTGAAGGCGAAAGTATCTGTCTTTAATTAAAACATATAGACCAGAGAAACGCCCAATATTTTATTTAGATAAAACCTGGCTTAATGAAAGTCATTCAAAAGCAAATGTTTGAACAGACACGGATATTAAAACACAAAGACAAGCTTTCATAGATGACCACAGGACCTTTGTCCAATTCAACAAATTGAACAGAAGCGATTATCAACAGAAGCGGCTGGGCGTACGACAGATAAGCGTTATCGATCGTCCAAAGGCGACAGCACATTCTCTTGTTTAGATACCATTTAGATTAGGCATTTATGTAAATAAGAATTGTATATAAATAGTATTTGTATTTGTATTTAATGCTTTGTCTCTCTTACAATAAATGAAAGTATTACAAATGAATAGATAAAAATATGTACTTATAATTTTGACGTAAGAGATCCAGGGGGGAGTTCACTCGGCAGAATGTTCTTCCACTCCAGCCCAATGCTGCATTTGAAGTTCTTCGGTTGATCCTTCTTGCAGACTTCTGATTGCCATTTTGGCTTTATTTTGCTTTAAAATTTAGGAAATAAATCAGAGTTAACCAACTTTCACTGCGAGCTACTTGTATCTCACGAAGAGCCTAAAAACCTCAGAGTGCAATTCTCCTTTAAAATAAGTAACCTCTCCGCTGCCTTACAACCAGTGTAAACTATCATCAACAGCAACCAGTACCTAGGAGCCACACAGAAGCTCTACTTGTACCGAGCGCTCGTTCTAACCACATCAGAGCGCCATCAGCGTATACATGGTCCTTCAAACTGGATTGCTATTAACTTCACCACGTCCAACCTAGACGAAGAAACCTACTCCGCTCCAGCCAAAGGATACGGATTGTCGTCTTAGCACTTGGGGATCGAGTACCGAGTGTTTTTACTGACAAACAAACATATAAAAAACGACCCGGCGTGACGGCACTCCCAGTGTTACCACTCCAAGCCAGGTCATCACCAATCCGATCGGCCCCAACCAATCACATCTGCCTCCTCTTAAATGAAGACAACACCAAATATATAGGCCCAGCAGCGTACAAGTTTGAAAACGAAAAAACTGAATGAGCTAGCCAAACAGCAGGAGGCATTAGGCAAACAATTAGGAGCAATTCTGGTAGATGTTAAGAAGCCAGCGACAACTCGCCTTCGAAGTAAATTCGCTTCCGATGCCAAGAAAATTTGGGATCAAGTGGAACAGTTGGATGAAAACAGCCAAACGTTCAAAATACCATACCACCCGTATCACCAAGGTAAATACAAACTGCGTGCAAAATTCCACGAGGTAATCACAAATGCCGTTCTGGACAGTATATCTCAAGAAGAGAAAACAACGGGACAAACATCAGAGCCAACATCAGTGTTAATACCAAATCCTAAAGTCATCAAGTTCGGATAGAAGATGCATTTTTTTAAACAACGTTAAACAACGCTCTTCAGATATCAAATATAAGCCAAGACGGAATGGAAATGTGGATCACGAGTATAGAGCAGTTCTGGAATAAAATATTCAGAATGTATCTTTCTGTTCTGAATGTAATAAGCGATGAAGATCAACAAAAGTATCACCAGCAGTTCAATAAAACCATCGAAGCGAAGGCCCATTTGCGTAGTTTTTCAACCAGGTTTCCCACGACGGACTCGGTGAGGCCCAATGCCCAATTACCAATAAAAAAACATACCGACATTTGAAGGTGGATACGACAAATGGACCAAGTTTCAAAGCTTATAATAAACAAGCTATTCACAATAATCTTCACTTATCGGATATTGAAAAACTAGAATATCTAAATGATTACGTACGTGGAGAAGCTTCGAAATTAATATCTCACCTACCGATGACCAGTGCCAACTACACAACAGCCTGGGACACACTTAAACGACGGTACGATAACAAACGGCTGTTATTGGCACAGAAAATCGATACACTGACAGATCAGCCAATATATGAGTCAAACTCTCCCGCACAACTAAAACAGTTACATGACACAGCAATGGAATGTCTGCAAGTCATCCAAAATATGGGATACGACACCATTCGTCAGTAGAATCATTATCAGAAGATGGGGAAATGACACGAACAAAATCTTCGATCGGAGTATGGAGTCTCCCTACGAAGTTCCCGAGCTGTCCGAAGTTCTGACATTTCTTGAAAAACGACTCCTGTGTTTAGAAGAGAATCGACCAGTACTCTTCAGCGGAATGCCAGAAAACCACAAACAATGTAGAATCTGCCAGAGATATCATGATGTCTACCATTGTCCTATTTTCCTGGTTTATATTGTACAATAGAGAAACAAGATTATCAGAGAAAGAAAACTCTGTATAAATTGCCTATATCACCCATGTATACAGATTTGCCCCAGCCAACAACGATGCCGTAATTGCAATAAATATCATCACACATTAATGCATAATGATCAGCACATTCCTCAACGTGGCTTAGGACAATCACAATCTAGGCAAAACCGCCCAGCACAACAAAAACAATCACAACCAGGCCAGTCCAGCAATTCACACGCGGCAGGGGCTCTGGAAATTAATGACTTGTTACCTACAGCACTAGTGAATATAATAACAAGGAAGGGCTCCCTTTTCACAGCACGAGTCCTACTAGACCAATGTTCACAATGCTCGTTCATCACGGAAAATGCAGCTCAAATACTAGGATTTCCACGCCAAAAGGTCCACAATACAGTCTCTGGACTCGGAAACATTACAGGCCAAATTTCCAGTTCAATGATAGAGGCAGTCCTATATCCACACAAAAGCAATGAGTTTAAACTAGTAACACAATTATACGTTTTACCACGAATCACTAGCCAGCAACCAGCATATCCAATCGCACACACCGTTAAGGACCAGTTTAAGTAAATTGATCTGGCCGACGACACATTCAACTGCCCAGGACAAGTTGACATCTTACTCGGAACACGCCACTACAGCCAAATCCTTCTGGAGGGTATGAAAAAATATAATATATAAAAACATTGAAAGTCGATCACCGGGATATTACATTCCGCATCATGCCGAATTCAAGACAGAGAGTACTACCACCAAACTTCGAGTGGTGTTTGATGCGTAGTGTAAAACATGAAACAATCGCAGTTTAAATGAAAAAATGTACTCAGGCCCAGAACTTCAGAACAACATCACTGACATCCTTCTTCGTTGGCGGTTCCATGAAGTCGTATTTATGGCAGATATAGAACAAATGTACCGACAAATTCAAATAGCAGGGAAAGATCAACGTTACCAAAGGATTCTATGGAGACATAGTCCATCAGAGCCTATATGAGAATTTCAACTCACCACAGTCACCTATGGAACCAAGGCAACACCTTACTTAGCAATTCAAACACTCAATCAACTTGCTTACGACGAAGGATCTGATAACCCAAACATCGCTCAAATTATCATGAAAGACACTTACGTGGACGGCGTGCTTTCCGGGGCCAAGGATTTAGAATCTGCACTAGTGATTCAAACTGGCCCAATCAACATCCTTAAAAGAGGAGGGTTCAATATACGGAAATGGTCCAGCAACAACATCAATCTTCTGAAGTGGTTATCGGAATACATGGTAGACCAAAGCGACTATGAGATTTCATGCCCAGACAAAAAATCTCTAGGAGTAATATGGAACCCTACCCAAGATACATTCACATTCAAACCACCGGTACTCCAAAAAACAATTATAACAAAGAGGGTAATATTATCTGACATTTTCAAGATATATGATCCGCTGGGATCGCTCGCTCCAATAATTATAACAGCAAAAACACTAATCCAGCAACTTTGGATCGCTGGAGTGAAATGGGACGAGGAAGTATCACCACAATATCAAAAGCAGTGGGTGCAGCTGACAGATCAAGTACACAACATTCAACATCAAGAAATGGATATACTACACTAATGAAATAGAACTGCACGTATTCAGTGACGCATTAGAAAAGGCGTATGCTTCCGTTGTCTACGCTCGCACCATGTTTAAAGGGTAACCTGTGATCACTCTGCTACAAGCCAAATCGAAAGTCACTCCTGTGAAACAAAATATATCGTTCCCTCGTCTAGAATTGTGTGCCGCGCTGCTACTTGCCAAACTATTAACATACGGTCACTCATATTTGAAACATAACATTCATGCAACACACGCCTGAACAGACTCAACAATCACTATGTCCTGGATACATGGAAATAACAGCAAATTAGACACATTTGTGGCAAACCGAGTGGCCAATATCCAACGCTTGTCAACCAACGTTTCCTGGCATCATGTACGAAGTCAAGATAACCCAGCTGATTTAGTCTTGAGAGGAATAGAACCAACAAAATTGATAAATAACGTATTGTGGTGGCAAGGACCTGGATGGCTGGGAGAGGAGAACAAATCCTGATCGATTCAGCTCATTACTCCAGAAATTATACAAATGCAATCAAACACATTCGTAGTACAAACAAATACAGAAGAATTAATTTCAAGATTCTCAACGTTTTCTCGGATGATAACTACATTAGAGTGAGCTTGTTGCCCTTACTCATGGAATTAAAGTTGTACGCTTTGGGGTTCTTAAGAACAGCCTGGCTGACTGAGATTAAACAGATGTGTCTTCTTTTGTAGCCCTTTTCATTCAAACATGAAAACATCTTTAGAAATAATTTTTTAAGCCTGTAAGACTGATGTGCCTTGTCCGAGAGGATATTCCTGTCTTGGCGACTCTCAATAATCACTTCAAAGTGCGATACGGAATCATATTTGATCGACATTAATTCCCACGATGTTTGTAGGAACTCTGGTAAAATCAGCTTCAGAATTTCTGAATGACCGAATCTAGGTACCTGCACCATGCCAGTTTAGTCTAATTTGTTCTTGCAGGGAAGTAGGTCTAGCAAAACATCCATTGCTACTGAGGGTGTGCATAGATGCTGTAATGCCATGTATAATAATGGATCTTACTACCACAATGTACAATCAATGAATCCTTTTGTGTTTCAGACCTCATGATCGGCCAAAGAGCCTACGGTATATCCATAGTGCTTTGCAGATTGTTTTTTCTAAGTGCGCTTCCTAATTAATTTTCCTGACTAGTTTTAAACCTAGATAATTCACTAGTTGTGAGGCTATGAAGTGCAAATACAGTTGATTTACCAGGTACAGTATTGCCTAAAAAGCGAATTTGCCTTTAGGGCACTGTTCATTATATCGTTTGAAGTATTAAATATTCCTATTTTGTTTAATTATTTGACGAATTTACAACCCGTCGTAGTAGTAATGCTGGCGAGCTAGTGGAATATTATGTCCTGTTAGCCTTAGTACTTGGTAACCGTTTTATTCAAAGGGTGTATCTCCAGTCGCAACGTAGGTACGGAATCACTTGATTCTTAGAATCCTAATCTAGATGCACTTCTTCAGCTTTTAGGTTTTGCTTTTTGGTTAAGTTAGCTAAGGGATATTATATCGTACAAAAACACCAATTAGTCAATTCTGAAGGTTTTTTTATTTTATTTATTTCTACGATATCACTTTCAAATATTTATTTTGCTAGTCGCTACAATTGTTTCGATACACTGTGTCTTCTTCATGCGAAGAAAGATAAATTAATTTACATTATAAGTTTAATAAAAGTGATTCGGACAGGTCCATTTGATCATTTAAGAAAATCTATGCTAAATTAACCGCGACGGTATGAAATGGTTCAGAAGGGATTCGAGCCTTCAAGAGTGCTTTCTGCCAAGCCTTACCACGCTTCGTTGCAATAAATATGAAGCAGCTACTACTAACG
Organism: Ontholestes murinus; assembly: GCA_963969525.1. Taxonomy (NCBI): domain Eukaryota; kingdom Metazoa; phylum Arthropoda; class Insecta; order Coleoptera; family Staphylinidae; genus Ontholestes; species Ontholestes murinus. The sequence goes on from OZ018398.1 coordinate 17,573,108, forward strand.
TCCTTCAGGAGTATTATTAGATAAGAATACTTCGTATTGTTTCGTCTTATCCCGGGTTAACTGCGTTATCGTGCACCGCACGACCATTTTGAAATCTTTGAAATTGTTGAACCACGTTAATATCATATCTGTAATAAGGTGGTTTTATCGTTCCTGAAGCAGTGGACAATAGCTCTGAATATTCGAGCTAGGTACGCTTTTTCGTTGTAGAATAATTTTTTTCTCGCCTGAAAAATTAATCTAAAACAGTACTTAAAAAATGCCAATATTAGTGTATCATATGTATCTGTAGTAGTTGTTTCATATGATTTCGTGAAATCTTCATAGCAACCGTTGCTGCTGGGGTCCATTTGCATGTGTGGGCTAGTGGCTAGTAAATCGTTAAGTGTGTTAAATTTTTTCTCAGTTTTCGCCGAGTTTTTGAGATTAAATTATTTGCAACTTGCAATATATGCTTTTCTAATGTACTAGTCATATCATCATAAACCATATGTCTCAAGTACTTAAACTCAACACAACAAGGACAATATGCCTTACGTGTTCTTCGGGTGTGTACAAGTAAACGATTATGTTGTCACACCTGCGAGAGCCTTTTGTAACATTAATAGTTGGAATGTAGAAACTACATTTTTAAGACCAAATGGCTTTTCTCTGAACTGATAGTATCCTCAATCCACGATTAAAAATAGTGTACAATTTAGTTCATTATTCCAAATGAAGTCCCAATGCCAATGCCAAGAAATTCTTCGCGTTGCCAAGATCACGAAACGCTTCTTATATAACGGACAAGGGGGTCATCTCTGAAGCTATCACTGCAGACTATGAAAATTCAGTAAATACAAACATGGTCATCACCGTCCAGAAATACAATAAATGGGAACTATATGGGTTTGGTTTAACTGGAAGAACATTCTGAAGAATGAAGTCCGCCTGTGATTCCTGTGCTCAAACTTCTTCTTTACTAAAACTATAGGTGATGCATAAGGAGTGGTGCTGGGTTCAATGATTTAATGTACAATTAACTCTTCCACATGTGTATTAATTTCTTGGACATGGTTTATTCGATAACGGCGTATTTTTATGAGTTTATTTGTTGTGAGAGGAATTTTGTTAGCTATCTAACAAAATTATGATAAAATTTGCTCCTGTTGCTGACAAAAATCATCTGATGTATTTGCATTATAAGATTTTCAGTTCGCTCCAGTATTTCTCTCCTGCGAATCTGGATTCATATTTAGTCTTTGACAATCTTGATTGGACGTACAATTTTGACTGTTTATGCGCTTATTCAAATTAAGGGAACCCACAGTGGTAATGTTGACTTTTATTTTCGCCTTTTTAGGTGAAGTGCTTAATTTTTCTGTGCTGCTTGATTTTGCTTGTGAGCTCTAACTATTATCTACCATGATGACAACCTTGTGGTTGGCTTAACAAACTGATAGACAGTATTTGGCTTAAAATGTAACACCAATTCCCACATAACCAGAGGCTTCAATTGTTCCGACTAAAATGACAGATGTCATTGATACTACTGTAGCGCAGTTTTGATGGAACCAGATGTGCAAATAAATAAAGACCAAACTGTGGAACATAACAGTTTTTCTTAATCCAATGACAGATGTCTCTCATGACTTTCACTTATCACTTTTTGTCTGTCCAACAAAACTGTGTTCTAAATTAGAAAAGTACCTTGTAGCATGGACCCCTGTGGCTAAAATAACCGTCGCACTTCGCATATCCGCTGTTTACCATTAACAGCTGGTGTATTTCTGCGGACTAAGACCATCAAATTTTAAATTATGAAAAATCAGTAGTTATCAATACAAATTGTACCATTACCGGGGATGAATAAATGTCTGCTTATGCTTTTAGTTGTGGTGGCGAATTTCTCGACTGAGAGATGTAGGATAAGGTGCTGTTCATGTTTAATATCGTCTAATCCAATAACTCTCATTTCATTTGTTCGAAAAATCACTCCTCTCTTCTCAAATGTGTTCTGGACTTCTTCTTCTTCTAGAGCATCAGATTTTTCTATTTGTTTAAGTAATTCCTTCTGAAGCCTGCAAAAGGGTTTCGTTTTTCGCACGGTGATTTCTAGTTTTCTGTTTTTTTCTAATTCTTCTATAGCTGATGATGCATTGAAAGCTCGCAATGACGAACTATGTGTTGGATACACAATAATGTCTCCGTTCATTGCAACCTGGTTTCTACTGGTTTTACTTGCACGAGATCCAATGCTGTAGATAGGTTTATCAATAAACTTGACCTCATCGAGTTTCAAATAAACAAAATAATAATAACTCAAACTAAGACTAGTACGAAGTCAGAAAAGTTAGATTTATGTAAATAAGTGATTTGTATATAGGTTTTATAATTAAAATCACTTGGTTTGTTTCACATATATTTTTTTATTTTCGACTAGTTTCGGCTTATTGCCATTATCAAGAATGATGTACAAAAGAATTTTACCGGTATTTAAATACATTGACGGTGCATCAGGTAATAAAGGCATTTAATATCGGGGAGTTCCAAATCTCGTCGTTGTCATTAACCACGTTTTTTCCCGCTTTTACGGCTTTACAAATTTCAAGTCCCTCACGGTAGTTAAGTAATAATCCCTTAATACCTGAATGCAATATTTTACAATCATTTGAATTGAAGATATGATTAAATGTGATGCAATGTTTTGCAAAACCCGTGGTTTGTTTTTTATTTAAGATGTCGTTACGGTGTTCTTTTAGCCGAAACTAGTCGAAAATAAAAAAATATTTGTGAAACAAACCAAGTGACTTTAATTATAAAACCTATATATTAACATAATGTTTCACCAAGTGATTAATGAGAAACCAGTATATGATATATTAAGTGATTTGTTTTTTTTACAAATAAATAACACTAACATTTTAGTAGTAGTAGTAGTACTAGTGTTAGGCTATCGACCACGTGGTCCTTCCGCCATGTGTCATTTGTGTATTTGTGTGTGTGTAAATGAGCTTGTTACTTTAAAGGATCGCCCCCGTCACTCTAAAGCACCATTAATTGTATCCCAATGGTGAATGGTACCGGTCACCCATCCGGCTACTGACCCGAATCAACGTTGCTGCACGTCAGTTCGGGGCCGTAACCGATGCGCCACCACCGGCGTGTGGTGTATTTTCTACAAAATAATTAATTTTAAACAGAAAATCTTAAGTTTAATTGGCTAAGTAAAAGCTGTACTTGAACAAATGTAGAAAACAAAAATTTTGTATGTTAATAAATGTTTCTTAAAAGTAATTTATTTAGAAATAAAAACACTTCAAGGGGCTGTTCTAGCTTTATGCACATAAAAACTTTATCTTTTTAAAATACAGTTAATGCTTGTTGCGCTACACTCTTGATGGAAACATATATTAATAAGTTAAACTTTGATAATGGTCTAAGAATAAAAACATTATGGAACCAAACAAGTGTTACTCTCCACCTAATATTTTAAAAATACATTAAGCATCATATAGGAAAACCTGCACATTTAATATATGCAATTTTTAATTAATTTAAAAATAAGCACATATTACCATACGTTGGGCGCCATTTGTAAACAGGGAAAATTGAAGTGTGTATTTGGAATCAAAATTGATAGTCCCGGTTTGAATTTTAAAAAATTGTTCAATACATTCAAGGCGGATCCCGATGATTACCCACTAGATGACAAGAGGGCCATAATTTCTTCAGAAAATGAAAGATATATACCTTGACTACTCCTTATTGCTCACTTTGGTTTATTACATACTTATTTACAATATATATTACGTTAAAAGAATTCAGATTAGAGTTTAACTTTAAAAAAATTCAAATAAATTTGATGTTTCGAATGAAAGAACACAATAACTTTATTTTTTAACACGATAACTTTAAGTATATTAATTATACCTATTTGTCATACATTAATATATAGTGGGAGTATTCTCAGTTACATTTTCTAATAATAGAATCGCATTAAATCACAATAACGGCTCACAATTGTTTTTATTGCAGTAAATAAGCGAGACAAATAATTCATCGCAGTCGCTAGGTCAGCGCTCCCAAATTTAATAAAACTATTACGCGAACATTGAACCAAATTTCTCTCATTGTCAATAACCGCAAGTAGCGAAGGTCAAAAGTACAACCGTAAACATTTATTTTTCATCTACAAAATCATATAAAAAATATGAAGGAATATAAAAATATATACGACGAATAAAAATATGCGACGATATTACCGTGGAAATGTATAAAACAATTAAATTACTCCAAACGAATTGCCCAGACAGATTACGATCGATACACAGACTCGAAACCTCGCTCCCTCACGCCACCATGTAAACAACTTGATTTACTTATGATATTTCAAATTTATTTTACGGCCCGGTGTCACGAAAATCATCACGAATGCACCACCGGCCGCGTAATTAAAATGCACCCGCCCGTCACTTCAAAGAAAACTATTTAATTCTGTTTATTGTGGACGTACTTGAAAAGGGTGGAAAATAAATAACGCTAATCGCATTATATACATTGCCCCATCTCTCAAAGCGTAGCGAAATTTTCGAAATCGGAATAAAAAAAATGTACGTACGAACGAAAATGCACCGCACTGGGACGCTAATTTGTAATTTCAATTGCATGACGTGAAATCGAACTTTATTAATTGATGCCTGTTGCAGATGCGGAACGTGATTTCAAAGTAGAATTGCAACGTGTGATGTGCTGCATCGGGGCATGTAATAATAAAACAAAAATTCATGGAAATATTTACTCATCACTCTATCATCGACTATTAATTACACGAGTCAAAGGATTGCTATTTATTTATCTCAACAAGGAATTAATTGTATTTATACTCTCAAAGGTTGCGGTATTTATTTTTTATCAAAAGAAACTATATGCTGTGTAATTTACTGTATTTAATATTAATATGTGAATTAATACATAATTGCGTTTTTTTATGTTTTCCAATATACGAAGCATGAAATTACATATTTATCTACTTATCCACTTATATAATAATAAATGGTGGATGCGCCGGGTTGTATAAGTCATTTATCTACCGTAATGATGGTTATGACCATTATTAGTACCTGATACAAAAACTAAATTAAGATACTAAATACAACATTTAAGCGATAATAAGATATGTTTGATTCTAAATATTTATTTAACTTTCCTACAACTGTTTCGAAACACGGTCGTGATTTCGATGAGAAATTTATTTAGAATGAATTTTGTTTTTAGAGGTTTTTTTTTAAATACTTTTAAAATACTGCGCAAAGAGACTTAATTTTTAATCACCTTAGCGTAGTGACTTGATACTTTAAAAAAAAAAACGTTACATGCTCACGTCAGTTTAGACTTACTAATTGATTGATTATTTTTCAATTAAAAACTTTATCTCGGGATTATTTTAAAACTTCGACGGCCGAAAGTTCGTTTATCCCCCCCGAACAGGGGGGGCATATAATTTACTTTAAATCGAGATTTTTACACGACATATTTCACGCCGTAAGAAATCCAATTTGGCAAGCGGCGCATTTTAGATGCTGCGCCAGCTAATACTTTTTAAATTAGAATAGTTTAGCAATTAAATACATCCATAAATGGCGGCTAGTTTCTGTATTAAAACTTGTCCCCCGCAAGTTAGATTAATTTCTATAAAAAGAAACGGCGAGACGAAATCCTCTTAAGGCCCCCGACTGATGAAAGATCTCATTCAAGATTCAGAAACAGTTTATTAGTGGCTCATCCGAGTCTCGTAAAAAGAACCGGAATTAACTTCCGCCTCTTGTTGGGGATTTTTACACGTTTCATAATGAAAACTTAATTATAATTTATATTATGTTATTACACTGTTATCGTTAAGAGAATCTGTATTGATATAACATTTCTTAAAATAATTCTCTAAGATAATCTATAAACAATAAAACTTATAATATGTAAAAAAAGCCAAATGGAATAAATTCATTATTTCTGTTACTGTATATATTTCTAGAAAATCCCAAAATACGTCAAATTTGAATTATAAATTGAAATTCTTCAACGTGAAAATGTAATCCCGTTCTTCAACCCTCTTTGGGTGACAGTTACAACCTCCAATTTGTTAAATTAAAAGTCTGGACTTATATATCTTTTAAAAGATCTATTCATTATCTATAGAGAAATGCTTTGTTTTTAATTTTATACAAAAATTACCATTTAAAAAAATAAAATCAACTGATTACCGAAATTCGCTTCAATACACTCAATATTATTTATAAAGTAAAAAACAAAACAAAGCATACGAATGTTAATGCAGTAGATGTTTAAAATGCTCACCGCGAACGACTTGTCGACATCCTAATTATAAATAAAAGTGTCTTCGAACATTATTTAACATATCAGGTGTGACCGACCTTTAAGTCATTTTAAGTAATCTAAATCACGTGGTATAGTTTTATATACAATACTCTTCACATATCCCATATAAAGAATTCTTACATCATTGGATCAGGTGATCTCACTGGCCATTCTCTCGATCTCGCCTCCTATCATGTCAATATGTTCTTTGTATACTTTAATTTACCTTTACTCTCTTTTGGAGATAATTATAGAAGCACCATTATAGGATAATATTATTATTTTAGGATATCTTAACATCAACCAACCCAAATCTCGGCACTCACCTTCATCAGGATTTACTCAAATCGAAGAAGAATGCCGGCAGTAGCAGCATTGTTCTATACAATCAGAATATTTACAGTCTTATCTATTATATTAGTAACAAAGTTATCTTGTGCTCTGACCATCCAGCCATGAACCTCAATTAAATTCTAAATATAATATATAACTTTTACAAATGCAACTACAAAAGAGTTACTGCAGAACTAACATAAATTATCTATTATAATTTTCTTTGCTAAATATAACGAAAACATTAGAGAAAAAACAATTTTATAAAAACTCTCTGCCAAATTGGATCTTCAGACTGATAAAAATTATTGATAACTATACAGAAACATTTAATTATAAGAGTCCTGAATTAACATAAAAAATTAAAGTACTTAACAAAGTCATTAAATAATAATAAAACAATAATTAATAATTCTTGTTATACAAAGTTTTATATAGAAATAAAAACTACAAAAAGACACACCATTATCGATTCCTAAGTAAATAAATATGTGCTTAAATTAGTTGTTCGATGTATCAGAGCTTAATCAATGGCATACATCTTAATATGGAGATAATACAATTCATGAAGCGTACTCTGATGAAAATATGCGTTCAGACTGATCATGCCGGTACGCATGATCTTGTCCACCAGCAGGAGATTTGACGCTACGACGGAGCAGGAGTTGATTATTTGCCGCTTCACCATGTAGTTGTCGAATATGCCGCCATCGGCACTATCCGTAACATCAAAACCAGAATTTGTGTGTTGGCCATGTTGGAATGTCAAGAAGGGCTTCTGCATAAGCAGCTACTCCAAAACGTATCTTTACAGTATCTTTGAACTTTATGAGCTTATAGGCTGAGATTTCAAACGCATAAGCACCTGGTTCAATTACTGTATCCTCAATATCGTTTTACACGCCCTGAGTCCATCACTCACGGCATCCTTGATTTGTGTAAGGGTATGCTTATTACGTCGTTTCATCAGAATCGTAACCGATTGCGGAATTTTGGACTCCTCTACAAAGGTGCATTTCTTCTCGCCCAAAATGTGCTCCCTCGTAGCCCAGCTAAGATTGCTGAATGTCGTAGAAGTGGTTGAGGGCGATAACGACGCATATTACTGCACTTGGCCCTGCACACAATACCTTCTTCAGAGAGCATGTTTAAGCTCATTAGATTCCCTTCTGGTTGATGACCACTTTCCATTGTCCTTGCAAAGCTTTCTTTTTAGCTCGATCACCTTCTTCACCCTCTGCTCGATAAACTCGCGTTCTGCATTCACCTGTTTCTCCCTGTCCTCGGCCTTCTTGTAAAGGAATCCAGAATTCACCTCGCTCCTCTCGTACTCCATGCTCACGTTGCAGGTCAGGATATGAACGTTTGTTTTTTTTGCAATCATGATCTAGTACTAAACCTTTAACCAACTGTGTGTCAGTGGTTATCTTGATCTCCATTTCTATCAACTCTACCATGAGTAAGTCTACTGGTTTTTCTGTAACTCGGATGGTCAAAATGGATTTTGCACAGACAGCATCGAGGACATCTGCTGAATTGTGACGCACTTTGGTTCTAAAACTAGTCCTAGCTACATCAAGAAGGCCATCCTTGGTAATTTCAATGGCGGTTTTGATCTTGTCGAGGACCTCGAGGGTCTTAGCGCGGGCTTTGTCGTAGATGAAATCCGTCGACGATGTTCACATCAATCTGATTCATAAATCACCAAGATCATTGATTTGGTTCTCTCTCCAGTCAGGTCGTCTTGTGCGGTCGACGCTCTGGCTACCAGCGAAGCCGTCGAATGTTGGATCTGCATCTCATTCTTTCGTGATCATGAATTCACCGGCACCGGATACCAACATTTTCATGACAGAACACCTACAGAAATAAATATGCGAGGTAAACCGGTGGTGGATCGAGTAGTCGAGTAGCCACAGCTGACAATACACCTTATATGCAAAAAATATTTGAGTGTGTTTTCAGTAGAATATGCTAACATGGGCATATGGGAAGAATAAAGGAAAACGAAGGAAAAGAAAGGCGACATTTCCAACACCGCTAATGACTTTAGTAGTTATTGGCGAAGAAGAAATAAGGAAGAAGAAGCAATTTTACCAGAATAGCTTTAAAAGCATGGCCATATAAAGAAGGGAGGAGAAACAAAGAATATCTAAGAGAGATTAGTGGCGAATAAAGTAACAACTTCTCACATTTTTTTTATCACAATTAAGAAGATAGCAGAGCTGAAAATTAGATAAAAGAACAGACAACTTTAAAAAGTTGAGGATGAATCGATTAGCTATTAGAAATAGAAGAGAAATAATTGCAATGATTGTGCATATATAATAAAGTTTATAAAATACAAGTTGATTATTTATTTAAAACTGTGTCCCTAAATCCTGAGACATAAGCTAAGTTAGATTACATTTGATATTGTTTATTTATTTTAAAAGTTCCCACTTCATTATACTTGTTGAATAATAACAAAAACACTTTGAACCTCACTTCCTATAACAGATATATTTGATTTTCTACAAGATAATCCTTCTTTTGGTGAAGATGTACTTTTCCTGTACATAACAAAAAAAATTACTTTGTTACTTTATGTTTGATAATGGAACTTAAGTCATACGAAGTAAGTTAAGAAATAATAACACTTTGCTAGTATTACGATTAGATTCATTAGCAAAGTGTTATTATTTCTTAACCTACTTCGTAACCAAGATTATCACAGAGTAACGGCTTCAACAATCAATCATATTAAGTCATACGAACATAAATATGTATTATGATAAATAAAGTTTTTGTTGTATATTTAGATGTATATTTCATTACAATACTGCTTTAAAGAAGTAACTACATAAAATAATAATACCTTCAATCAAACGCTCAAAATCATTAGTATTATACGGAAAGACAAATCTTTATATTTTAAAGGAAGGGAAACACAACAACTGGATAAGACCTTGTTTATAGTTACTATAATCTCTACCGATTTAAATTAAGGAAAACATCGATGTTTACGATTTCCACTAACTTTCCGCTCCGAATGGAAATTAGAAAAAAATCTATATTTTCAAACTTAATATACAGGGTGTCCCGTTAATGCGGGGAAATGGCTGGACCATAGATTCCTGGGGTCAAAATATGATGATTTAACGCAACTTATCTATATCCAAAAATTTGGCTTCAAAGTTTCAAAATTTTTTATTTCTTTTGTTTATAACAATTGAACGCTTTATTTGATTTGAATGAAATTTATTATTAATAAGTACCATAATATTATACATCATTTCAGTTATTGTGAACATAGGTGATTGACAGGAAATATAAAAAACAGTAGTATCACCACTTAAAAACTAAAATATTTTTATTGGTGCATCCAATAAAATCCAAAGAAATCTATTTAAAAGGGCATTAGATTTAAAAACTTTTTTGACTCTTACTAGTTTTTGATATCTTGTACGGTTTTTGTACAAAAAAATAAAATGTGAATATAGTATACTCATTATGCACTCATTAATAAGTAAATAAACTTACTCAATTGAATAAAAATTAAATAATATCAATTAATAAAATAAATCAAAACAACATCTAACACTTTTCAAACAATTTTCTTTGCAAAATCCTAATACAAACAAGATAGCTGTTTGTTCCAAATATGAATATTTATGAACTATAATAAAGTTAAAAATTAATTGTTAAAAGACACTAAATAATTATTATTATACATAATTTACATTTTTTAAACAAAGTCGGCCACGAAAAACATTTATTTTCGATTCGATGAAAAACTAGATTTTGTTTTTACTAGATAAAAAATATATATTTTATTTTTTTGTGAGAAAACCTTAAAAAATATCAAATATTATTAAGAGATGAAAAAGTTTTTAAATTAAACAGTCTTTCAAGCAGTTTTTTTTTTTAGTTTTTATTAGATCCACCAATAAAAAAATATTTTAGTCTTTAAGTGGTGGTACTACTGTTTCTTATACTTCTTGTTAACCAATAATAATCAAAATAACTTAAATTGTGTATTATATTATGGTAGTTATTAAAAAAAAAATCATTCAAATCAAATAAAGCATTCAATTGTTATAAACAAAAGAAATAAAAAAATTAAACTTTGAAGCCAAATTCCGGCTTAACCGTAAATTTTTGGATATAGATAAGTTGCGTTAAATCGTTATATTTTGACCTCAGGAATCTATGGTCCAGCCATTTCCCCGCATTGACGGGACACCCTGTATATTTAACGTCGATTGAAGCCTTCCTATTAGACAAAATATACCAGTAAAAACAAAATCCCAAACGATCTACTACCCTCTAATTATTGGATTGACGAGGCTGATACATGGTGAAATTCCATTTTATATAAGGCAAATAAAACACTAGGTTTTTAATTTCACTGATTTTAATGTCGAAACTGCGACATTAAAATCAGTGAAATTACAAGCCTAGTGTTTTGTTTACCCTCTTATTTATCATTCTTATATCAAATTAACAAACAACGCACTTGAAACTTGAAAGAAATTCATAAGCAATCTTACTACATTAAAAAAAACTTTGATTTATTGTTTGGCATGTTGTATAAGTGTGATCTGTTTAACAGGTATTATTTTATTTCTATCCTTAAACAATTCCCTCTGACTGGTCAGTTTAAATCAACAGAAATAACTTTCTTTCTTCTTCTCTTTTCTCCCATCAAGGCCTTCAAGCCTAATCCTATATATTTTATTTACTTATAGATCTACTACAATTTACAGAGGATATTATACTATTATTCTATGCACTTATAATTGGTACTCTTTATCTCATACAACTTCAGACTGACTTCCTCTAGTATTTGTTTACGAAATGGTAAATATATACAATAATCTTAACTTCTACCATCTAACCATCTACCATCATAACAATAATTCCTCTCATAAGAATCTGATTACTCTATTTTTCTACTTTCTGCTTAAAACTAAATTTCAACCACCGTTGCTAACAAAATAAAAATCTAAGCTAGATAAAAGCTAAGTAGAGTTTAATAATCAAATCTTCTTCTGGCATTTCTTACCAAGAAGTTCTTCTAATAATATAAAATTTCTCTATTTTTCATTTATATGTCTAATATCTATATAATAATAATAAATTGCACATATTTAGTTTAAATTGGTTATTTTGTTGATTGTTAATATTAAAACAGTGACTTATATATTGTCGAAATAAATCAACATATCCTTTTATCTAAAAACCTAGGTATAATACTAATGAAATATTATAACCGTATTCACTATATTGTGCTTCTATTTATGTGACAAGTTAAAATATTTTGATATATGATATGATTGTTTTAAATATATTATGAATTAAGATTCCATTAATAAAACATCAACGCATCCATTACTCCAATATTAGTTTAATTAATACTGAAACTAAAATTAACAATGAATAGCACAAACAAATATCTCTGGAAAATATGTAAATAATTTTGTTAATTCTAAATATTATTTTCAATATTTGTTGATTCAGAAGTGGAAACATTACTAGAGAAACAAAACTAAAAAAACTTGCGTAGAAATTAAGAAAATGGTAAACCAATATTTGACTGTCTGTGATATTCGGTAATTAGTAAACAATTATATTTTTAAAATAAGATAATTTGGGTATCAATGTATACCGCTCTCAAAAAACTCTATTATTTGTTTCATCCATTTGCATCACACGGAAAAGTGTAAAATTCGTTCTTATCAGATTTTAAATAAAAACTATTTTGCATAAATAAAGAATTTTAAAGAATTTACGTTTCATTGTAGATCAGTAAATTTAAAAGAAATTTATTCTAATTATTTTGCTTCAAATGGTCAATGCATAATACCGCATCGCAATTATCACATAGATGAAATGTATCTTTTCTTTTTTTCTGATAAGAAAACTACACAACTGCGAGCTTTATTCAATGAAGTTAAAAATGTTCACCAGTAAATCTTCACTCGCCTGTGTTTTGTAGGTCCTCTTCACTGTTGTCGGAAACACAATCGCTCATTTTTTTAGTTTTTGTGGTATCTTACCCTGAAACTATTTCCGATCACCATTCTTAACTGACTGCGCGCCCAATATGCACCGGTATAATATGTGCTTTGAAGATGTATGCCTAAGTGTACAGCGCGCACATATGCGCGCTCCGGGATAGTGGCCAGGCAAAAAAACGCGCAAATATGCGCTTTTGATGCAAATAGGTTAAAGGAGACATAGTAACTACTGATTCTGGTTTCATATTAGCTGCTGATAAATGACAAAAAATTGTATCAAGATGTCTTTTGATCAATCAAAGTTGTAAGAATAATCTTACTAGATCAATCACTGACAAATCAATTTAGCGATCTCCTCAACAACATCTCCAAAATCAGAGCAAGTGCTTAACTATCTGCGTAGCTTGCATTTATATTATCAAAACGAACTTAACGTACTTGGACTGCACCAACTAAAATTTGCAGCTCAAGTAAGTCTGTAATCCTTTTTATTTTACAAAATCATATAAAAAATCAACACCATCCCCAAGAATAATAAATAAGTTTCTAAGATGATGCATTACGGAACTTAAGAAACTTAATTTCTGAAGAAAAAACTGCACACAGCTTACAAATTATCTCGGAGTCCAATAAATTATGAGTTCAGTTCTATTCGCGACAAATTAAATTAAATTATTGCTTGTTTTTAGACTCAAATAGTTAGATTGTTATAATATTTACTGATTCTAGGTATTTGGCGAAAACACAATATTCTCGTCATCAATATTTTGCATATTTGCTTTATTTACGAAAATCGTCTAAGGTCCAGTTTTGCTCTATTTTAGACCCGCGTAGCGTAGTTGATTACAGGGAAACTTTTTGCTGATAAAAGTAAAGGAAATTCGCCATCGACACCGTTATGATAGGATAATATCAGGGCCAAAAAATCTTTCCAGGTGCATTTCCAGCCGAAAAATCGCAAAGATTTGGAAAGATCTGGTTGTCCTGCGTAACGCTCTTGTCGAAAGGAGAGGCATTACCAATTGGTTACGTGACCTTCAATATTGCTGTCAGTAGTAATATCGTATTTCGGAAATTACATGTTAGAAGGGAGAGTATCGTCTATTTTGTTGAAAAAGTTTACAGCGAGCTCGTTGATAAATTCCGTGCAGCGTAAGTAAGCTGTAAAATGGACATTAATATGCCAGTAATGGTCAATATATTACCTAAATGGTAAAAAATACTTTACTGAGAAAGAATTTCATCTGAAGCAGAAGGGTCCTGAGTGGAAGAACACATGGTGAACACATTAAAACAGCCAGCACTTGCATTAGTATGAATATTATTATACAATTGGCATTACATATAAATCAACAAACCTCTGGTCCTTTGTATTTAACAAGCGATCACCTTTTACGAGGAGAGGTACTGGTCAAAGATAATGCCGATATATTCAATATCGCAATCCATTATCAGGATTAGCTCTCCTCTAAAGAAGAATTATGAGGGATTTATCCTTTATTTTCCTGAGTTACGGTCTGCTGAAATGTACGGAAACAGTATTGACATCGAGCCACCATTGAGGCGCCTACTTCTCATAGGTATCAAGAGCCGCTTGGAGAGTTTTCTCTAGATGAACTGTGGTACCACCACTACTAAGTAGACCTATATTGGGTGATGCCTAGAAGATCTAAGTTCGGGATGTTGCTTGTAGATAGGGAACCTAAGTTTTACTTTCAAGTTTTAACTCTCCAAGTATCCGCAACCCAAGTTAGTATCATCAAGAAACCATCTATTATAATAATAACATTATTTATCGGGTGTCATTTAACAAAAACATAATTATTGCAATAAAAATATTGATTACATATATGCGCAAATCAAAATAATAAATTTCGTAATACATTGAGCGCAAAAAACCAAATTTTGGCTTGAAAAGGTTAACGAATCCAATTTTAGGATTTGATAGTGTGAAGTAAAAAAAACAATAGTTGCATTATGTGATAAGTAAGTATGAATAATTGTGATGTTTTCCTGATAGACTATGCAAGAATGTTACCTGTTTGAGTTTCCAAAATAAATGGAATTATTTAAAACGATGCAAGTCAGTGCAAGTGTAAATATACTCAAGAAACGATATACAAACCAATGTGAATCAAAGAATGCAAATGTATGATTTTCATTAAAATTTTTATAAATTTGAGAAAAGCAATACATTGCAATATATTGACATAACATAAATCTGGACAAATTACTAATTAAAAGAACAGTATAACCTTCAAAACTAATATCAACCTAGATGAGTCTTTAACATTGAATAATGGGTGTGGGAATTAGTTTAATTTCTTTTCGTGAAATGAAGCATTCATCATGCTTATCAGTCCATACAAATATCACAAATATTATAGCATCCAACGACTTGATTTTTATACAAATTTAACTTCTAGACCATCATTAGCATATGTCATTACTTGACCAACATGATACCATTTGGACTTCATAGAGATTAATTTTAAGAACCCAGTCGGTTTCTTCTTCCTTATCGAGTTCAGAACGTGACTACAGTCTTCTATTGATTTTCCTAGCACCTTCACATCGTCTTCCTCATTTTTCTTCATCAATTGGCAGAGTTGTTACTCTTCTTTGTGTGTCAATTTTATTGCCTTTTCTGCCTTTTATATGAGCATAATATAGACTGCGGTACATTACCTTTTACTTGCAGCATATGTTGTCGATAAACCTCGATTCTAATTTTCTTACATACGTCCGCAATAATCTGAAGTGCTTTCACTTCGAATGGTCTTGATCGCTGAAAGAAAATACTGAAACCGAAGAGGACTGAGGTAAATATACGGTACTATACTCTTGTCCCTCCCATTTACTTTACGCTTGGCCCATTCTATCATATAACTACGATCCACAACAAAAAATGTTCTTAGTAATAAACGATTGTAAATACCTTTTATTTATCACACACTTTTATCTTTAATGTGACTATAGTTTTGACAGATTTTATGTTTCTATAGTCACATTAAAGATAAAAGTGTGTGATAAATAAAAGGTATTTACAATAATTTATTAATAAGAATGTATCACAAAGTAGAGGCCTCCACAATTACCTATTTAAAAAATATTCTGTTTGAAGATATAATTAACGTCACTAATGCGCGTTATTACACTTAGCCTGCTCTGCTGGATGTAATCAGTCTTTATAACACCAAAATTGGTAGCAAGTTGGTATAATATCTCAATAAATTGCATTTAAAAGCCAATCTACCCTTGTCCAAACTAGTATAGGGACAAATTATTTAACGTACATTCAATAATTTTTAGTTCATTTTACAGAAAGAAATACGTTCAAACTAGTGTTGCTTTGATAGCCTTGCTATTTTGTAACATGCAAATTACTTTTGTATCATTCAATGTCTGTCGAAGTACTAGCTATAGAAGTAGTTGTTTCAAAAGTGGTTTGTTCTTGTAGTCTTACTAAGACTCATTTGTTGTATATTATATTATAAAATATATTATATATATTTTCGTGTTTTTTCTAATTATTAGTATAGGGAGAATATGCATTGAAGTAGTACCGAATATGTGGAAGAAAAAGGAAAATTACAATGCGATGATCTCGAAAATCTTTTACGTGCTGTATGACAATTCTCATTAGTTGGTAATATATAGCCACTAGATTGGATAAATGTGCAGAAAAGTATAAGAATAAGGAAATTTTTATTGAATTAACTCACAACACAGTAAAGTAATTACATAATTTAACACTCAAGTTTATAACCATCTGTAGACACGTGTTTCGATCTTTCGATCTTTCAGTACAGCTTTATTATAAAATTGATTTTATTATTTATTTAATTTTATTAATATTATTGTTCTAATGTGTCATACAATAGATAAACGCCTGTCAAGAAATAGTAATTATTTTAATTAGATAATTCGCAGCATCATTAATAAAAATCTTAAATAACAAGACCCTTGTGGAACACCAGAAGATACACTAATATGAGAAGACACATTAATCAATTCGGAATATATTGGCATCTATCTGTTAAAATCCAATTTAAACGGTGCAATAAACAACAAAAAACTTAACGTACGAATTGATATTGTGTGATCGACTGTATCGAATGCTTTTGCGATATTGATATAAATAGAATCTACCTGACTTTTCTTGCAAGGACGTCAATTATGTGGGATTCGTAAACTTAAGGATTAGTTGCTGTGGATTTACCATCTCTAAAACCATGCTGAGATGCTGAGATCAATGATAGCAAAGATATTGACTTATAATTCTTAACATTATTTTTGTTTCTGGATTTTATATTTTATATTGGTAAAATGAAAGCACTTTCCCAGTACTCGAGAACAATACCTATGATATAATGAGGGACTAATCATATAAAAGCCATAAAAGACGACTAAGTGAAAATGCACAATTCAAAATAAAAGGATTGATAGGGAAACAATAATACATTCCTATTTTTAACTAATATAGACAATTTTCGTGAATAAAGCAAATATGTAAAATATTGTGTATTCGCCCAAGACATAGAATTAGTAAATATTGTAACAATATAATCATTTGAGTCTAAAACAAGCAATAATTTAATCAATAAAAATGTAATCATCTTATTTAAAAAAAAAACTTCATAAAACTTAGATTTTTCTGCTTAAGCTATGATGAATAAGAAAGTACAAGAAACATTAACAACGACTGAAATGCTAGTTGCGATTAAACGGTGACATCAAAGACATTGAAAATATCCACTGCTACTCACCAGATATCTTTCACTACTTTGTCAATGGACAACACATTTTATAATATTGAAATATTTTACGTATTATTATTATTTCTTATAGTTTATAAGTGGCTTAAGAATGAATGATAATAGTAGTAATAGTAGTAGTGTTTGGCTATCGACCACGTGGTCCTTCCGCCATGTGTCATTTGTGTATTTGTGTGTGTGTAAATGAGCTTGTATAATGGTGAATGGTACCGGTAATCCATCTAACTACTGACCCGAACCAATGTTGCTGCACGACAGTTCAGGACCGTAACCGAATGCGCCACCACCGGCGCCGGCGTGTTGAATGATAATATTTTACTAATATTATATATTTTTATTATTAGATATGTACATATGAAAACTTTATTTAAAAAAATATTATATGACATTGATAAAATATTTTTCAATAAATACACGTTTACCTGTACATTACGTGCGCAAACATATAAATATATCCATTATTTTCACAATATAGCGAAATCCCCTGGATGGCTGTAATGAACAAATAGCATTATATTAATATAATTGCAGTACAGTGTTTGCATTAGTTTACCAATACAGTACGCAACGTGTTTACGGTTATACTCTATGCCGAAGTATTGTGTATTAAATTTGCGTGCATCGGTCCGTAATTACACTGTAGAAGTTAAATATTTACGGGGTATCCTTTTGATATTAAATTTCCCCTGTGTGGGACAATCGTTTGAAGCCAAAAGATATGAAGGTTTTAAAGCGGCGTAAATTTTAGGATTCCATTAAATGCTGCCTGGATCGATAACAGTCACTGTATTTTCTTGCTGCGGCTGTACTTTACTGACACTCTTGAGAAAACTTCGATTAAGCCTCGTGCTTTTGAGCTTTTTCACATCAAAGTAAATTCCTACGGCGGCACCCTTGATTCCCTTCATCAATCGCACACAATATACCAATAAATACACAGAAACTCGTAATTAAAAACAAACCTTATTGGAAATATTATTAAACAGAAACGAATTTACGGTAAACATTTAAATATATATTAAAATTGTATATTTTTGCATCTGAGTTTGATTCAATAACTATGAATTAAAAGTATTAACCTTTGAAATATTTTATAGATTTAAAAATTAAAATACACACATCAATTTATATTAGATGCAAAATATCGTTTTAAATTTATAAAAATTGCATGCTCATGCTTTAAAAGTTCTGATCTGTGAGTCAGAAATTGAATGTATGAAGATATACGCTGTGAATAAATGATGCAGTTACTTGATGCACGCCTGCTCACTTTCGTTTCCTATCGAGCATCATCTATGTAATTTTAAACTTTTAAAGATTGCTGTTTACGGGAATGACGTGACGATTTATTTTCAAGCATGATTTAATGTGACAAATTTGATCGCGAGCTTAAATTTTATCCTGAATATAAATTGCCGTATATATTAATATTACGCGAGGAGCAAAATTTATCTTTAACACAACTTGTTTAACATTGAGTTTTAATAATAATGATAAACGTATGAATCAGATAAAAGGTATTAAAGTAAAACTAATTATTAATTTTAATTAAAATAGAAGAATAAATAAGTTATCGTAGACTATATAAAATAACAGATGATGTCGTATTCGAATAAACTGGCCTTTATAATACATTATGAGAACTAACTGGCAGTTGCGTAACAAGTGACGATTACTCAAATAATTCCAAAGTCTAGAGAAAATTAATAGGTAAAAACTAATTAGAATTTGTTCCTCCTTAAAGTTTGATTTTTTATATAGAAGCTTTGTAATTAATTTTATTATATAATTTATAATAATTACAAAATTAATACTTTAATCTCTTACTATTTTATTCCCTAATACAATATTATGACGATAATATCATAAAGATTGTTTAAGCGTTGCACAAGTTTCCTCTTTGGGAAATTACTTGAAATATGTGTCATATCTAGTTTATATTCCACTATCCGAAAAAAATGTCACGAACAACATCAAAGGATTTGATGTTAGATAGAGTATAAGGAGTAGCTGACTGAATGCAGACACCCCTATAGTTGTTGACATGATTACGTTTCCCAGATTTATATAATAATAATAATAATAATAATAATAATAATAATAATAATAATAATAACTTTATTAACGGTAAATCACTATTTTACAAAAATATATAAAACAATTATAATTGCACAAATCTGCCCTCCTAACGTCATTAAGTTGAGACAATTCCTTATAGCTGAATATTCACCCCTTATTGTATTCCATACGACGCAAGAATTTATTCTGCCTAGATTCAAGGCGAGTAATGTTGACAGATCTATTTAGTGTCCATATAGATTGCGTATTCTAGATATCATTGAATCAAGCAATAGTATAGAGTTTTTAGGCAATCATCATTCAAGTTTTATATATTGGTATCTGATGAGTTTTAAATTTTAACCTAATCTGTTTAATAATTTATAAATAGGGCCAGATAACAAATAAATACAGTTCAAATTAGTATAATTAGAGATGGTCCTTCTTTAATAGACCGTAGAGAAGAATATATCAATTGATGAGGTTGTTATTAGTTGAAAACTCATATTCACTTTTTGGACGTTAACACACTTTTTAAATTTTCAAAAAACACTTAAACTCGCCACAATTTTTGAAAATTTAGAAAGTGTATTTTACTTTAACGTCTAAAAAGTGTGTAGAGAAGAAATCTAAGAATTGATTGACTATATCATCACCTTCGGATTTTAGGTAGTCATTATACTTCATTGATTAATTGAATTGATTCTAACGTATTTTTAGAAATTAGAAAGATCATTAGTAAGAGAAAATTCAGCATCTGCTAAATAATTTTTGTAACAAGTAACAGATAATGATTTTCCTTTATTGAAAGAGAACAAATAGACAAGATAACTACTCACAATAAATTTATATTAATGGAACCAACTAATATAACAGAAATATATAAAATTGTAACATCCTTAAAGGACTCTGTTGCCGTGGGCATTAATGATGTCTCAATTATGAATCATATGTGTCATATCATGAATAATGTGATTGAAAAAAACTATTTTTCCAGATAAACGCAAACTCTCCCGAATACAATCCATTTTTAAAAGTGGCGACTCCACAGACTGCAATATCTACAGGCCGATCTCCATTCTCACACATTTTTCAAAATTTTTTGAGAAAGTCATAAAAAAAACTTAATTTTTTATTAATTGATACAAATAACTAATAAACTATAAATAAAATATATAATACAAACCAAATGGCAGAATTAGGAACTCCGAAGATTTCATTTAATGCAAGTCGAAGCGATTACAATAAAGCAAACATTATTTCCATAATTAATAATGGCGGCCGACATTTGTGCAACTTGTTTACTGGTTGCTAAGTAACGCTTTCATTAGTGCACTGGGGGTAAAATATGTTTTCATTAATTGAATTATTGAAATGACATTAAAATATTACTCATAAGAATATATTTGAAATCCTTTACGATCGAAGATAAAATTTTGTAAGGCACACGTGTAAAAAGTTTCTTTATTGCACTCCTGGCTTTAAAAAAACTCGCTCTCGTTCCTCGCTCGTGTTTTTAAACGCCAGTTCGTGCAATAAAGCATCACTTTTTACACTTGTACCTTAAATAACTATTATCATAGCGTAATGAGGAGTCTTTTCAAGTAGCGCTGACCTGTGTCTCGGATATGTGTAGCTAATGTTACTGTTTCTGGTGTTATGGAAATTTGTGTTGAGATAACCCGTCAGTAGTCTCTGATTTTTAAAAACATATTTTAAGCATTTATATATGTATGTAGCCACTACAGTAAATATTTTGTTCGATTTAAAAATTCCGCGACATGAGGCTCTGTAATGTAGTCCATACATTAATCTGATTGTTGCTTTTTGAGTTACGAGTATTCTTATTATGTCGTTGGACACCCCCCAACATGTGATTCCGTATCTCATTAAGGAGCAGAAGTAAGATTTATAGACTAACATTAATGTATTGCAATTTAAAAAAGGTTTAATTCTGCGCATGCCATATAGAACATTACATAGTTTAGTATTTATATATGAGATATGTTTTGACCAATCCAAGTGTTTATTGATATATACCCCTAAAAATTTAGTAGAGTCGACGATATTTAAATTAAAATTATTTAGTTGTATATCTTCTGTATAAGTGTTGGTCGCTTGTTTCGTACTGAATATTATAGCCAGTGTTTTATTTTCATTAAGATGGAGTTTATTTATATTTAGATAATGTATTATGTTTTTAACTATATCCTTTGCTGAGTAAACTAGCTTTGTGTATGTCGGTTTTTTTATTATGATATTGTTATCGTCCACATAACTAATCATTGTTTCGTCCGTAGATGTTATGTTATCAAAAATGTCATTTATGTATATTATAAATAAAGTTGGGCCCAAAATGCTCCCTTGGGGAATTCCTGCCGTAACATTCAAGATATTTGACTCAATACTGTTACCTTCTCTGAAATATTGAGCTTTTTGCTTTCGATTGTGTAGATATGATCTTATTATCTTATGGCTGATCCCTCTTATACTATATTTATTTAGCTTGTTTAGTAGTATCTCATGATCTACACAATCGAAAGCTTTCGTTAGGTCCAAGAATATTCCCAATGGAATGTCTCTAGTGTCTATTGCATGTCCTATGAAATTTATTAGTTCCACTAGAGCCGTATTGGTTGATTTGTGTTTAAGGTAACCATGCTGTAGTTTATGAAATAGATTATGTTTATGGAAAAATGAGGTAAGTCTGTTATTTATAACTCTTTCGAATATTTTCGAAAAGTGTGTTAGTAGACTGATTGGCCTAAAGTTTGAAAGGATGCTTGGATCCGCTCCTTTGAAAATGGGTCTGACTATCGACATTTTTAGATTATCTGGAAATTCTTTTTTTTTAATTACCTCTACTGAGATACCACCCCAACCTGTTGCTGCTGTATATTTTAAGGAACTAACTATGCTGCATACTTCTTCTTCAGTGACTGTTTTTAGGAATATGGATGCCTCAAATGGCATTATTTTATCGTGATAGTCTATTTTGGGAATTTTTGTTGTTGTTCTTAAAGCAGTATTGATAAAAAATTCATTTATTTCGTTAGCATTCACAGGTGTATGTTGATTCGGTTGTATTGACTGTTGTATTTGTTTTACTATATCCCAAGTGGTTTTGTTTATGTTATCTGTGTTCACGAGTTTATAGTCATAATAATTTTTCTTTATCAGTTGTTCATTGTAAATTTTTTTCATGGCTTTATAATCCTTTACATAGTCGGTATTATATATGCGTAAAATATCGTATAAATTTAGCATTTCTTTGGTAGCTCGTATTTCTGGAGTTAGTTTTATATGGTTTCTGTTATTATTATTCGTTTTGAATTGAGTGAGTGGAAAACATTCATTATATATTAGCAAGAATTTATTTAAGAATGCGTTCCATCTATCATTTAATGACTGTTTATGTAATATTGTTTCCCAGTTTGTTTCAGAAAGCTTTATGTTAAATGAGTTTAATGTGTTTTTATTTATATTTGGCTTATAGTAGATTTTTGTGGGTTTATGTTTTGTTAATAAATTGTAGAATGTGACTTTTTGTCCATAATGGTCTGAAATATGCGATTTGATGACTTCAGCTTTATGACTATTATCTATATTACATATTATGTTATCTATACACGACTTTGTTGTATGTGTTACTCTGGTAAATGAATTGATTAGTGGTTTAGCTCCGTAACTTATTGTTAGGTTAGTTAAATATTGATTGTTAATATTATCACTAAGAAAATCTATGTTGAAATCTCCCGCTATAATGTAATATGTATTGTCCTCTTGTATTTTGAATGTTTTTAATGTATAATTTATGTAATGAAAGGAATAAAAAAGTCCTTTACATTGTATAAAATTAACTAATAATTAGAAAAACAGGAAAATATTTTGTAAATCTACATCAAATGAGTCTTATTAAGACTGCAAAACAAATTACTTATTGAAACAACTACTTCTCTGGATTATACCTCGACAGACATTGAATGATACATGTCATTATGAATACCATATATTGCTTCAAAATATCTTCAACATGTATTCAATATAGTATTTAGGCTATAGTAAATAACTTCATAAAATTTATGAGCAATTATATCCATGTTTATTAAATTTAGCCAATCTTCGGAATAGAAAAAAATTTAAATAACAATTTAATGCCTTATACAAATCATTCATTTGAAATTGTATTGATTTGGAATTTATTTTAAAAAATGATCACGGTATGATTGACATGTTTATTTATTGCCTATTGGTGATACGAGAATTCAACGTTGTAATACAGAGGACGTCATTATTAAATTTTGAATTAAATTTTATTTGCCACTAGATTGACTTTCGATGAGTTCACTTTTAACTTTTTTTAGAATAGGAGATATTCTTGCTTCTAAGAACTTCCTACACTTAAGTTTTGGTATTCGAGCTTTGTTGAGTGTTGCTTAGTCTCAAAACTTTTCATGGTTTGACGTTTAATCCACGGGGATCCAAAATCGCTTAAACGTGTTTATGATCATTTTTAATTTTATGTTCAAGACCGGTTAAGGATAAGTAAAAAATTATACAGTCTAATTCGCCGTTAGGTAGTTTCTTTAAGCACTTCTTCATAGCAATCTATTTTTAGATATTATGCAATATCATCAACATGTATTCCATTAATAGCGTTGGCATGCTCTAATTTCATAATTCGAAGCTCTAGGTTATCCAAGCGTCCCGCAATGGCATTTTTTAAATCAAGTTTAAATTTGTCAAATTTGTCATGCAGACCCATCTTGGTTTTCTGTTGTTTTTAAAAGATATAAGCCTCGCATCCTTTTCTCTAAAGATACTGGAGAGGCTATGCGACAACTAGATTAGGGAAGCAGTCATAATAAAACATCCTCTATATCCCAATAAACAAACATACTGTGAGGGCAAATCGACAGACTCGGCTCTGCATACTGAAGTGAGCAGAATTGGCCGATCCTTTTAACAGCAAACTTTTACCCTTGCGACTTTCATGAATATAGAAGGAGCCTTTGATAAGACCTCCTTTCCAAAGATAATAGCTGCACTTCGTCGCAGGGGAGTTCCGGTGGCCTTAAGCCAGTGTTGTTGACTTTATTAAGGAACTTAGTCGTCAACAAACTACTAGGTTACGCTGACGATATCACGATCCTACTTTCCGGCAACTTGGAAAGTATGTTAGCCAAAGCGTTGACATAGTAAATAAATTCGTAAATGCAACAAAAACGGAAAAGAAGAAGGAGCCACCATGTTATGGAAGCCCTAATGCACCTGCTACCCTTAGACATATACATCAGAGAAAAGGCAGCAGCGGCAGTTATAATGCTACAAAGATATGGTCTGTTAGCAACGCTGGAGGTGAACAATCTTATAGGATTCTAGGAAAAGAAATCACGAGATTATGACTAAGACTCAGGAGTAGTAAAGCAAACACAAAGACTTCCATATATACAGTTGGTAAGATAACAAAGGTGAAACTCGTGGGTATACTATATGAAGCAAAGGTAATCTCTGGCAAGAAGATAAAGGTAAAACACATACACATCATAACGGACAACAGAACAGTAGTTTCGTCCATTAAATTATCTCAGCATTAACGCTGGAATATTGCAAAGCTTTATAATGCTGAATTACAGCAAAGGAAACAGTATAGAAGATGGTTTGGCGAGCACTCCTCCTGATACAAGGCACGATAAGATGACACATCTGACTCTAGGGGTTCGAAAATGGCTAGAGTGTAGTGCAAACGCTTGTTTACTTTATGAAACACCTCTTCATGTTCAAAGAGTCACAGTATAGTATGCGGGCAATAGGATTATAGGTCCTCATTTTTCGAGGATGAGGATTAAAATGCAAGACAAGGTAATAATAATCCACACTACCCGAATTTCAATGAATGTTGTGAATGCTTTGTTCCCGGGGCATGTCATTTCTCGAAACGGTGACATCCATTGCACCCCTAGGTCTTCCGACCTAACAGTCTGCAGCTTCTGTTTATGCGGTTAGCTGAAAACACAAGTGTTCCAAATAGATCCAGCGATACCTGTTAATGTGCTGAGAACTGTTATGCAAAACTGTCGACTCCAAGAATGTTTAAATATTAATGGGGGACATATGAAAACATTTTTTTTATATTGTAAAACAAATGGCTACTTTTGTATTTTCCATTAATATTTTAGAAATTGTTAAAAAAATAAGTCTTTCACAATAAACACAATAAAATTATTTACTAAATCTTCCCATTTCACTGTGCAGGCCCTGTATATATTTACACCATATCGATGTGTACCATTTTGTTTAGTTATTACATTAGAATTAAAATATAAATTCTGTTTAATTTTATAGGCTTTAATATATAATATTGTGTATATATTTTAAAATTAGTAAAATAACATACTTAGGGTATAAATGTGGATAAATTATAGGTTTCTTTAGTGTAACTAGTGTAACTCACCAATTGCTCTGCTTTCAATACAAATTTATAAAAATATTTTATTACTTATACTATTATTATACTTAATTATTAACAATTTAATTTATAAATGCACAGGTTAATCACAAATTATGTACAAAAGTAAAGTATTAATAATGATTTGCTTAAAAGATAAATTAAAAATAATAATGCTACAAATTTATTATAAAGATAAATTTAAAATACCGTACAAAGAAAATCTGATTATATCAATTTAATGATAATGGAAGGCAAGTGTAAAAGATAATGGCCCCGTAGAATATTTTGTAACGAGTGTAATTTAAAATACACAATACAACCGGAATGAAAGAGAAATATCAATAACTAATAAAAACGAAAATATAAAATATTAAAATAAGATAAATAAGTACATATTGACATTAAATAATTACTTTACTAATTAATTACTTGGTTTTGGAACTGAACATGTTAATGAGAAAAAATAATTTCTCCAAGCATTGCTGAACCATTATCTTACAGTAATTAATCAATAATTAATAACTAATATTAGGGATTGTTTACAATGAGGCGCTTGGTTGGTTTCACAATTTTTCACCATTTATTCCGATTAGTTTCGATTTTTATATCATTATCGAGGAATGACACAGAAGACAAATCGATTTAGTTTCTATACTATTCCTAGATAATGATGTAACAATCGAAACTAGTCAGAATAAATTGTAAAATATTGTGAAACCAACAAAGTGCCTTATTGTAAACAACCCCTAATATTAAAAATGTTTCAGCATGTCATAAAGAGACAAATAAGAGCTAATAGTTAAATAAATTACTCTTCGTACTAAAGCACCGCCAGGCATTATATTACATAACTAATGACTGAACACATGATTTAGATCACATTTATTACACAGGAATGTAGTTTGTACTGTTATTTTTTAAAAACACTTCACAAATAATTATGTAAAAACAATCTTCAGACATGTGTTTCGCTATATTACAGCTCATCAGTGGAACTATGCTCCTATTGCGTAGGTCATTCTGAGCGAAAACCACGCATGAGAATTAATCAATTTTAATAAAATCAAAACATTTCCATTGGAATTTATTTTCGACGCAAGTCATTAATCAAACATTATTTCTTCAGTTTCGACTAAGTCATGGTTTTTTAAACATAATATATACTTTACATTACACTTCGCAGTAACGTTTATAAAATATAAAGGGAAAATTCAAAGATTGCTTCGAAACAGGTTAAATATATTATTTACTTATATATTTTATAATATCACATTATTTAAAATTAATATAAGGTTGTCCGGAAAGTTCATGCCGATTTTCAGTAGGTAGCGTGAGAAGAGACCTGAATATAGCACACTTACTGAAAACCAAAGACATGTGTACATATTCTAAAAGAGATAACTTCAGGCTATATTTGGAGAAAAGTTTGGTTCCGATTCGTTAATTTTTATCAGTTTTATACGCCTTAGAATATGGCAGCAAATAAAGTGCATTATAGGAATTTAATGTTTTTCTTTTTCCGAAAGAATAAAAATGCCACACAAACGGCAAATAAGATATGCGCTGTTTATGGTGAAGGTGCTGTAGTCAAAAGAACTGTGCGGAAGTGGTTTGCTCCATATTTATAAGTTGTTTTTATGTGAATAATACTAAAGAAATCTATTAATAAATACTAGTTCTTTAATATTCAAATAGTAATATTGGATGTGTTGAGAAGCATGAAATTAGTTTATTTTTACCTGAATACTTAAAATAAATTTAAAAAAAGAGACAAGATAATATTTTTTAAATATAAACAGATAAGGAAGTGTGTGAAAGACAAAATATTAATGTAGAAGATATGGACTCTTATTTAAATTACAAAAAAATCTTAAGTTAGGGATTTGAAGACTAGAAAAAGGCTAATATCAAACCACTAGATAAAACCAGAAGTTTTTTAATATCCTCAAATTACAGTATAGTTAAGTTATTGTCCTAATTTAGAATGTCACATCCAGATCAAGTTCACATCTTTGGATATGGTTTTAAGGGTATAGATAGCTAATAAAAACAAGTTTTATTGAAGATTAAGAGGGATTAACTTTGGATTAGTTAAATATCTTAAACAGGGAAGGTAAATTAAAAAGCATAAAAGGCGAAATGGTTAAACAAGAATTTCTGAATATAAGTAGAAAAGAAATCACGAGTTTACATTACAACTAATTGAAGTTTTTTCTTCGATAAACATAAAGAGACATGTAATTTTTGAAGGCAAGAATGTAACAATCATTTACAATTAGCATGTGATGATTCTGTTTTATCATCTACTTGGAATTTTAATTATTTTAATTAATATAATATTGATTTACGTACTACAACTTATTGCTAGCGCTGAATACGGCCTAGCCTAGAGAATCTTCCTTGCGCCGAGTACGATCTTGGTAAAAGTGTATTTTACTAAAATTACATGTAAAAATCTGTAAATTGTTGAGTTAATATACCAATAAAACAATCAACGTCTCTTCATCATATCCGACCTCCTACAAACTGGCGCCCAGCGTGGGGCCGGATATTACACGAGCACGCAGCAACACCGAAGATAACATGGCGGTCACACTCACAACGGAACAACTCCAAGAAATAATACGCGCAAGCCGAGGAGACTAGAAGCCAGGATCTTTTGCCGACTGCACGGTACGTTTTTCTGGATTAAGTAGGAACCCTGTGGAAGTAGAGGGATTCAGCAGAACCTGATGCAAACCTGAGCAAGAAAAACAAGAACAAGAAAATTCCCAAACCAACATAACCTCTGAAGGAAAGAAAAAGAAGTGCACACATTATCGGGCCCATGGCCACGTCTCTGCTGAGTGTCGCAAACGGAAGAAGGCTTTGGAAAATCAATCAAGGATGGTAGAAGAGAAAATGCCCACTCCGAGATTCTCATGTTACGGTAACGGAAAACCAGGAACCATGCATGCCAAATGTACAACCTGCAATCCGGCAGTCAATGGAAACAGTAAATTAGCATTTTGTGCTGTGAATCCGGATACGTTGCAACGCCGGTAGTCAATGTGAATATCAAGAACGCCACAGGAAGTGCAGAAAAATCAATCGCCTTCGCGTCTCTGTACAAAAACCTGCTCCAACACAGTACCAAATTCAATAAGGTACAACAGGTTACGCTGGCCGATGGAAACACACAAGCACCGAAGTTATGGTGAACCTTGAAAACCGATGGATACGGGCATTCTTCCTGACAGCACAAACAATATTAGAGGTGGACTTCATGGAAAATGCGAGTATTATACTCAATATACCCCAGAGAACGTTGTCTTCCGTCGACCCGCCGCAGGAACAATATATTTACGAGCCGCTAGAAGACACCGAAGAACAGGCAGAGGATGAACAACAAATCAGGATTTGCCACCTATATGGGCTGACAAACCCCCTGATGAACAATACGTCTGAACGACTCCAAAACGAGCCAATGGAAATAGATTGGAAAGAGTACCGACCACCACCGCCACTGACAGCTTTACTGCCAGATGCCCCTGAAAAAGTGTAAACCAAGCAAATCTAGTGAAAAGAAAGAATAGGAATTTGAAGGTTCAATTGGGAATACTCACCGGAAAATACCATACACAATGGGCAAAGATGTACAGCGCTGCTTTCTTGAACTTCAGTAGAGAACTATGCACTCTTTATGAAGCTACGCAGGACCCTAAGGCCATCATCGGATCCGAAAACTTCGTTGAAGGGATAACCCCGTATCTCTCCCGACTCACTGGGTATTTACCCCAAACCCCTGAGACGCAGGATCATCAACAAGATCTCCGAAAGAAACAGGCCCACCAAGGCAAGAGAGCCACTCCTCAGTATGTCCCTGGAGACAAAGTTTGGATAACTCTATACCCTTTGAGCAACGCCCAAAAAGGATTTAGTTCCAAAATGGCACCCCGAAGAGATGGATCTTACGTTATTTTGAAGTCCCTGGGTCCCACCACCTTCAAAGTTGCGCCGCTGGACAATCCTACTACTATGATTGGTACCTCGTCAGCACTCACCCCATATGTTAGACCGGATGCCGCCCCCGAGCTGGATTTAGCCAGTTCCTATTATATGCGGATGATGCGAATTGTATAAATTTGTAAAATATATTGAGGTCTGCAAATTATTTAATCCAGCTTTATTAAAACGATTCCAAACGATTTTTATGCAATCTTTAACTCTTGGACAATCAAAATATTGCTTACAAGACGACTGGGTCTGTTCATGATTGTATCGATATTTTTGACAATTGGCCTTCCAGTGCTAACATCTTTCGAAATTATCGGAACGAAAATCGAATGTTAGAATATCTGAACCATAAACACTATTCATATTTTCAGCCGCATTGCTTGAGTTTCGCTGTTATCGAATAAAGACTGTAAAATATAGCGTATTTTCTCTTTGCTGGTATCCATCTTTGATGCGCGCTCAAACAAAACTGAGTCTATTAATCACAAAACTATCTGACAAGTTTCTTTAATAGGAAATCTGTTCTTTCTAAAGCCATCTAGTGGAACCCGATTGGACTTACAGTTAACTAAAGCCATCTACTGGAAAAGTAATGGGTTTATTTTTACTACACCTTATATTTTAAATGAGTAAATTATCATTTGGAATATGCATTTGCAGAATGATCCCTTTACTTAACGATAGAGATAAACCGTGCAAAATAGCTACAACAAACATTTGTTTTCTTCGTGGATTTAATAGAATAATAACAGTCACATTTATTATTCATTATTATTTAATGTTCCTGTATGTTTGTCTGCCTAAATAATTAATTCTAACATTATTTTTAAATTTAATGAATATAAAAAGACCGTGTAAATTCGGCCGAAACATTATTATTTAGGGTATTTTGAAATAGATTATATTCTATTAACCGTGCCGTAATTTTTACGAGCCGACCTCAGTGGAACTGTATTTCAATAATAATTATCGCCCTGAAGTAATTAGGCTGTAAAGTTAAACACCATTTCATTAATATTCATGCGTAAAACAGAGCGAGAGAGTGGCCCGTCTTTTTACAACTATTTAGCGTAATTACGTAATAAACCCTATTACTTTGTCGTTTAATTAAATTTCATCGTCGATTCCAGCTTTATTGCGGAATTTATTTCGATACTAAAATATTACCGTTGAAAAGCGTTACGGAGTGCTTTACGCTTTGGAAATGAATATTCAGTCAACGTGATATGTACCTTTAAAATTTTAAGCTTGGCGTAAAAACTGTTTACACGAACGGCAGAAATATAAATGAAAAATAATATACATGTAATCACTATTTGATTTTGTCAAGAATAATTGGATTATAAAACTAGCCATAGAACTAAACTAGATCTATAATTACAAAATCAAATCATATCTATGCAGTATAATATATACTAAAACAAGTAATTGAGAACTCATACTTTATTCTAAAATTTTGTCTGCAATTTTTCTTATACCAGGTGGTTTGTCGACAAACGCATCATAGGAAATTCAATATATTTTTATAAATGTGCAATTATTTTCTCCCTAGGCCATTTTATCAAAAAAAAAACACAAGAAAGCAATTTGGCAGATATTACGAAAATACATTTAAATCACCTATTCGTAGTAAATCACAACTATTTAAATTGCTCTCTTGAGTTTTTTTTGCCTAAATGACCTGGGGAAAAATTAATTGCACATTTATAAACATACATTGAATTTCTTATGTTGCGTTTGTTGACACACCATCCAGTATAAATAAAGCTATTTATTTACTTTATTCACTACCATCCTAATGAAATAAACCAGCAATAGCATAATTAATATTATAGCACCAACAAGTCAGATAAGTCGTCAAAATGTAATAATTATAAATCGTTAACAGACAAAAGAAGTGAAAAATCTATAAAATCTAGCACAAACTCAAACCAAATTTATAATTCAGAAAATATACCTAGTATAAATACTAATAAGAAAATCGAACAATTAATATAAAAAGGACCTGCAAAAGAACGTCACAAACAAAAACAGAATCGGGAAAACACTATTCATTGATCGGGGTAGCCGATCAAAACCAAAATCACAATGAAAAGACCGAAGCAGAAGAAAATCTAATGGAACGTTTAAATTTAAGAGGAAGTCTACAATCTCTGACGCAGAAATTAAAACCTGAAAATGTATTTTGGCATTAATCATGGAGACATAATTAAATATTTTAAAAAGACGAAAAATTGTACAAAAACTTAAACTCAATACTTAGATTTAAGTTTTTGTACAATTTTTCGTCATTTAAGATTGCAATTTCTAAAAATTTTGTAATAAATTAGTACTTCTGGCCAGAAATGACATCGAAATAACGCAAATTTTCATTTAAATCAGATGCTTTTATAATATAAAGAAGAATGCCACAATTTTGAAAGAAAACTCATCTCTAATAATGATGCTTCAATATGAAAAAAAAACTGGTATTTTTTTATTGCATCCACTTTTTTGCACTGTATACATATTTTTTCTACTACCCTTTATAAAGAGATATTTTTCTTCACCGAATACTCCAGCAAAAATTTGAGTTGAACCACTAGTGAGAGAAAATCCGATAACGTTAACTTTCGTCACTAGAGACCTACAAATGTTAACCTCCGTCTAATTGCCTGCTGTCACTAAATCGTGACGTGTGAGTTTATGCGGTTCGTAACTTCATCATATCATGATTTCTGATTCAGAAAGTGATTTAGATCTTCCCAATACTCCACCAGAAATAGTATATTAAGCTGAGAAAACATATGTGGATTTATTATCAGAAAAATCGAAAAAGAGGTATGACGAAATTTATGCAAACTTCATGGACAGATAATCGCGTAAACCCATATTCTGAAACTGTGCTGTTTGCATATTTTGCAAAAATATGATATTTAATTATGATAAGTAATTTAAATATGATCTGTAGTTTTGTAATTTTTAATTCAATATAAAGAATTTGTTTATATATTTTTTTTAAGTTTGTTAGTATCATGGGTAAGGTAGTAGAAAAAGTATAGTGTTTAACTCGTCGAAAATATTTTTTTAAGCTCGTAAACATTACCAAACTCGGCTTTGCCTTGTTAGGAACTGTTCTCTCGCTTAAAAAAATGTTACTTTCGTCACTCGTTGAACAATATACTATTTAGTGTGTCATTTTTAGGTGTTAGTCATTGAATAATAGAATAATGTATAACTTTGAAAACTGTGAAGGTGTTACAAAAAATGTGTGCCTCTACAGTAATTGTTTTCCTGATGAATGGTGAGTAATACTATGTGCTGATAAAAAAAAGACTGGTGCGTAACCTAAAAAACCTTTTGGTCTTTTTAAAATCAAAAAAAGGCTGGTATAATTCAAGATTCGGATTTGTTATTAAATATTTTATCTGAAGTTCAAGTTTCTCGGACAACATCTCACCATATTCTTAAAAAAAATTCATACATACCACGAATACGCACTCTTTATGACAATAACCCTCAACTGCGGAGAACACCTATTTTATTAATACGTTAAGAGAAGATACTATTTTCTATCGTCGCGTGCTTTACTCAAATAAGTGCACTATAGGCAAAAAATAGTTTATTCAAAAGAAACATCTATTGTCATTGAATCCCAGAAAATAATCATGTTTTTGTGGAAAATATTTTCCAAAGACAGACTAGTGGGGCCCTTTTTTACTGAAGGCATTCTTAATAAAAATATATATTATGCTTGGCTATCAAAGGAAATAAATAATTTTCTGCATGAATTACAAATAGCAAACAATGAGGACGGTGCCACACC
The DNA here is from genome assembly GCA_963969525.1 of Ontholestes murinus. Taxonomy (NCBI): domain Eukaryota; kingdom Metazoa; phylum Arthropoda; class Insecta; order Coleoptera; family Staphylinidae; genus Ontholestes; species Ontholestes murinus. Next base: position 17,606,885 of record OZ018398.1, read on the forward strand.
ACATATAACCTATAATAGATTTTTAATTAGTTGGTTTGGATATTGCCTTCCCTTTTAAAATACATTTTTTGTTGTTCTCTATGTTTACGTATTCGAAAGAAAATTCTCTATTAAAAGTAGTAAATAAAAATACTTCTTAATTCATTTTAACTGCACACAATATTATTCAAGATGGACGGAAAGGTTCGTTCGCTCTCCGAAAGTCGATTAAATGCAAGTGTATCAAGTGATTATAAAGTTTGCTCAGCGTGCAATGATGTCATAGAATGTGATGAGTAGAGAGCGGATAAAAAAGCTTAAAATGTGAAAAAAAGCACTCAAAAAGGCACTAAATTTAGAGAAACAGGCATTAAAAAGGCATAAAAACAGAAAAAAAAGTAATAAAGAAAACTATATTTTCTTAATATGTAACACGTTTATCGACATATTTTACATAGAAATTCTGCTTAAAGCTAAAATAAACATATTTTCTTTACGCAGTATATAATATTATGTAAGAGTATTTAAAAATTAAATTGTAATTTTGTATACATTTCAAAATAACTAAAATCTATTAATGAAAACAGTTGATCATTAAATGTTGTTCTAGGTGTTTACTTGTAAAATTATTACTTCTGTCGCTCAACAAATTTTTAAAAGTGAAAAAGCTTCTCTTTATTTTAAATTATAGCTGGATCCAATTGAAAATTATTCTTATATTATTTTATTGTGTAGCTCACATAATTTAAACGCGATTTTATGTAACTAAATTGTTTTGAAGCTCTTGTTTCTTAAGAACTGATTGACAGTCATTAACTGATTTGAATAGGTAATTGTGGAGGCCTCTACATTCTTATTAATAAATGATTTTAAATACCTTTTTATATATTACACACTGTTTTGTACTAAATTCATATTCAAAATTGGGAGGCAAATGCGCGCATCTCTGTTTACGTTTTCCTCCTAATGCGCCTGTCTATTTTTTTCTACCCCACACACCCAATCCACTAGCGGAAGAAGAGCAGGAGTTTCGGGCACCGCCATAAAAGATAGATATATATTTTTGTTAACACGCGAAAAGTTGGTCTTGGCTCCGCCGTTTCTTCATTTTGCATATTGGCTACTCGCGTAGTTTCGCCACCGGCTCATTATTTACGAATTATTCCTACTACTATTCGCGTACGTGTACGTCCACGAGGAAGAAGTTTAAAGTCCCACCTGCGAGGGATTTCTAGCCGTCCAGAACAGCAGGATGATCAAGGTTAGTGTCCTTCAACCATTCAATTCCTCCCCGTGAACAGTGCTCGTATTCGCCACCCTCGCGCCGGAGAAATTCCCCCTTTAAGGGCACCCCAAATACAGTCCACTGACGTCTCCGGGCATATTTACCGCAACATAAAATTGGTCCTTCGAACCGGATCAAAGAGTTAAATTTGGGTTTACGGGAAAATCATATTTCACTCTTTTATTAAATTCATTCTAAAATCCGTCGAAATTAAATTCGCGTTCATTATTTCTGGGCAAAAAAGCGATAGTTTTTTTGTCGAATTTGTACATCAGCATCGCTCTCCGCTACGATCGCGCGTCACACTCTCAGCCTGCGCCTATTGTTTGCGCGTACGGTCATCTTGCTCATTTCATTCTCGCCACTTTGCTTCGCGGTCGATCAGCTGATTTATATTTATCGATCAATAATGACTACAGAAACAACAAAAATTACACCTCCTTTAGCTAAAGATATTAAAGCATTTGCTATTCTCAATAATAAGAAAGAGTGTTTGTGGATTAAAGTGCAAATGTGTTACAATTTAATTACTGAATTACCTAAAAAATTAGAATCATTTAAATTGCGTGCAAATGAACTCGAATCAATTAAAGTTGATTATTATAACGTTTTGGATAAATTAGCAGTTTTATCGGCTACGCATTCGGACTTCACTGTTAATACCGTTCAGTTAACCACCGCTTTTGATGAATTGTATTTCGATATTTTAACTGCACTCGATAAACACACGTCACTTGCACCCACAATTAAACCTGAACCACCTACATCCTCTCCATTAGCTCGCACTCATCTCCCTGAAATTCAAATCGCTAAATTTAACGGCACTTATGAGAAATTTCCAGCATTTATTGCACTGTATAATAGCTTAATTCACAACACGGATTTAAAGGACATAGAAAAATTCTCATATTTGCTTAGTTATGTAGAAGGCAGTGCATTCAATTTACTTCAAACAGTTACATTCACTCCAGAAAATTATAATACCGCTTATCAGCTTTTAATAAATCGCTTTACTAATAAACGTCGTCTTGCAAATCATTATTTATCAAACATTTTGAAATTAATTCCTTTGAAATCTGATTCACCTAATGCTATTAGAGACTTAGTAGATACGCTTGATGCAAATGTAACATCTCTTAACGCGTTGAAAATTAATGAATTTGCAGATTACATTTTATTAGAAATTTCACTTCGTTTATTAGATTCCAAAACTAGAAAAGACTTTGAATCTCAACATCTAGAACAGAAATTTCCTCGTTTCGAAAATTTGATTGAATTTTTACGTAGTTATTGCTCGGTCGCGGAATTAATTACACCTTCTTCGACTTCTCAAATTAAAATTAATTCAAATTCTCATAGTAAAATCTCAGATCGTAGACGAGCTTACATGACTGTTCAAGATTCTGAAACATATAATATTAGTTGCCCACATTGCAAAGATCATCACAAATTGATCAAATGCCCTTCATTTCTTGCTAGTTCTCCCAAAGCACGTTATGAAATCGCCAAAAAACTAAAACGTTGTTACGCTTGTCTCGGTACACATAATATTTCAAATTGCTCTTCAAAAAATTGTTGTAAATCTTGTGGAAGTAAAAGCCATAATACTCTGTTGCATTTTGAAAATAATTTTGTTAAAAAATCTGAAACTTGTACACCACAAACTAGTACAACTTCTTGTCATAACTTACCACAATCTGATATCACCTCTGCATCTGTCTCGATGGTCAATTCGAAATTTCCAAGTCAAAATTCAATTGCCATTTTGGGTACCGCGCAAGCTCGAATTTTAGATATTGATGGAAAGTGGCATAATTGTCGTTTAGTAATTGACTCTGGCAGTCAAGTAAATTTTATAACAACTCAATTAGCAAATCGTTTAGGTTTATCACGTTCCAAGTGTCCTTATTCTTTGAAGGGAATTGGACAAACGTCCCTAGGTCGCGCGCAAGGGCTTGTGAACTGTAAACTTGCACCCTTAAACTCATTCGAATCAATCCTAAATTTCGAAGCGGTTGTTATTCCTCGAGTTACTAGTGATCTACCAGCAACTACCCTCTCTCAATCCCTTAGAGATCGCTTTTCAAATCTCGAATTAGCAGATCCGAATTTTCATTGTAGGTCGGAAATTGACATTTTGTTAGGCGTAGATTCAGTTCTTAATATAACTCCTTCGCAACCAGCTCATATTAAGGGCAATCCTAGCGCAATTCGTACCACCCTTGGATGGGTGATTATGGGCTCCGCTCCTCATTCTGAATCTAATTCTCAGATTGCAATTAGTTCAATGTTTAGTAATATAGAATACACTCACTCTTTAAATGACATTTTACGTTCTTTTTGGGAAAGCGAAGAAATTCCTTCCACTCCTCATACTTCACCTGAAGACGACTTTTGTGAAAAATATTTTCAAGAAACTGTCATCCGAAGTGAATCAGGACGTTACATTACAAGGTTTCCATTCAAAGACGGGATTCGTCCCATTCTAGGTTCCAATCGGGAACACGCAATTAATCGATTGTTGAAACTTGAAGTTCGCTTTAACCGCGATCCTCAATTTTTTGAATTATATCGAAACAATATTGAAGATTATATTTCTCAAGGTCATTTAGTACCAGCCACACGTACGGTTCCATATATTTTAACTCATCACGGAGTTATGAAATCAAATTCATCCGGGATTTCAATCAGAGTCGTTTTTAACCCGGCAGAAAAGGATAGTAATAGCATTAGTCTTAATGATACATTGTTAAGTGGACCGAAATTGCAGTCGGATATTGGTCAAGTTATTACCCGCTTTCGCATTCCGCAAGTTGCACTTACTTGTGACATAAAACAAATGTTCAGAGCTATTTCTTTACACCCCGACGATTGCCAATATCAGCATATATTTTGGAGATTTTCGACGAATGAACCCATTCGTGAATGGGAACACACTCGCGTCATTTTTGGGGCTACTTGCAGTCCTTTTTTGGCTCAGCGCACGATTCAAAGGTTAGTAGAAGATGAAGGTTCACGTTTTCCACTCGCAGCAAATGCATTAAAATTTAGCATATATGTAGATGACATTTTGTGTGGTGCAGATGATGAACTTTCTACTCTCGAACTCCGCAAACAACTCGTTGAACTTTTGAATCTTGGAGGGTTTGAGCTAGGCAAGTGGGCCAGCTCTAAAAATTCTATTGTTGATTTTGATAATACCACTTTTCAAAAAATTCCTTCTTCGTCGTCTAGCATTAAAGTGTTAGGATTATCTTGGGATCCCATACGTGATGTTTTTCATTATTTTCTCAGCCCATTTAAAGAAATTCCCTCGAAACGAGGAATTTTGTCTCGAATAGCTCGAACGTACGATGTGAATGGTTATCTTAGTCCCTTTGTATTTTCTCTCAAAGTTTTATTGCAAAAATTATGGTTAGATAATGTTGATTGGGATGATACATTACCTCCCGACATTTCTCAACATTGGTCTCGCATTCTAGAGGAACTTCATTTTATAGAAAAAATCTCAATTCCTCGATGCATAATTTCTCTTAATTGGTTAAATGCTCGCCTGATAGGTTTTTCTGATGCAAGCAGTATTGGAATGGCTGCTGTAATTTATTTGCGCCTCGAATCAGAAAACTCTGTTCATGTTAATTTAGTTATAGCCAAATCTCGCGTTGCTCCACTCAAACCGTGGACAATTCCGCGTCTTGAACTTGGTGCTGCTTGTTTGTTGTCAAAACTCTTACGTCAAATTACTCCTTCATTTTCTTCAATTAAGTTAGATTCACCCATTTGTTTCACTGATTCTACTACTACTCTCTCATGGATTCGTACTCCGCCACATCTTTTGAAAACTTTTGTAGCAAATAGGGTAGCGCAGATTCATGAGAATAAAGGTGATGCTCTATGGAAACATGTTCCAGGAATTAAAAACCCAGCCGATCCGGCTAGTCGTGGATTATTGCCCTCCGAGTTATTAAATTGTAAATTGTGGTGGCATGGTCCAGATTTTCTCCATAGCTCAGTGACAAAATGGCCAAACGAAACCTTCGAAAATCAAACAGTTGTTTTAGAATTGAAAGACGTACAAATTTCGTCTCATCTATCTATGCTAGATTCATCTTCTTTTGATGAATTATTTGACAAAGTTTCCTCTTTAACAAAATTGCAGCGCATTCTAGCTTACGTTATTCGTTTTGTTCGCAATCTCAAAATTAAAAGTACTCATGATACTACTGAATGTCTCATAGGACCGCTCTCAGGTCAAGAATATAAAGATGCTCTAGATCTTTCTATTAAAGTGACTCAATCTCGACATCTTGCTTCCGATGTCAAATCATTATCAGATGGTAATTTATGTTCTCGAAGATATCGTAAATTATCTCCTTTTCTCAACCCCCATGGATTTGTCATGGTGGGGGGACGTTTAAAACACTCTAAACTCCCGCGTAATAGCCGTCATCCAATTTTGATACCGAGTAAGAGTAGACTTGCTACATTACTTGTAGATCATTTCCATTTTTTCTCATGCCACGGTGGTCCACAGTTAGTCCAATCTCTTATTCAACGTAATTATTGGATACCGTCGGCCAGAAATTTGATTAGACAACGTATTTTTCGATGTCTAGTCTGTTATCGATTTAAAGCTCAACCTGTACAACCTCCTATGGCTGATCTTCCATCTTATCGCGTTGAACCTTCTCGGACTTTTAGTCATACAGGTGTCGATTTTGCAGGTCCATTTAATCTCAAAGCCTCTGCCCTACGAACGACTCGTACTATAAAATGCTATGTAGCACTTTTTGTGTGCATGGTGACTAAAGCTTTACATCTCGAAGCTGTTACCAGTCTCAGTACTGAGGGTTGTCTTGCGGCATTGGACAGATTTATTGCTCGAAGAGGTCTTCCTAATCGGATTTATTCGGATCAGGGCCGTAATTTCAAAGGAGCTGCACGAGAAATTAATGAAATTACACAATTTATGCAAAATTCCAATGAAAAAATTGCTCATTATTTAGCTACCCGACAAATTGAATGGTGTTTCAACCCCCCTTACGCACCCAATTTCGGTGGGTTGTGGGAGGCGGGTGTGAAATCCTTTAAATTTCACTTCCGACGTGTCGTAGGTGACCAAGTACTTTCTTTGGAAGAATTTATTACTCTAATTACCCGTATAGAGGGTATATTGAATTCTCGTCCCCTCTGTGAAGTTTCGAATGCTCCTGAAGATGGCGTCGATTATTTAACCCCCGGCCATTTTTTGATAGGTGGTCCTATCCTTTCACGTCCTGAACCCAATATCCTTGACCTTCAAATTAATAGATTAAATCGATGGCAATTGATAAGACAGTTAATACAGTCTTTTTGGAAGAGATGGAGCAAAGAATATCTTCACTCGCAGATTTATCGTCCGAAATGGACTTTAAATTCACAACCACTCTCTAAGGGTGATTTAGTGTTCTGGTATAGTCCTGGAATGCCGCCAACCGAGTGGCCGAAAGGACGTATTTCCCAGCTGATCGTCGGCCCGGACGGAGTTGCGAGAATTGTTAAAATTAAAACGCACACCGGTGAAGTTCTAAGGCCCGTAAACAAGGTAGTACCTTTACCTAAAGATTAAATTACGCGCGGAGAGAAATGTTGATGTACATATTTGTTCGTATCGTTATTCCATAGTTTATATTCTCTTTATTTTTATTTTTTTGTTGTTTTTTCCTCTTTTTCGGGAACTTATCCATTAATTATAGTTAAAACTCCAAAATCTTCATTTTGGGTGGGGGGTATGTTTTGTACTAAATTCATATTCAAAATTGGGAGGCAAATGCGCGCATCTCTGTTTACGTTTTCCTCCTAATGCGCCTGTCTATTTTTTTCTACCCCACACACCCAATCCACTAGCGGAAGAAGAGCAGGAGTTTCGGGCACCGCCATAAAAGATAGATATATATTTTTGTTAACACGCGAAAAGTTGGTCTTGGCTCCGCCGTTTCTTCATTTTGCATATTGGCTACTCGCGTAGTTTCGCCACCGGCTCATTATTTACGAATTATTCCTACTACTATTCGCGTACGTGTACGTCCACGAGGAAGAAGTTTAAAGTCCCACCTGCGAGGGATTTCTAGCCGTCCAGAACAGCAGGATGATCAAGGTTAGTGTCCTTCAACCATTCAATTCCTCCCCGTGAACAGTGCTCGTATTCGCCACCCTCGCGCCGGAGAAATTCCCCCTTTAAGGGCACCCCAAATACAGTCCACTGACGTCTCCGGGCATATTTACCGCAACACACACTTTTATTTCACATTAAAAATAATTTTACTATTGTCAACAGGATTCGGGATTTTTCGTGCATATGATTTTCCGATAAAAACGGGAGTTCTTGTTATTTTACTTGTGAGTAAAAACTTGATTATTTTATTTATTTATTTAATCTATGCATTCATTTACCTTTCGGTGTCGAACTAATACCTATTATTACATATTTAGCTTAATTTAAATTTTAATGTTTTCTTCTCCATTCTTGATCCTTCGTTTCCATTTTACCCTATTTTGTGCAAACATTCTGGCATTTCTTCATATAAACCCTCTATTCTCTGCTGCTTATGTAGTCTATTGGTTCTATTTTAGCCGTGGTCTCCCTACTCTGTTTTTCCCCGGTACTCGTATATTTCCTTTGCTTTTCTATCATTTTCCATAAGGTACATGTGTCATAACCACCCAAGCTGCCTCTCTTCTATTAATTTTTCTATTGGTTTTATGTTTAGTTGTTCCATCACAATATTATTTCTGATTCTATCTCTTCTTATAATTGCCTCTATTTTTCTTAGAAACCTCATTTCTATAGCTGTTACTTTGCTTTTTATCTTATTTGTTACTATCCAAGTTTCACTTCCATATATTAGTGCTGGCCTTACTACTTTCTTGTATATTTCTGTTTTTATTTCCTTTGATATTTCCTTTCTTCCCAGGAATGTGTTCCTTAGTGTGTTGTATATTCTTCCAACTTTTCCTATTCTTTCTGTTACTTCTTTGTCTATTTTCCTATTTTCTTCTATCAGTGTTCCTAGGTAGTTGTAACTTTTTACTGGTTCTAGATTTCTGCCATCTAATTCTATTTTGTTTTTTTTTTCTTTATTTGCTATAATCATAGTTTTCGTTTTGTCTGTGTTTATAGCCATATTAATTTTCCTCAATTCCGTTTGGTATACCGATATGTTGTGTTGTAGTTATTCTTCTGACTTAGCTATTAGTATCATATCATCTGTAAAAAGGAGTTCTTGTACTGGTTTCGTTTTCCAATTTCCCACATTCATTGTTTTACAATTTGCTGTACAACTTTTTATTGCATCGTCGATAATCAGAGAGAATAGTAGCAGACTCAGTACGCATTCCTGCTTCAGTGTGTTTTCTAACTTTGTTTTTGTTGTTTCTATACAATGCTTTTATTATGTCTATCATGCCTTTTTCTACTCCCCTTTTTTGTAGTGTTTTCCACACGTCCAATTTTTTTCACTCTGTCGAAGGCTTTCTGTAAGTCTATGAAACATATATGAATATATTTTCCCTTTTTCAGTTATTTTTTCTGGTTTTCTAAGTAGTTTTCAATATATTCAATACTCCTTGCGCTACATTCCTGATGAAAAGAAATTTTCAAATTGGGTAAATTAAAGCACTTGTTATGTTCCATAATTTTATTTTCAGTTACCTGACACGTGTTTCGATCTCTTACGATCATTCTCAGAGTGTAAACTGGTTCAAAACACGTATCAGGTAACTGAAAATAAAATTATGGAACATAACAAGTGATTTAATTTACCCAATTTAAGTAGTTTTCATTTAGTATACGTCCAAATTCTTCCCATGTAGTTTATTTTGCATTTTTTATTGTCTGCTTTGCCACTATTCTTGCATTTTTGTATATGTTGTAATTTTCTTCTGTTCTGACTTGGTTATATTTTTACCACTTTTCTTTTTTGTGTCTGAATTCCTCAACTTTGTCTTGCTGCTTAAATTATATTTTACTTAAATATTATTTCTATTTCGATATCCTTGTTATTCGAATTGTTTTTTTAGCTTTAATTGATCAAATTTATATGTGTTTCTTCCTCTTTGTGTTTCTGCTTTTTTATTTTTTCTTTTACTATATATCTTCCTTTTCCACTTGTTACACTTTCTGCTGTAATTGTGATTTTTATTTTAACCAAGTAGTGATTACTTTCAATTTCTGCACTTCTTGTTACTTTTACATTATTTATCTTTTTCCAATTATCTTTATTAACTATACAGTAATCTATGATGGATCTTTCCTTCCTGGATTCTACTTCTCTCATATATTTGTATATATTTTTATGCATAAATTTTGTGTTCGTTATTAATCATTTTCGACGCAAAAAATTGATTAAAACCATATCAACACCTGATTATTGGCTATTACTTAAATTTGTTTACATTTAATACTTACTACGACCCCTATTTGGGCCTAGTTTAAATACGTTTACATCCGGAATATCATAGGTGTGATTCCTATGAAGCGATCGTCTGTTTTATCTGACGAACTGTTATATCTACTTATTTATAAACGAATCAATTGTTTATTGTATTGTAAAATGATAATTTATACTAATATTTATTAATACCCATTACTCAGTTGGTAATTTTTTTATAATTTATTTAAAATTATAATTATTGTGTCATAAATAGCTACACATTTTAAACAATTATATTGTCAAAAGACACAAAGAAAATATGTCATAAAAATATAATCTATAAATGATATGGTACATTTTTTTATGAAAATTCGTTATATCAGCACATTAATTTATAATCAGTGTAAAATTTTTATTAAATATATATTAAAAGTTTAAGAAAATGCTCTAAATAAGCAGCATAATCTAAAAAGGCATGAAAATAAGCACAAAAAGTCAGAATAAGCAAAAAAGGCCAAAAAATCTTTACGCCAAGTACACATTTTTTTAAAATTCGTATACATATGTAGAAATTTTTTCGATGCTATAAATATAGATAAGCATAATGGCTAGAAATAAGCTCTCTAGTGATGAGTTATTGTGTTGTATCTGCGACGGTGAAAAATGAAACCGAAGTACGAAGAAGCGTTTTTTAAAATAGGACTTCCCGTGGCAGCGGAAGACATCATAATCAACGAGAACTTCTGGCCGAAGAATACGTTCATAAACAGATTTTTCTTCAAAAATAAGAAACGATCGGAAAATTTTCAAAGTCCTCCATCGAAGAATTACCAACGATAATGGTTAATAATTCAATATTTAGACTATTTCATCAAAATATACAATGTTTATCTACATCTTATCTAGGCCTGTGTGCCGTAGTAAAGGAAATAGATTGTCATATAATGTGTCTGTCTGAGCATTGGCAGACAGACTCAACTAAATGCTTACTATTTTCCCAGTCTTAATTTAATATCTAGTTTCTGTAGATCTGAAAAAGAACATGGTGGTGTAGCACTATATTGCCATAAAAACAGTAATGCAATTGCAATTGATTGTAAAGAAATAACAATAGCTAGGGTATTAGAGTGCGCAGAGGCGCAGGTTAATGTAAATGGCTCAATTATTATGTGTTTGTGGTTTATAGACCACCAAATATTAATACTAACATTTTTTTTGAACAATTTGATAATTTAATAAGAATAATAATGTCGCAAAACAATAGTATATTGTTCAACGAGTGACGAAAGTAACATTTTTTTAAGCGAGAGAACAGTTTACCAAACGAGGCGAAGCCGAGTTTGGTAATGTTCGCGAGCTTAAAAAAATGCTTTCGACGAGTTAAACACTATACTTTTTCTACTACCCTACCTATGATACTAACAAACTTTTATTATTATATAAACAAATACTTTATTTTGAATTAAAAATTACAAAACTACATATCATATTTAAATTACTTACGATTTAAATATCAAATTTTCCGACAATTTTGCAAAATATGCAAATAGCACAGTGAATATTAATTTAAGCGATTATTTGTCTTAAATTCCATGAATTTTACATATATTTCTTCATACCTCTTTTTCGATTTTTCTGATAATAAATCCACAAAGGTTTTCTCAGCTTGATTTACTATTTCTGGTGCAGTATTGGAAAGATCTAAATCACTTACTGAATCAGAAATCATGATATGATGAAGTTACGAACAGTACAAATTCAAAAACTGACGTTTAATAATGACACGATATAGTGACAGTAGGCAACTAGACGGAGGTGAAAATTTGTAGGTAACTTTCGTCCCTAGTGACGAAAGTTAGCGTTATGGGATTTTCTCTCACTAGTGACGGAACTCAAATTTTCGCTGGAGTATTCGGTGACGAAAAATGTCTTTTTATAAAGGGTATTAGAAAAACATTTTTTTATACTAGATGATTTTAACATAGACATTTTAAAAATTAATACTACCAGTGACAATTTTAGGGAAATTTTAAAAACATATTCCATTAAATATTTTATTACAGAACCAACGAGGATAACATCTCAATCACAATCATGCATTGACAACATAATAACAAATGCTTCATCGGAATTATGTGTGCAGACCCTTAACACTGCACAAATTCTTGATTACCGGATGACAAACGGATTAAAAAAATAACCACCTGTTAGAAAAAGGTTATTTTCTAGTAATAATACCAAGCAGTTCTGTCAAAATATTGCTTTGGAGACGTTTAAGGATGTAAACGATAAAACATCGGTACATGACAAATATAATACTTTCTTGAATATATTCTTAACCCATTTTCATGCCAATTTCCCAATGAAAACTGTCTCAAATAGGGACAAAACGATCTTTAAAACTTTTAATACAGATATACTCAGAACCGAAAAAGTGTCCCTATTGCTTTATCGAACACTTGCATCTCACATGATGGAATATGTTCCAATTAATAAACAAAAGCAAAGGGAGTATAATATTTTATTATCGGCGGAAATGAATAATAACATCGAGTTTAAAATGACTCAGTCACGAAATAAATCCAAAACTTCATGGGAAGTTATTCGGGAAATCACCGGTAACTAATATGCAAACATTATCGAATAACTTTAACAAATACTTTAACGAAGTAGCCAAAAAATTATTGAATACAATAAAAATAAAAATCAACGACAATGCGGATGAAATTAATATTTCGCTCAATGAACACACAATTTTCTTGCATGCAACCACATGCGAAAAACTAGTAAATATTGTTGACACTATGCCAAATAATAAAAGCGCAGGTTACGACGAAATATCCATGTCAATTGTAAAAAATGTAATTTACATGTAGCCAAGCCCCTATGTCACATAGATAATACTATATTAGAAACCGGTATATTCCCTGAACAATGCAAACTTTCAAAAATAATTCCTATATTTAAAAAGGGGATCCAGACCCACTGGACAATTTTCGCCCTGTATGTATACTACTCTCAATCTCTAAAATAATCGAACGTGTGATGTACTCGCATTTTATAAATTTTTTAATTAGATTGAACCGGCTATCACCATCCCAACATGAATTTTTGAAAGAGCGGGGAATCGAAACAGCACTTTTTGAATTTACAAACAGTGTATTATCAGCTCTAGACAACCATGAAACTCCTTGTGGTATATTTTTGGATCTATCTCGCTTCCACTTCTTGGAAACTGTTTATGTTCCTCATCATCGTCGTTGTCATCACCAAAATATTTCTTCCCATTGTTTCTTATCACATCGTTATCAGCTGGGACTTCACCAGCATTTTTTATTTCAGAAGCACGTTCTTACTCCTCCTTCTCCTCCTGTAAAGTCTTTACTAATCTTCGAGCATGTTTTATCGTAAGTGTCGCTCATTATTCGACCACGTCCAAGGAGTCAGTCATAATAATTAGGATATTCTCGGACATACTTCATAGATCGGATTCAAATGAACCAATGCATACTCAAAGGATTCTCATAGTAGTCATGAATACGCCTGTTTTCATTTTCCCTTGTTGATGCTCAATAGTAAATTCAACAATTTCTCTTCCTGTGCATTAGATGCCAATTGCATCGAAATGTAACTCTTCATTGAGTATACACTATATAGAGCTTCATGAAATTTGTTATTAGTGCCCACGATGCTAAATTAATGTTCTTGGACGGGACTTTCCCATGCACAGCTTCAATATTGTCAGTTTATTTTTTTTTGACGACCAGTCAAAAGCAGTTTTGTCGACCAGTCAAATGCAGTATAAAACCTGCCTCGATTTTTCAATTAGTTTCTTCGCATATAAAGTTGTATGTCTCTGGCCATATTTTGTATGAAAGTTTCAAGCTTTGTTCACCAGATTTATTCTTTAGATAGTTTTAATAATTTTATCAATCTAGATTCTTCCTTTTTGAGAAATTTGCCATATTTTTGTAAAATTTTCAATCATATAGACAACATCTTTATTACAGACACTTACATTTGTTCAAAGTTTAACAATAATACATCTTAAATATATACAGTAATAGAAGAGGTTAGTATGTACCTGTCGAGCTATCGACTTTAGGTCTTTCTGCCCCGTCATTACAAATAGAAAGAAAACTAGTAGGTTAACTAACTGTCGTGATGATATGAACAGATGATTTGATTGAAATAAAACAACACAGTTGGGAGGGTTTCACATTTATTGTTGAACACTGCAACATGTTTCGCCACATAGTGGCTTCATCAGGCAGATGAATAATGTGTGGCGAAACATATAGCAGTGTTCAACAATAAATGTGAAACCCACCCAACTGTGTTATTTTATTTCAATTTGTTATGGAGTTTCATCATGTATCCGCCTCGTCAATTCAATATTCAAATGATTTGATGTAATGTATTTGTTGTATAATTGTATTTGGGTTGGATGTTGGGATTACAGTACAGATTACATTACAGTATTTATTGATAAGGTTGAAATTGTAGAGTTTAGTGGGAAACTTTTCAGCAATAGCTAACATACGTTGGGTAATCGGGATGATTTGGGTTACTTTATAGAGGAGTTCGTTGGGTGAATTGTAGAGTGGGTTATTATGATGTCGGATTTTGGATAAGGTGCGAAATGTAGATATTTCTGCGACTAGGAGATGATTGAGAGTTGAGGGGCGACAGTGGGAGATGAGGATAGCAATAAAATCTAGCAAGGGGCGGCAAATCGCTTTGTATAAAATCACGGCCGTTTGTTTTGAAATTCCTAGTTTTTTATACGTTAGAGAACGGAAATTCCGCATCCTTGCTTTTAGTTTCGATTTAATGGAAAGGGCATGGGGTTTGAATAATAATTTGGAGTCAAATACTATACCAAGGTATTTACTCGATGCCAAACGCTTTTTTAATATCTAAGAAGGCGATGGCAGAGGATTGGCTTTCGACGTGCTTTGTTTGAATGTTGGAAGTTAGGATAGTTAGAGGGACAGTGGTTGATTTGTTGGGTAGGAATCTGAATTGATATTTAGCGATGAAAGAAATTGTGCATTTAAGGATTTTTTGTTTTATTGGGGATTCGAAAAGCTTAGCTAGGACTGGGAGTAGCGTACTGGGACGATAATGAGAAACATATGAAGGATCCATGTCTGGTTTTGGGATACAAACAAGTATTCCTAATTTCCATTCGGGAGGGATATATTGGTTGATACAACAAAGTTAAGGATTTTTAGGATAAGATCATGGACAGTATAGGATAGTTTTTTAATTGTGGAACAAGGAATATTGTCGTGGCCAGGAGTTGGTTTTTAACAGAGTTCAATATTGTAAAATAGTCCATTTTCAATAATTTATCAAAATTTTAAGTAATTTTATTAAACTGATATCGTGCAACGTGTTGAGCATGATAGGGCTGCTTAAATTAGGTAGTAAAAAGGACACCCCTCGACCGTTGAAACTCATTTTTAACCGTCTCAAGACTGTCGGGCCTACCTTTAATAAATCCACTCAATTTAAAGTAATACTAGATCTTACCGCTATGCATCGTGACCATTTAAAATTATTTTATAAGGAGCTGTATGATAGGAAGAATAACTGCGAACATGATATGATAATTAAATATTTTAATACTTCGCCGCAGATTGTCAACAAAAAAGGATTTCTCAGCCCTATCCCAACAATAATAGGAGAGCTACAAAAAACTAAGAATTTATTGCCAAAACGTAGGTGGATTGAGAACTTAAATTGACGATTTTATGCATTTTGTTAACTTAAGTATTTATGATATTATAATTATTGTCGAAACATGGCTTAACTCTAAATTTTATGATAATCAATTTCGCATAAATAATTTTACTCTATATAGATCTGATCGCTCATCATTAACTAACGATAAATTTCGCGGAGGAGGTATATTAATTGCTAATCGTAATTTATTAATTGCACAGCTTATTTCAATTGAACAAAAGCCTGTTAATAATAATAATAATAATAATATACTTTATTTCAGTGTTTACATAATACATACATAAAGGAGTATCTTATTCACATGAAACATCGTCAAAAGAAAGAATATAACTAAGGTGCAACATATATATTAATTAATTAAATTATAAAATTCTTGCATATTGTAAGGTTCAATATCAAGAAGTTTTTTAAATAGTGCTTTCTTCATTAATGAATAGGAGCTTAATAATGTAATTGTTTTCGGCAACTTGTTATACAATTTTATGCAGCTATAGTAAGAACTTTTTTCAAACATAGTTAGCTTATGTTGAGGGTACGCATATTTAATCCCATGCCTGGTGTTGTTTCTACTCTGCAGTTTGTTATTATAAAATGAAGATTTATGTTTCCACATAAATTTTATACATTCGTATATATAGACTGCAGTACAGGTCAAAAAACCTGCTTGCCTAAATAAACCCCGACAGCTGAAAGTTGCGTTTACATTACAGATGATTCTAATTGCTCTTTTCTGTACAATGAATACTTTATCAATAAAGCTTGAACTACCCCAGAAAATTATTCCATACCTCAGATATGAATAAAAATTAGCGTAATAGAATATTTTTATTATGTTCTTATTGGTATTTTTGGCTAATATTCGTAGCCCATAGCATGCTTTGCTGAGCTTGGTTACCAAATTGTCAATGTGAACGTTATATTTCAGGTTGTTATCTAGGTAAATCCCTAGAAATTTTACGTAATTAGTGAATTCATAGATTTTTTTATTGATTTCTATTGTTTCGGATGTCGGTGTACTATTATTTGTTTTAAATAGAACGAAGTTTGTCTTGTCCGGGTTTAATATTAGTTTACTACAGGCAAACCAATATTCCAAATCTCTCAGAATAAGATTACCATGCTCTGTAATATCTTTCAGTGAGGCTCCTGTTAAAAGAATATTAGTATCATCCGCATAAGACGTTAGAGTGCAATTCTGAGATATTGTGGTATTGATGTCATTCATAAAAATAATAAAAAGAAGAGGACCTAGGATGCTTCCTTGAGGTACACCCATACTGATCTCTAGGGCATTGGATACAATATGGTTTCCATACATCTTTTATTTTTACAGATTGCTTCCTCGATGTAAGGTATGATTTAATCAAGTCATTAGCTTTTACTGATATGCCATAATGGTTTAATTTAGTTAGTAAAATGTTATAATCAATTGTATCAAAAGCCCTGGAAAGATCAAGGAAGACACCGCATGTTAGTTTTCCTTCATCAAGAGCTGAGTGTATTGATTTTGAAAAATGAAAAATCGCTGTTTCTATGCTTTTTCCAGTTTGAAAACCATGTTGGTTTTGGGATAATAAGTTATGACTTTTAAAGAAATGTATAATACGTGATGCTATTATCGATTCCAGTATTTTTGAAAAAGTGCATAAGACACTAACTGGTCTATAGTTTTCTAACAGGTCAGGATTTCCTTTTTTAAGGATCGGAGTTATTAATGCATATTTCAAATCATCTGGAAATATTCCCGTTTCCAGTGATGAGTTAAAAATATGTAACAGCGATTTAATTATATGAGGCAAAGCTTCCTTAATGATGCCGATAGGAATGCCATCGTAGCCGCATGTACTTTTATTTTCAGATTTATTTATAATATTAATGATTTCTGAATATGTAATAGGTTCAAAAAATATGGAATTGTGGTAAAATGGAATATTACATTGGTATTGGGCGGTCGAGGGGCTTAACTTTCTTGAAAGTAGATTTAGTGCATATTCTTTGAAGAATATATTGAATTCATTGCCCAATTGTAACATATTATTTGTTTTGGGTAATTTGTTATTTTTTTCTGCTTTATTGCCTACAATATATTTGATGATATTCCATGTCGACTTTGACCTACTGTTTGAGTTATTTAGTAAATTTTCAGTGTTTATTTTGTTGAGAATTTAATAGTTTATTATACGTTATTTTTAGTTCCTTCAAAATGGATTTGTACTCTGGTATATATGTAGCTACTGTTTGACATATTTGAATATTTCGTTTACACTCTAAAATGTCCTCTGTGTTGAAATCAACCTTCAGTTTTGACTTTCCTACAGTTTGTTTTCTGTAAGGGAAATGTTTATTTAGATATAACATAAATGTATTTAAAAAACCTTTATATTTTTTATTTACATCAGTATAATTGTATATATCCATGAATAGCTCGCCATATAAATCATCACAAAACTGTTTTAATAAGGTGCTATTTACTAACCTTTTATAGATAAATGGTATAGGTCTATGTACATTTCTATGATAAGTGATTAATTGAGCACTATGATCAGACAGGCAGGTTTTTATTACTTTTGTGGATATACCAGTGTTCATATTTGTAATTACATTATCCAGGCAAGATATAGAACCTGTATGGTGCGTCCTTGTGGCCTCATGAATACATACATTAACATTATAAGATGTGAGAAGATTTACAAACTGAAAACAATCATTCGTTTTTTTTAAAATATTAATATTGAAGTCGCCAGCAATGAAAAAAGCACTACTACTGTTAAACAGTGCTTTGTTTTGCTTAAGGTTAGCTTTCATAAATTAATAGTGGGTGGGGTTTACATTCCTCCTAACTCTTCATATGGTAAATACCAAGCTCACACTCAAACAGTTGAATTTTTATTTGATACATATACATATATACTCAGATTTTTTTTATCTTCGATATAGGAAATAATTTATCGGCTAACATTTTAATTGAAATATTTAGTAGAGGAACTTTCTTAGATCTATGTTTTACTTCTTTGTCTAATATTGATATTCAATTGGCTTCTGATTTACTGTGCAATAATTCTACTCATCACTATGGTTAAGAATTTTGCATGGAAATGGCAATCTGCTACAAATAATTTACATTAGGTTGAATCCATATTTGATTTTATTTATGCTTATTAACTCAATATTAATTACATTCTAGTTTTAGTTTGGGATATTTTATTCAATGGAAATGATATTGATAGTATGACTAATCGCATTTATGATATATTGTATGATGTTGTCAATTGCAATGTTCTTATTAAACAAATTAAATCAACAACATAAATTCAATACAATTTTTCGCACAAGAACAGAAATGTGATTTCATCTGCATATCAGAACACTGGAAATCGTCTGACCAAATGAAAGTGTTAAATATACCGGGCTACAAATTAACATCTTCGTTCTGCCGAACCAGTAAAAAACATGGTGGAGTAGCCATAAATCAAACGTCAAGATCTCGAAGAGCTCCGTGAAGAAAGTGTATTTGAATGTGCAGCAAGTGAGTTTGTTATTAACTTTAATTTATCACTAACTATAGCAACTATATATCGGGCACCGCATTCTGACCCATTATTATTTTTTCATAAGTTAGATATGTTATTACAAAAATTGTTTAGTAGACATTCCAATTTCTGTATTTTAGGAGACTTTAATATAGATATACTAACAAGTTCAATACAAACTAATAAATTCACAGATATAGTGTACTCATACGTATGTTTATTTCTTGTAAATGAACCAACTCGTATTAGTGGAAACTCCTCCACTTGCTTAGATAATGCAATCACAAACCAAGAGAATTTCAAATGTCGTGTATTACGAACCGGAATATCGGATCATTTTGGTCAAATTGTAACTATACCGGTGAATGCATGTAGAGGTGAAAATTTTGTAAACAGACGAATTTATAATGACATCGCTGTAAATAATTTTAATAAAGCTATAGAAGACATTTCATGGGATTAAATTTATTCTATATATTCTACAAATAATATAGATATAAAATTTAATATATTTCTTTCCACATTTAAAAATACCTTTGATATTAACTTTCCAATACTTAAAGTAAAACAGAAGATGCATCATATATAACACTCCAGAGCTGAAGGAACTTAAAGAAAAAATATTACTTTTTGAAACAATGGCAACATATGAACCCTAATTTAAACCTATATTAAAGTCAGGTAAACAAAATTTTAACATAAAATTAATAGAAGAAAATGAAAAATATTACTCAAATCTAATAAATAAATCTGATAACATAAGTAAAACGGGTTGGAATATTGTAAAAGATATAAGTGGAAAGTATCCTAAAACCATACTACCCTAAGCAAACCTAAATAAAGTAGTTAATAATTTAATAATCTATTTATAAATCAAGCTAATCACAAAATAAATAATTCGCTTAAAGACTCAAACGAATCTAATATTGTAAATATTACAAATAACTGTCATACAATATTTTTAACACCTATAGTCCCATCTGAACTATTTCAAATAGTACAATCTCTTAAAAACAAAAAAAAAAGGTAGCGGTGATGATGGTATACCTATTCACATAATAAAGAATGTAATCCACCTAATTGCTGAACCCTTATGTCACTTAATAAATGCTAGTTTTGAAGAAGGCATTTTTCTGGATGAACTGAAGACTGCGTTAGTGAAGATGGGCTTCACTTTAAGAAGGGTGACACTGAAAATTTAGACAATTACAGACCAGTCAGTATTTTACCATCTTTCTCTAAAATTTTAGAACATGCTATGGCTAATCGAATTATTAATTTTTACTTTCCCTATATACGAAGTATATATAGGGGAAGTATTGTGATCGTGATTTTTTTTTGAATTTTTTTTTTGCGGAAATATCCGTTTTGAGGTCCCCTGAGTCCATTAAACTAATTTCTGGAAAAAAAAATTGTGTCTGTGTGTGTGTCTGTCTGTCTGTCTGTCTGTTCGTGGGTGCTGTATCCCAAAAACGACTGATTCGATTGAGATGAAACTTTAAACGTAAGGTTTTATCTTTAAAAACTGGAACTGAAAAGCTTTTGGTAAACATTCATAAACCGGAAGTGTGTGTTTACTCGAGGCGTTTTTTGTTTTTTCCGATATTTTTTTAATATGAAAAATATTACAAAACTTTTCAAACAAAAGTTAAAGAGAATGAGAAACTGAACAAATTTTGTTAAAATATATTTTTCATAAAATTCTTAACTTTCTAGAAAAACAATAAAAATTGAAATTTGTGACAATTTTTGCCAATTGCTAATAAACTATTGAAGCAACATGAAAGTTATATAACAAATAATTGTAGAGAATTCAAAATTGAATAAATTATTAAGAATAACCTTTTTGCATAAACTGCATAGTTTTCGAGTAAAATATAGGGAAAGTACTATGATGGCCACATCACCATTTTTATTTTAATAAATGTGGATTATTGAGCAATCAACAACATGGTTTTACGAAGGGAAAAAACATAAATACGGCTCTCTTCGAATTTACAAAATTTACTTACAATGCTTTGGATGAAAATAAAATATCTTGTGGTTTATTTTTAGATTTATCCAAGGCATTCGACAGTATAATATATGACAGATTACTAGAGAAATTATATTGTAAAAAAAATATATATTGAAACCAACTAGTTAAAATTGGACGCTTCAAATTGTGCTTTAATTAATTATGCAGATGACACAAATGTCGCAATTAGTGGTGAAAATTTCATTGAATTACGAGAAAATGCCACTAATATTATGCATTATCTTGAAAACTGGTTTACAGCAAATAAATTATTATTGAATAAAACAAAAACTCAATGCATGCTTTTTAATATTAGAAATCCAGACGAAATGCCATAAGAATGTTATTTAAATAATACATATTACAAAATTGTACCATCATGTAAAGTTCTTGGTATTACAATCGATTAGAATTTAAACTGGAAGCAACACATTCATGGTTTAAGTAAACATCTTGGTAATGTGTGTTATATGCTGCGAGTCCAAATATTGATGCTAGCTGGGTGAAAATAGTTTATTTCGCCAATTTCGAATCATTTTTAAGATTTGGAATTATTCATTGGGGGGGATCATTGGAAATAAACAGTCTTCTTAATGCAAAAACGGATTATATTAATAATAAGTCACAAAGAATCATGCAGAACAAGATTTTCATCTATGAGAATTCTCACTGTTACAGGCATTTATATCTACGAGTGTTTAATATTTATGGCAAGTAACCGAAATAATTTCAACTGTCATAACATTGAACATGAGTATCAAACTCGTAATAAATGTAATATGCGTTATCCACTATTACACAGGACTCATACCTAAAAAGGATTTGGTTATGCAAGTTTGAAGTTCTTCAATCATTTACCAAAATCCTTTAAAGAGGAAAAAAAAACCTTAACATTTTTAAACACAAGGTATATAACCTTCTAAGGGAAATTGAACCTTACACAATCGAGGAATACTTAAATTCTCTTCGTCGTTAGAGTATAAGATATAATGTTAGACGCTATTTTGTACATAATAATTCTGTATTTGTATGAAATAAAGAAGTATTATTATTATTATTATTATTATTAACATATCCAAAATGGTTTAACAATACCTTGATATCATTAGTAAAGCAGAAGAAAATTGCTCACGTCAATTACAAGAGTAACAAAAGCTTAAATGACTATACCATTTTCACCAAACTTCGTGACAAATGCTCCTTCAAGAACATAATATATATTGAAGGCAGTGATATTGCAAATGCTTTTGGTCAATACTTCTCTAAAGTTTTTACGAGTGCATCTAATAATGATCTGTTCGAATTTAGGATATCTAAATCTGTCATTTCTGAAGAGTTGCAGATATCATTGGATGATGTTTTAAACACGAGTCAATCTCTTAACAAGAGGTTTACTCATAGACCTGATGGTATACCCCGTGATTTTCTGTGTAGGTGTGTCTGTACTCAAAACCTTTACATACCCCATGAAACCGGAAAGGAAATAATTAGACGCAAGTTAGCAGAGGAGCGCAAAAAGCATGGCAAAACCAAAATGGAATGAGGCATACGAGACTCTTCCTAGATGGTCCGGTACCTGACAGCATGTTAAAGCTGTCTAAACTGAGCAGATTGAAACTAAGAAAAATCACAGGACTAGTCACTGGGCACTGTGACCTGAACAAGCACAAACATAGGATGGGCATTGAGAAAAGCCCCCTATGCCGTGGGTGTCTGGAAGAAGAGGAAACTCCACAACACCTACTGTGCACTTGCGAAGCATACAAACAAGAACGCAAGACAAAACTCGGGAAGCCCATGTTTCCTGTAGAACAGCTAAGGAATATCCCCTAGCAGAAACTCCTGGACTTCTTAGAAGATACAGAAGTTCAAAAGGAGTAAAACAGCCAGAGGCGCACAAAAGGACCACGGAGACCGCAGTGCAGGGACGCTAAGCGACACCACCTCGTGAGGATAATAATAAAAAAAAAGTGTTTAGAAGTTGAGTTTTATCTCCCCAATTTTTGAAACTGGGGATAGAAAATGTATTAAAAACTAATAATTTTACATCAAATCCAGTTCAGGTAACGTCAGGTATACCTCAAGGCTCTCATATAGGACCTATTTTATTTCTCATTTTTATTCAATGTCGTAATTTTCAAACCCGATTAAGAGAGCATCAAGGATCATACAATTTAAAAAACAATAATTCAACTTTTGCAAATCACCTTTTAGACTCAAGACATAGTTTTTATTTATTATTATTTAAAGCATATTCTATATCTAGAAAGAATAACAACATAAATTATTGTTTGTGAAGGTATTTAATATATCTATAACAATTCAGTAGTTGATTTATCTTTTTAAAATTATACCAATTGTTTAGTTAGATCATATTTAATTCAATTCACCATACTAGCCTTTGATAATACATTCAAATGTTTTAACATTCCAAGATGAAAGTGCCTACCTTCTAAATAGGTATATTGTTGGCATTGTTCCATTTAGCAATTCAGGATGTCCCTTCTAATACTAAACTAAAGATAGTGAATATTTTATAAGTATAATTGATGAACGATGGAGCAAACCGGATAAATACTATAATCATTCTGATGATTAACAGTTTCCCAGTTTCTTTAAGAAGTTAAAACTACTTTTTCTTAGCCAGTGTGGGTTTGTGAAAATAACAATATTGAAACTGCGCTTTCTGAAATTTCTAATTGCGTATTAAATACCATGAAAGTTAATAGCTTAATGTAAAAGATCACACTATTTTATTAGCCTATCGAAAAAAAATAGAACTTATCACACTAAAACAAAACATTATATTTCAGGTGCTACAACCCAATTAAGATTAATGACACATACGGCAGGGAAGTATACTAGGCCCACCGGTGTTTATTATTTTTACTAGTATTTGTCAAAATTTACCATATTATACATGCAGATGATCCAAATTTATTGATAGAGGTTTTGACAATTTGTCAATGGGCATAATTTTTACAGACATTAGTACACATTCAGGTTAAATTAATTTTAAACAAATCTATAACTTCATTATATTCTTTTTTTCACATAAAACTATTATTCCTTAAAGGAAATATATATATTTTTTTGTTATTTTATCAAACAGTATATATCAAACTAATGCAATATAGTGAGCCCTTTTGATCCATCCTAAACGGGATCTTCAGTGGCACAATAGCTGGCGGCACAAACAAAGGCTACAGACTCCACCGACGAATAAGTCGAACATAATTCCCAGTCGGACCCGCCGATTTGAATAAGAATAGTTTTTTCCCCCGGGGGGCTTTCTTTGTACCGAAGAGCCATTTCATTTTTATGATAATTTGGGGGAATAGCGATGACACATCGCGAATTTGGCGCCGGATAATCCTACGGCTCCTTGTAAAATATTTATAAATTACCGGAATATAAAATAACGCGGCGGGTATTAAAAGCCGCCGAAATTGTTTTAAAGTTTCGGGCAGGGCAATAATACGTGACTGAAAAGTTCTCCCTTGTTGAACTTTATGATTGTGTTTTAAATTCGGCGAAGTGATAAAAGAGGAATACACACAGAATGTTTATAAACAAACAGAAATCAAGGTCCCTCCTCTCTATGTTGTATCAAATTGAATTGCGTTGATAAGGCGTCGGAGTTGTAAATTTAATATTATTTTTAGGCTTTTATATATAAAAGACGCACGATATTTCTGCAGAAGTTCGGTAAGGGCTTGGAAAACAATGGGTCGCTTTATCATATAAAGCCTACAGGCCCAGAGCTTATTTCGAACGCAGCCCACCGCCCGTACTTTTAACAATTTTAAATAAATGCTATTACACGTTCTCTACATCCGTGAAATTACTTGGGTCCAGAGTTCGTAAAATACGTGGGACTCGACGAAGAATCGGTAATCAAAGCGTTAGGACTGGAGCGATGGCATACTATCTAGTACCGGTCGACTGATTCTTAGGGCAGCTACTCAACTGTAAACTACCGTGTCGCATTGGGTAAAATATCGCTAGAAATACATCAGTTGCCATCGATGTCAGATTGAGCTTTTATGATATGTTGTTTGCCGTACACACAAACACACATATTCATATGACAAAGATGGAGTACACACACATATACACACAGATGCGTCCTTCATTTCATCATCTCATTTTTATATAGGGTTACGTTTATTGTGCCTTTTCGTACAATGTCAATAATGTTATATTTCTTATTTATATTCTACGGGATCGGACTTTTTATTATTGTATTTTATTTGTTTTACTATCAATAAATACACGATCTGTCTCGAATGTTTATTTCTAAGCGTTATGTGGATTCTCTACCCTTTATTACGTTGTAAATATATCGATAAAACAACAAACTATTATTACTTTCTTATTAAATACTAACCAATTATATCTCTTTTAAACAAAAGCATTTAATTTTCTAAATACATGGCTTTAAACGATAAGATAATCTAACAACTAGTATTACTTAATTTCTGTGGTGTTAAAGTTAAGTAACTTGTATATTTATATTTTCTATAAATTTGAGAATTGTTAACTTTATGATTTATTATCATTACAAGCTTCCACATGTATGTTTCGGGTTGAACTTCATGTATGTGTATTATCTCAATCAATACAGTCATTCATTACCTTACCGAAAATACCTAAATTCTAAAAAACTTCCACCAATTGCAAGGATATTAAAAGGACAAACTACATCAATTTTAAGACATATATAAGGTGTAGTAAAAAGAAATCCATTATTTTGCATGAAATTGAAGGCTTTGATTAGCATAGTTAGAATGATACCATTTATGTCAAACATGCGTCGTTTTATTTAATAACTTATTGCCATTTTGATGGTAAGCAAATTTTTCTCAGCAAAATTATTAGCCCTGAACAGGAATAGATAGTAATCACTTGATGCAGGGTCTGGACAATAAGATGAATGCCTAAAAATCTAACAATGAAGCTCTTGGAGCTTCTGTCCTAATATAATACTATTCTACTCCTATTGGCCAAAGTTGGCCGCTTCTTAGTGATTGCTTCCTTTAAACGGTCCAATTGTTGACAGTACAGTTTCGAGTTAGACTGTTACCGTAGGGGAGTAGCTCATAGTAGATAGTTCCCTGCCAATTCTACCAAGCACACAACCTTCCTAGTCGTCAATCCTGGCTTGGCCATCGTTTCTGTCGGATCACAGCAATTAGCTCACGGCCGTTTTCGCTCGTCGTTCCCGTAATTGATCCACTTTTTATCACCAGTCACCAACCGCTTCAGAAATGAGACGATTTTGTTGCGATTCAGAAGCGATTTGCTGATGGAAATTCGGTGAATTAAAACTGACTGGATCCATATCTTTGCAAGGAGTTGGAAGAACATACATCTGCTTAGATACCGACTGTCGATAATGAGGTAAAGAGCAAACAACTGGAAGCTAGTAATGTCAATGTGTTTAGTAGGGTAACACAAACGTGGCCCCAAAAGCAAAATTGTTCTATACAAATACTGTCGAAATAAATATATTTGTTTATTAGTAACGACTAAACGATTTAGAATGCGATACATTATCATTAATTTTAACGTTGTCAATCGCTTTACATGCGACTAGACTAAGATGTCTACCACTGTTCTGATTAACGAGAAGTTAATCGATTGAAATTCTTTGCACTTAATACAATTTGATTACCTCAGCCATATATAGTATAGAGTTAGCGGACCTGGAATTAAACTTCGCGATTTTATCACTATATTGATTGCGCTGGCCAGATAAAAATATATTAATTATCGCTATACAACATCTATTTTAGCTGGATAATTTTTAAGCAGCTACTTAGTGAATTGGAAGTTAAACAACAACATAATACTATTGTGTCACTGGTATAATAGGATGACATATGTCAACATATTGTGATCTAGAGAGCTATAAAAACAAAGCATTCGTACCTGCATAAACGGTGTAAACCTGGAAACTTGGCCAATCTCGTGCCAACAATTTCTGGGATCTGTGCCTAGTGCCGCGTATATATAACCCTGTTTGTTCTCATTGTTATAATTTTACCGAAACATCACATCGATTTCTTTTAAATCTAAATCCCTTTCCTCCACAATTACTGGTTTACTCCAGTTATCAGTTCCTCACCTTGCTGTGGTGCTGGAGTTAGGGTAAGAAGCGCAATGACTAAAATTGTTTAATCGACCCTCTAGGTGCTAATCGATTAGGTTGAGGTTGCTATTTGGTGGACTCTTTGCTCCAAACCCCTATCCACTCAGGATCCAAAATTTTCGACATGCGCTCTACATCTAACAAGGTAACGAGCACCATCCTTTTATAAACACGGATACTAATGTTTTGTTTGTTCTCACGAACCCATCTTGATTCTTTTCTTGCTACTCTGTTTGAGCTTGCCATTTACAATTGACACTCAAATGGTTGGCCTGAAAAAATGGCTAGAGGCCCCCCAAAGTCGTGGCGGGAAACGCAGACGTGCCCCATTTAGGAGAGAGCCCGTCTTCATTTATTCTTTCTCACAAACTTACGCACCAGGAGCTGGTCATATAAATATTACTCGACCTTTCCCTAGATCGAGTCGGCACTCCAGTAAGTGCACACATTCAAATATGCTTTGAATCCGGATATGATACTTCTTCCACCACCATCGAATTTGTTATTATTCACATATTCGAATGGGCCCATGACAACGATGATGTCGCCCAGATCTATTCATACTTGATTGGTACTCAACCTAAAACAATTCGTGTGAGATGGCCTCGCATCGCCCTAACACAATTGGGTACAGAAGATATGACAAGTAGAAGTTGATTGCGATGTATGATTTCGGTGTGAACAGCAAATTAGGGTTTGGAGTCGTTTGTCACGTTACTGTAAAAGAGGGCGTTCGAAGCTTCACACAAATCAACTTTGATAAGCTCCCAAGAAAAGGTAACGCTCTCCAATTCCACGTCAGCTTCGCAATTTGAACGTCTAAAACCCGATTCCCCTTCAAAGTAATCTTTCGTCGCAAACACCATATTAACGCGGCCTTGGCACACTGTTCCATCTTTATTTAATCCTGGAATCCAAATTTATGGCAATAATTTCTGGAATCAGTGCCTAGAACTGCGTATACATAACGCTGTGAACACTCTTGGTGCTATAATTTTTCCGAAACATCACCTCTCGGTTTCTTCTCAATTTCCCCTTTCCACCATTAATTCCCTTGTCCTGGTACTGGAGTTCAGGTCGAAAACTGTTTCTTCGATCCACAGGGTGCAAATCGATTAGGTTCCGGTTGCTACTCGGTACACTCTTTGTTCCAACCCCTTATCCACTCCAGAAAATCCGTCATGCCTTGCCTGCGAGGTCACGATGACCGTCCTGTTATAAACATGGTTACTAATATTTTGTTTGTTCTCAGGCACCCACCATTTTTGCTATGCTTTCTTAGCTTGCCGGTAACAGCACTCAAAAAGGAAGTTTTTGCTCTTTTGCTTGATACCTATACTAACTATTGTGCAATTATAAACAAATATCTACAGTATTTACTGCATTACTATGTCCTTAAACACGCTAGCCTAACCACAAAGGTGCAAGTTGTCTTCAGTGGATTGTCTCCCACCAGTACAGGAATTTCCCTTAATGATATTATTATAATTATTAAGACATTATGATAGTTGGTCCCAAAGTGGCAAAGCTATTTTCCATTATGGTATTATCGTCGGCATCGCTTAAATATATCGTTAAATAAAGGTGAGATCCGAAGATATTAAATATCAGCGAATCTGATGGAGAAAAAACCGTGGAGATTTTTTAACAGTTATATTTCACGTCATCTGTACTCTGGGAATAAACTGGATCGAAATATACTGGAGATGTGGTTTAATCGAGAAACAAATTTTATTCGCCTTATAAAGAAAAAAAAATGCGATAACATTTTTACTGCTTTATCTCATTTTTTTGTATACGATTGTCCGAAAAAATAAGCAAATTTAATAATATTATTAACCAGTCAACTGTTCCACTCTGATCTTTTCTGAGAGCTATTCAGTATATTGAAAAACCTTGCTCAAATGCCTAAAATTCGTGCACGTCGTCGATTTAATCAATCTTCAGTTTGAGGGAAATAGGCTCAAATATAATACGAGTATGGAGAAAATGGTCTGATGAAAATGACTATCAGCGACAAAGACGTTCTGGTAGGCCTAGGATTACAAGACTGCTTGCGATACGTAATCGTCACGACACTTCACGGCATACGGACGTTTGGTTTCTAGGCAAACAGTTAATCAAATATTTCTTGATATGGCCCTTTATGCGTCTCGTCCGTTTTGGGTGCTACCGGTGACTCCGCTGCATACAGCTCGTCGTTTGAAATGGTGTCAAGCCAGACTTAACTGGGATGTAGAGTGGAACATCATTTGTTTTAATGATGAATCCAGATTCCCACGATCGACGTAGACTTGTCCGTCGATTTCGCGGTAAAAGGCAAGATGTAGAGTTTGTCTTAGAACGCCACACAGCAAATAACCCTGTCTTATGTCTTGGAAGTAGGTCATTCCTGGTGTACATTAGGGGTAGTCTACCTGAAGCAATACCATATATTGACACTATCCCAAACGCAAAGTCCAAACCATGGACTTTATACAAAATTCTGGCGTAGAGCTTTTAGATTGACCTGCAAGATCCCCTGATTTATCGCCAATAGAACATTTATGGGACAGCATTGGAACTACAATTCAGCAATTTTCACAGCCAGCAAGGACTTTGGACCAATTGCGCAACCACAAGAAGACATCGACCACTTATTTCGGTCTATGCCCCGCCGAGTTAGAGAATGCTACAAAAACCGAGGCGGGCCAACACATTGAATTTTTGTCAGCAGTTTCTGTTCAACCTACACCAAATTGTAATCGTTTGTTCTCACACATAAACTGAACATAAATGTAATACAAAAGCTTTTAAAACGTGTTTCTCTCTGAATGTTGCATTACTTTTGAGCTCCAGTGTATATGCGGATACGTAGATAACTTGATAACGGATGCAGATACTTTATGTGGGTTAAAATAAGTGCACGATGAAACTAACTTCATTCTTGTTAGTGAAGGGTTTGAGCTCCAGCGTTTGTATTGATTATGTCAACAAGAGACAATGGTAACTACAGTAGGAATACCGTAAGTTACAAATTGAGTGTAACACAAGCCACAGCAAAAAACGAACAGAAATATCTCACGATCCGCTGGGCTTAATTGATGACTAAAATCAAAATGTAGATGAGATAATCAGTCTCGCTCGAGTATGGTGAATGTTTAAATCAACATGTGTTCCAAGAATGTATCTTCGGTGACAGAGTGTGGACTTTATACGAATTTACATCGTCAAAGGGCAGTAAGGTCAAAATATATCTAGCAATGATATGTGTCCTAATCCAGAATAGCATCTTTTCAAATAACTAGCATTCATGACTAAAACTTTGTGCGGCCGTCTTATTAGCAGTGCTGCAAACGAGTGAGCGAGTCACTAAATCTTCAGCAACATTCAGAATCAGTGTAATTTCACTGATTCTACGATCAATTTATCATGGATACGGTCAGACAAGAGTTGTTTTAAAACAATCATAACAGACAATCACGTACTTTATTTAATCCTCCATTTTTTAAAGCATTTATTAGTTTGCTCTATTTGTAGGCCTTAGTTAAATGAAACCATGAAGACCTTGGTTTAATGTAGTGCATTGACGGTACGGGAGGTGATACATATTTACTTCTATTTATTTGCTTGTTTTAATTCTATGCTAATAAAAAAACCTAATACATAAAAAATTAATATTAATAATATTCATCCAAAATTTAGACTGCACGAGAATTAGGTTTATCCTAGATGATCTTTCACTCGTATCATGAAGTAGTAAATTCTTCTGCTGATGTTGCTGTCGAACAGGAACGCAACAGAAACTATATTTAGGTTTTCTGTTATATATTCAGGCATATTTGTCCCTAATGTGGGAATTATATGTCAACTTGACTAACATTTATTATTATAATTGTAAAGAAAACTATATACCTGGAGAGTATTTAATCGTTGATGAAATGGTCGTTGCGTTTAGAGGAATACGAGTATGTGGTTTTCATATTATATTCCTAACAAACCCGCTAAATATGGGATTTATGTGCTTACTTTAGCTCATTTCAAGACATATTATATGTGTAATAAAGAAGATTGTACTGGTGCAAAACCCTTACTTAATTTCACTGCTAAAATTTCACTGTCAAATTTAACCCAAGTTTTATTACGTCTGAGTATTTGCCAGTAAATGGGAACATAACAGCTGATATTTGGTATTCTGACATTGAAACAGTTGAATTACTTAAAAGAAACTTCACGCATTCACACTAAGAAAGAACAAGAAGCAAATTCCACCAGAATTTCAAGCACATCCCAAGAGTGACGTTTTATCAACAATATTTTGATTTCAAATATTCTATAATTCAACTTTATACATGTCTGTAGTGATACTAAATCAGGTGTGGATGCACTAGATGAAAAATTTGATGTATATTGTCGGTATAGCGGTAAAATTATATAACAGGCCGTATAAAAAGTCTCAGCGGTTTCTCGCCACAATCCGGTTATGATACCTTATCTCAAGCAACACTGATCAGATTATCTGGAACAAATATATGCTTAAATTGTAACATTCGAGCTCAAATTTTTTGTCGAGATAGTTCTCTAAATCGTTGTTTGTGTAAAAAGTTATATTAATTTGAAAATGAGTGAAATATCTGAAGAAATACGGTATCTGATGCTTTTTTACTATAAAAAAGATAAACCGCTGCAAGAACATGCCAAAAAATGTGTGAAGTGTATGGCAAAAATGCTGTTAGTCAACGAAGGACCCAGGAGTGGTTTACTAGATACCATTCCGGAAATTGGGATGTTAAAGATACACCTCGCTCTGGCCGGCCAGTAACTGAAATAGTCGATGAAATTTTGCAACTAGTGGAGCAAATTGTCGGTCTTGCAAGCTGTCGCGAAATAGCGGAGGAACTAAACATGAAACATATAACAGTTTGAAATCATTTGAAGAAAGAAGGTTATAAAAAAAGCTCGATGTTTGGATACCATATGAATTAACGGAAAGAAATTAAATTAACCGAATTACCATCAGTGATATGTTATTAAAATGAAACGACCCATTTTTGAAACGAATGATTACTAGTGATGAAAAATGGGTAAAATACGAAAACATCGAACGCAAGAGATCGTGATCAAAGGCTGGCGGCCCTTCGCAAACAACCTCAAAGCCTGAATTGACAACAAAAAGCTTCTTTTGAATATTTGCTGGGATTGGAAAGGAATTGTCTATTATGAGCTGTTGCTACCTGGCAAATCTATCAATTCGGTACGGCGCTATGCACAACTCGACCGTTTCAACGAAGCAGTCCAAAAAAAAGAGACCAGAACTTCTAATTCGATCGAATGTGTGTATAGACGTATATTGTGTGTGCTCCGCTAAACCACAATTTACCAAGGTCAGAAGTATATTTAATTATTAATTTCACTATCCTAATTATACTGAAAGTGCCTTCCACACATCTGCTACATCAGTAATATATAATGCCACTCACAAGAGATCAAATTGCGGACATAATAGTTGTCGTGAAGGAAACCGTGATGGAGATTCTTAAAGACGATGGACTAATATCAACCATCATCGATGCAGCTATCAATAAGATCAGTGCCGCATTCACACTCCAACTGAATAAAAACGAAGCAGAGATATCAGCTTTAAATAACAGAAAAAATACAGAAAATAAATCTTTAACTTTGCGCATACAACAACTAGAACAGCAAGCGCGCCGAAATAACATTCGCATACTTGGACTGCATAATGATCTTGATAACAACCTAAAAAACAACCTCAACGAGTTGTTTCGGGAGAAACTAAATATTAATCGTCCCATCAACATTCTAAATTGCTACCGCACTGGAAAAAAAGGAACTATAAACAGAACCGTTATCGCCACCATCGCTGATTCGGAAAGCATTACTGAAATATTTAAAAACCCATCCAGACTCAAGAAAACCGGAGGACTTAATACCGTCTAGATATCAATTACTAAAAACATGCAGAGAAAAACTCGGAAGCAACAACGCCTGGTCAACGGGGGGTAATGTTTATGTCAAAATGGGAAACAACAAAAAACGCGTAACTGACAGTAAGCAGCTTGATGATCTTTTGATTTCCTAGTGTATTAATGCGACATAAAACACTTGATTTTTATTTTTGAATTGTTAATTTATTTTTGATTTTGATTTTAATTATAATTTTAATTTTGATTTTAATTATAATTTTAATTTTGATTCTGAGTTTAAAATTAATTTTAATTTTTTGATTTGTTGTATTTACTTATTTACTTAATTGTATTTACTTATTTACTCCAGATGTTTTTAGTATTGTTTTTTCTCCTTCGTTAGTACTTTATTTTTCATGTATACTTATAAAACATAAATATACTTCACTTATTGTTAATCTCTCTAGAGCGGATAACACGCGGATTATATATATGAGCATGTGTCATCCAATGAAGCATGTAACGCTGTGTCACATTAATGTACGTTCACTTTGTTCTAACTTTGGTAGCTTGAGGGCTCATATTAATTCTTTAGATTTTGATTGTGTCGCGGTGACTGAAACCTGGCTAAATTCAAGCATGGATAGCTCACAATTCTTTATCGATGGGTATACTTGTTTTCGTAGGGATAGGGTAGCTGGGAGAGGAGGAGGTGTTTGTATTTATATACGGACATCCTTCATTTCTGAACTAATACATGTGCCTTTGTATGATCTTGAGCAAATATGGTTAAAATGTAAATTTCAAAATGAAATATTTTGTGTAGGTGTAATTTATCGACCTCCTAATACTAATACTAATAACTTTCTCAACTCATTAGAAACCACTTTTAGCTACCTGTTACCCCTAGCCGACAACATACTATTTTTGGGAGATTTAAACATTAATATTTTAAATGTAGATAACAGAAACACGATCTTGTTTACAGATTTTTTAAACTCGTATGGTTTAATTCAAACTGCACTGCAACGTCGGTGTCTCTCATTGATGTAATTGTCATGCCACAAAATAATCATTGCTTAGAATCTGGAGTCATTAAGATTCATGACATAGCTGATCATGATCTTATCTATTGTAAACTAGAACTTGAAACAAAACCTCAACCCCGTTTTATTAAATTCCGCAAATTGAAGAGTATCAATATGCCACATTTTAACACGGATTTACAACTTCTCCAAATTGACCAACTAATCTATCTAAAAAATATTTATGATAAAATTGCCTATTTAAATAATTGTATTCAGTGCTTATTTGACATTCACGCTCCTGAAATCACCTCAAGAGTCACTAAGAAACCGGCCCCTTGGCTCACTACTTCTATCAAAGAGATGATGGTATCTAGAGATCGGGCATACTCTACATTTAAAAAAAGTAGAAAAGAAACAGATTTTAATTCATATAAGCAATGGCGGAATACTGTCAACTCTGCCATTTTAAAGGAAAAGAAAGCGTATTTTGAGAGTATTTCTTTAAATAACTCTGATATGTGGAAATGTCTTAAAAATAATGGAATTATTAATAAAAATGCTCGTAACATACCAGACAGCCTAAATGACGTAGAATCAATTAATAAATACCTAACTGAATCGATTAACAGCCAACTCAATTATGAAACTGCATCTTTTTACAATAACAACATTCATGCAAATGTAAATAATCTTTTAGATTTTAATTTAGTCGGCATTGATGAGGTCAATAACATATTGGGAAAAATTCATACTAATGCAACTGGCTGGGATGGAATTAACATCTCAATGATTAAAATGTGCTGTCCCTATGTATCCCCTTTTATTACCCATATAACTAATTGCTGTTTAGAACAACTTGTTTTCCCTGACTTATGGAAACTAGCAACTAGCATCCCTATTCCGAAAGTTGATATTCCAACTAGTTATAAAGACTTAAGGCCGATCAGCATTTTACCTTTACTATCTAAAGTTTTAGAACAAGTCTTAAAAAAATAAATTGAAGAATATATCACCGCACACAATCTCCTGCCAATAACGCAGTCAGGATTTAGGGCTCATCACAACTGTACAACCGCATTGCTGAATGTAACTGATGATATAATTTCTGCTTCTGATAAGGGTCTTGTTAAATCATTGGTTTTACTGGACGGTACTTCACTACATTGGGTTTTCAGAAAAAGCTAAAACTTTAATCTCCAATTTCCTTGATAATCGCAGGCAACAAGTAAAGATTGGAGATAATATATCTAGTATTAGCAATTTAACGGCCGGTGTTCCGCAAGGGTCAATTCTGGGGCCCCTTCTCTTCTGTATTTACACGTCTTCCTTATCAAAATGTCTCAAACACTGCAGTGTCAATTTCTATGCTGATGATACACAATTGCTTTATTCATTTAAACCTAGTGCCATTAAAACCGCCGAAAATAATATTAATTTTGACTTAGCACAATTGATAAAAATATCTAACGATCACTCTGTAAAAATAAATGCTAATAAATCAACTGCAATGCCTTTTGGTCACAGTAGAACTATTCAACACATTAAGAATTCGCTTAAAATAAAAGTCAATGACATAACACTACCCTTTGTTGATGAAGCACGTAACCTGGGTTTAACCATTGATAGTGACCTGCGATTTAAAGGCCACATTAGTAAATGTATTGCGCGTGCTTATATGAATTTAAAAATGATATACTCTATTAGGAAATTCCTGACTTTTCAAACTAAAAAACTTCTATGTGACACTTTAGTATTGAGCCATTTCGGTTTTGCGGACGTGGTCTATGATGCATGCCTGGATTCAGTTACTAAAAACAGAATTCAAAAAGTTCAAAACGCCTGCGTACGTCTCATCTTTGGTATACGCAAATATGACCGTGTCTCTCAGAAACTCGTTTCACTAAACTGGTTACAAATGTCTGATCGGCGGTACTTTCACTCCTGTGTCTTTTACAATAAGATCATAAAAATGCAAACCCCTCCGTATCTTTATAATAAAATTGTCTGGCGGACAGATGTACACAATATCAATGTGAGGTATCGTGGTCTCATCTCTCCGCCAAGTCATAAAACAACCCTTTTTGAAAGATTAAACTTTTAATATATACAGGACCTACAATAACCTACCCTCACATCTAAAAGTATTAAATTTGCGTCTTTTTAAGAATTCCTTACGTAGAAGCTTGCTGCTGTAATAAAAATTTACTACTTCCTCTTTTTGATACCCCATGCTTGAATTGTGTGAGTTTTAAGTTCACCAGGTTTACCAATTTTTGCTATGTGTTTACCAAGTCTACCAAATGTTATTTATTTGTTACTTCTAATTATAATTAATGTTTTTGGAATAGTACTTGTACACATATACACTTTGTAATCACCTAAGTTAAGTAGGTTAAGTGGAAGAACAGTAGTAGTTAGATGTCAACTACCTGAACTTCGCCTACACTAGAATATATTTTATGTACTACATTCTTTCTGTAAATAAATAACGCCGTAATATTAATAATTGGCCAACAGAAAGGGAGTTCTTTTTCATCATGACAATACACGCCCACACACATTTTTGATGACTCGGAACAAATTGACGGAACTTGATTGAAGAGTTTTGATGCATCCACCGTACAGCTCGGACCTTGCACCGTCTTACCATTTCTCTGCAAAACTCCCATGATGGTAAGAAATATTCGCCTATAAACCACAGGAGTTCTACACCAATGGAATTATGAAATTACCAGATAAATGGCAAAAGGTCAAAGATAATAATGGTAAATATGTACTTGATTGAAATTGAAGTTCAATTAAAAAAATGGTGATGTGGCCATCATAGTACTTTCCCTATATTTTTCTCGAAAACTATGAGGTTTACGCAAAAAGGCTATTCTTAATAATTTGTTCAGTTTTGAA
Organism: Ontholestes murinus; assembly: GCA_963969525.1. NCBI lineage: Eukaryota > Metazoa > Arthropoda > Insecta > Coleoptera > Staphylinidae > Ontholestes > Ontholestes murinus. The sequence goes on from OZ018398.1 coordinate 17,643,850, forward strand.
TTCTTTACAATTATCTGTAATACAAGTTTCATGTAACTCTAATAGTTTATTAGCAATTGACAAAAAATATCAAAATTTTCAGTTTTTATTATTTTTCTTGAAAGTTAAGAATTTTATGAAAAAAATGTTCAAATAGAACTTGTTCAGTTTATAATTCCCTTTAACTTTTGTTTGAACCGTTTTTAAATTTTTTTATATTTAGAAAAATATAACAAACTTTTTAATTTTTATTTTTTTTCTCAAAAGTTAAAAATTTTATGAAAAGTATGTTCAGATTTTCATTCTCTTTAACTTTTGTTAGTAAAGTTTTGTAAAATTTTTCATATTATAAAAATTATCGATAAAAAACAAAAACATGCCTCGAGTAAACACCCACTTCCGGTTTATGAATGTTTACCAAAAGCTTTTCAGTTCCAGTTTTTAACGTTAAAACCTTAAGTTTGAAGTTTCATGTCAAACAGATTATTCGTTTTTGAGATACAGCGCCCACCGACAGACAGACACACACACAGACACACAATTTTTTTTTCCAGAAATTAGTGTTTTGGGTTCAGGGGACCCCAAAACGGATATTTCCGCAAAAAAAAAAATTCAAAAAAAAATCACGAAAACAATACTCCCCCTATATATACTATATAGGGAAAGTAAAAATGTTTATTCAAATATGTACGAAAAAACCGCGGAGATTTTTTATACGACCCAATATTATACATCATCGCCATGAAAGAAAATATCAAAATTTTCTTTTATAAAAGAAGTTGTACGTATGTTGTGTGAACCATATATGTATGGTCGAATGTATAACCAGAAGATTCTCCGTAATCTTGCAAATTTCAAATATCATAAAGTTTAAAATACCTGTTGAAATACAATCTAATTAACGCATCTTTCTTGTCCGAGCAAAAAAAACGTTTTGTAATACATGTTTGAAACATATTGCCTCTACATGTATGAAAAACTTGCCCAAATGGTTTAAGCAGTGAAATTAACTTTAAGTGATGTTAATTTGGTTAAATCTGTTTTTATTGCAAACATCAATATTTTGTTCTTTTTCATAAATAGTTAATAAATAAACGGGTAATTTTGTATGTAGTACTTTCATTTATTTTTTTTAACTTTAAATAAAATAAAATAAACTTTGTTTATATCACACACTTTATTATTTCAGTGACTATAGTGTCGACACAATTCAGCTGATCATTATCAAACTAATTAGTTTGAAATAATAAAGTGTGTTATATAAACAAAGTTTATTTTATTTTATTTAAAGTTATAAAATATATATCACAAAGTGAAAGCCTCTACAATCAAATATTTACTTTTATTTATGTTTGTCCTTAAGACTTGAAGGTTAAAGGAGTTAAATTGTTATGTTAGTTTTGTTAATTTTATTTTAATTTAAATTATAGAAGCTTCAAATAAGCACCTATATTTTCCCTTACCTATTTTACGTGTAAATTTCCATCAAAACTATACGGCATCAAATATTAGTTTTAAGCCATTAAATCACGGGAATAATTCAGTACTTGCAGAAAAACTGTTTCAGTAATTTGACAGATATTATAAATAAAATAACATTGCTGTTAAATATCATTACAATTTTATTCCTTCAAAGTATAATCACTTTGTGGTTTAGGATATAACTTTTATATGTTTACTTATAGAATCGTACATTTATAACTTCAGATCATACAGTTTAGCAAAATTTCATTCGAATTATTAATAAATCAGAGTATACTGGGATTGTAATAAATTCACTTACATGCATTAAATAGCTGAGAAATAAATAAATCTATGTCTAGAAATCCTAATCAGATTCGGCTTTTATACAAGCAAGCAATTAATAATAAAATTCATACTTTATACCACAAGAAATCACGCTATAATGTTTTGAAATAGTTAATCAAAATTTAATAATAATTAATTTTTAGTAGTATAATATTTATTAATTGCAGTTACATTTTTTAGATTTATTAGATATGAAAAATATATTTTTAACTCTTTGTCTATGAATATAACAAAATTGGTCAACAATGTACTCCTTAATGACACTCGGGTAGGGGAAGACATAAAATTATGTTTTTGATAAATTGTATTTTATTATTAAATAAGAGGTGTTTTAAATTATATATTAAAAAAATAAATTAATGCAACTTACTCAATAATAAACTAATATTGATTGATTCATTTTTAAATTCATAACATATCAGGATGATAAAAACATGTAATAAGAATTCTAATTCGAACAAATCCATTATATATTGGTTCTATCAAGAAAAAATAAGTTTTGTAAATTATAGAATAATTTTATTTAACCTAGGATAATTAATTTTTGTATTATATTCTTATTATGCAAACATAGAGCATTCAAATAAACTGAAACGTGTCACTCGTTTTGTATTCTTACCCCCTAGTCCACACAGCACAGCCGTTAACCTGATTTATTTCAATCCACTGTAAACAATTATAATATATAGTCCCCAGAGGCTCTAACTGCCGTGTGAAATAAATGCCAGCTAAATATAACCACAATAAAATTCGAAGGGAAGCTAAATTATTAATACCGGGTAATTATAATGACATTTTCGTGAATGCCCCGATTTATGAAGGCTCCTGAAATGGGCATTATTCATATCACATGAAAGCATTAAACTTAATAGTTGATCACTAAAACTTTTACGAGTCTATACTCGCTCATTAAATACGACTTCCTGGTGCAAGTTATTAGTGCCGTGTACCGTAATTGCCTAGTTTTTGAATAATTTATTTGTTCGAGTTCACTTGTAGTTTGCATTTTAAAGTCTATGTAGATATTAAGAAATCATCACAGTACTTTACACGCAATTGTTTTTAAGATTTTAATTGGCCTTATTACAATTGCTTAACTATATTACACAATAATTAAATCGCTGGCAACATCGAACTCGGAGTGATATTTTGTGAAATATTACTTAAAAACAAATTTCTATAGTTTACAGTTTTAGTTAACTGTTATTTGGAAAAGAATCATAATAATAATTGCTTTAAAACATTATTATGTTTATTATTTAATTACATATTAGTAGTATCTGTCAAATCGAAACTGATTTGTTCCTTTTATGCCGTTTGATAAATAGATCGTTTATACTAGAAGATCAATTCATAGTCCGAACAGAAGAATTATCTGGATCTTTTCTTAAGCGTTAGCAATAAATACTGCAGCAGTAGTATTTATTTTACTCAATTGTTAATTTTCCCCACGATAAATTTACTAATGCTCCTTTATGACGATATCTGTTTAAAGTATATTTAACTCTCGGATTAATAATTAACTCTTAATTTGTTAAAACTGTAGTGGGCCGTGTAATGTAATTACTGTCCGAGTTATTTTATTAAAAAATATGTTGAACAAAAGCTATTTTTTTCAACGCGAATGCATGACGTGCTCAGCAGGTAATTGGCTCGGGCGTAATGCCGCAGGAAAGGATTCAGCATTTTCCGGTTTGCAGCATCCGATTCCAAATGTTCGAGATGTTTAGTTTGAAATTGTGGCCAATTTTAGGTTGTTAGTGGCCGGGCATACAGCTACATTGCCTTTATTTAAGGGAATCACAAATCATTCGCTTTATTTGGAACAATAACGGTAAAGTAAATTGTAACATGCTGCAGTTATTCAAAACATCTATTACAGTGAAGAAATGGACGTTAGCATAATTTATTACGCTGTGTTAAATGGAATGTTTAAATTAATATATGCATAAGATCGTGACAAAGCTGGCAATTCTGTTTACACTAAAGAGGACAATACGGACGCTTTCAGGCTAAATTAATCTTATTACGTGTAAATAGCAGCATGTACTTACGAAACACGTCCTTCGTATCTCGCAGGAATATTATGCTACGGCTTACCTGGAAAGAGTAAGAAATGTATTAGTATCCGTGAAAAATGTTTCGTAACATTGTAATATATATTTCAAGCAACAAGAGTTTAATTAAGTTGATGTTACATCATTACTCGATTAATTTCACATTAAATGAAATTGCTTATAGGAGCTAAAAGGAAATACAGTTCAATGGTGCCTAGTTGAAAATGCTTGACCTATTTCACAACTTAAATGATATTTTTAGCTGTATTCCAACCAACGGCATAATCATGTTATAATGTGTAATTTTATATGTATAAATATATGCTAAAGAAAACTGTAATTACAAATATACACACGTTTTTATAATAATTATTAATAACTAAACCATACATTACATCATTAAGCCTCACTGCTGGCGTACCATACTTTAAACTGTTTTAAATCTTCTTTTGCATATAATTATATTCTTTATTGTGACTATTAGTAGATTTTGTCAATGATTTATCAACTGATAAAATAGCATAGATATCTATGATTTACTTGATCCATACACATTGTAGGTTTGCTAAGGTTGTTGGGGCTGTTATAATGTAATAAATGTAGGTACTCGTTTGATAATGACCAGTTAATTGTGTCGAAACTGCAATCACAGAGAAAATAATAAAGTGTTTGATCTAAACAATGTTTACTTTATAAAAAAAAATATTACCTGTTAAATATCTATCAACCGGTTATCTCGTAACCTGAATTTAATTGATTACAGTAGTGTATTAAAGTCATTGTTAACTGTATAAAGAGAGGACATTATTTGATAAACAGTGATTTTGGAATATTTGATTATTTCAGAATTTTGAGGGATACAAATATGATTTAGGATATAAAGGTGATGTGCGTTTTGGGAAAAATTTGCACAAACAATTTTAAGTGAATAAGGTTTACCACATGGTTCCGGCGTTATACCTTCGAAGTATTATTTAATGTTATTTACTTAATACTGAGAGTGGATCTATCTCAAAGGGCGAAATTAGTAAGCTTTTCTCTCTCAGTCAACATTTTGATGGATGCCCAAAGATGTAATGTTCAGATAATTCGGTTTCTGCATTCAGAATTTCTGTTTCCTACTCAATCTTGAAATTTCTCCCTGCTTTCCTTTACCTTACTCGTTTTGGTCATATCTTCTAGAAGATAGTAGAAAAGTTAAGATGGCGGACAGGATGAATGCTGTATTTGATAAAAAGGAAGTTTATTATAAGTATTGCATTGATAAACAATGCAAAAGTATAGTTTGCATAAAGTATTATTGTGGGTGTAACAGGTAATATAGCAAAGCAACCACAATTGATGAAACTCACATCATCTGCTGCAGAACAGAGGTTAGTGCTAAAGGTGAATATAACCGAAAAATTAACCTCATTTAAAGGCGGAAAATATAACTCACTCTTCATGAAATTCTGTTTTATGAGAAGTGTGTTTATCATTGTTAATCCGACTATCAGCGACATCTCTGATACGATAGTAAAACCACAATTTAAATAAAAACTTAGATCTCTGTCTGTAAATGAATCAGAGAAACCAACCAAAAGTGAGCTACAGGAAACATTTAAGAAACAAGAAAGTAAAATGAAAAAAAATATTAATTAAGGTATGAAAGAATCAAATGAAAATTCAGAAAATGAAACTATAAAGAAAAATGGCAAGAAATGAAGAAGAAAAACGATAGGAGATCAAAAATATTTGGCATATCCTCATAATCCGGCCTCAAAGGAGCAACAAGATATTTTCATTATCATGTCAAAAATTTAGACCTGAATAAAACAAAACTAGATGTAATAGAACACTTAACTTCCAAAGGTGTATAACAAGCAAAATACGAGAAAATGTAGTCCAAGTGTCTCCAAGAGTACGCATCTTATAAAGTATCAGTTCCATTCGAATATACAGAGAAGATTATAACATATCACAGTTCATGGCCAACTCAAGTAGGAATTAAACGTATTTTAGTCTATCTCGCCAGTCGAACACAAGCGAAAACATGACTCTACTAGGAAAAGAAAATATACAAAAATACTTCATTTGCATCTTTACATAACAACATATAATCCATTAAAAATAAGACCCTCTAAATTCAATCAATGTTACAAGAACTCTCTGAATATTATGGCAGCCTGACGAATTTTTAAAATTAATAATTATTTATGTACCAAGTCAGTAAAATAAGACTTTATCGAACGAGTCTGAGGTTATGAGACGAGCGAGCGGAGCGAGCGAGGTGAATAAAGACGAGTTCGATAAAGATATTTTACTGACGTGGTGCATACAAAATTTTATCGCCAATCTTAAAAATAAATGAAAAAGTATAGGATTTTTTATTTAAATTAAAAAAAAAACAGAAAATATGTATTATTATTTAAACAAACACTACGAATTAATCAAGATATTAAACCACTCTATTTGTTGTATATGTTGAAATTGATGGTGCATCCTGTGGCAATATTTAAATTTATTCCTGATGTTGACCCATCAACGGAAAAATTTTGTGGAATATTATTTAAAAGGGTATTTTCATCTTTATGCAATTCGGTGTTATTAATAAGAAAATGAATATTTTCATTTTGATGTAAAGTTGTGGCAGTGTTGTCATTGATATCAAAACGGTGCGCAATTTGATCACCACCCAAAATCGTTTTTGCAATCTTCGTTTTGTTCAATATTGATTCCTCAACATAGGACTCAGCAACGGATCCACTCTTCCACCCTCCATGACGTTTCAAATTTTCTTTGCTGCCCCCTGCATTAGCAAACAAAGTAGCAGACGACCTCCGAAAACAATGACCAGTATATTCTGACGGATTTGGCAAATTTAAATAGTTCGCAATTTTACATGGTATGTTTCCAAAAGTGTGGATACCCACAGGCTGCACTGTGCATTTACTTTTTCTATATGTAATAAAAAATCTATCATGTTTGGTCTGTGCGGGACGAAGTTTGGCATATTTTTTATATAACTCAATCGGTTTAACGTGTCCTTCGAACTCTGATGTTACGACAAATACTCTTGGTTTATTAGTTTTCGTGTGTCTTATATGCACAATCAATACAGTATCCTTGTCTTCTATATCATCAACTTTAAGATTTACTAATTCATTATTACGGCAGGCTCCAGCAACGCCAAAAATAACACAAATCTAAAATAATATCTACATTAATAACAAATATGCTTCGATAATTGATTACTATCTTACCTTCATCATTAAATATATTTCATTTGGTGCATTCAATAGAAACTGTATTATTTCTTCTTGTGTGAGAACTTTCGATTTTTTTGGCGTATAATTTTTTGATTTCTGTTTTAAAAACGCCGTAAGTTTCTTATATTGGCTTATATCAACGTCGTTTTTTACCGAAAGAGATGCTTTTAACATAGAATAATATGACCATAATGTTGCTGCTTTATATTCCTTGGATTTTTCAGAAAAATATGTCAAGAGAACGTTTTCGCTAATTTTTTTAATGTTATTTCTGTCACACCAACTTGTGAATAAATCGTGTTGACGATTATAAATATGTCTAGACTTATTTGGAAGAATTTCGAGCGTTGTTTCTATCGCTCTTTCGCGTATTTCTGGTGGAGTACATGGTATTTCAAACTCTTCACTACTCATGTTTTTTTTTGACAACTAAACTGACAGGATTCGACCTCCTTAGATTTTGTTAGTATTGTCCCATAATGTTACTTGTTGAAAGTAGTAAAATAATGGGACGGTTTAGTGCCGCAAATGGCGATAATAATAGATGTATTTAGTGCCGATTGGCGATAAATAATATTAAAGGATTTTGAAAAATAAAACAGAAACAAATTCGCATATACAATGAACATAACTTCAAACAATTCAATACGACCTTAATTAAATTAAATGGGAATACTTTAATAAATGTAAAGAATATAATAAATGCATGGGAAATATTTAGTAGTACTTTCAATTTTCACTTTATAGAAGCAATAACTACTTTCCAAAAAAGAGGATACAAGAAAATAGAAACAAATCACTTGTAAATATTACACCTGAATTAAAACATTCAATATGTTGTCAAAACTTGTGATAAAAAATCCAGAATATAGGGACCAATATAACATATACAATAATTTGTTAATAGCATCTAGAAGAACGAAATTTCCAAAAAAATCCCAAAAAAATCCACATGACAATATTGGCAAAGCATTATAGGAAGTCATAAATCAGCACACAAATAAAAATCAAAATAAATCAGTGATGTTCCATATGGAGTTCCAATTAATGTTACCAATAATTTTAATAAAAGAAATTCTATATAAACACTTCTAAATAAGTTGCCTACTTCTAATAAAAACTTAGACATAAAATATACTTTCAAAAATATATTGTAAGACGCTACAATTGTTTCGCCACACTGTGGCTTCTTCAGGCGAAAAAACCATTTCTATATAGTTTTATTCATATAAAGTGAAGATGAACTTTCAACATCCTGTCAGCCTCATCAATCAATTACATAAAATATAATACACAAGCTTTATTTCTTTTTTCAACAGTAGAGAATTAAGTTTATAAGATTGATTGTTATTTAAAAAATAAACATATGATGAAATAAATTCCCGTCTATTGAAATCATGCATTCTAGAAATCATTACACCATTAACTCACATAATAAATATGTGTCTATTATGAGGGGTATTCCCAGATTTACTAAAGAAAGCATTCTACAAACAAAAATGTAATTAAAATAATCTACGCCAACCATCTACCATATATTAAAAACCTAATTAAGATAGATTTTTGTTATCCGTCATATGAAGTTTGTTAACTTCTTTGTGATCTATTATATTACATCATCTAGCAACTACCATCTGTTTACAGTTCACAGTTGGTAAACGAAAATGGTAGATAACAGTTGAAATATTACATATATCAGATTAAAGTTAACAAATAACGATTTACAAATGATAGATATTAAATGAAATATACAATATGATAGATAACAGATGATAGACAGATGACAGATGACAGTTGAATTACGACAAATATCAAATAAAAATTGGCTAATGGATAATAGAAAATGTATGACAGTTGACAGAATGCAAATAGCAGACTGAGAAATTTTATCAGATGATAGATGACTTATCAGCCATATGTTGAATGTCATCTGTCAATTTTCATCCAATATATGTTTTGTTTCAACTGATATCTGCAAGTATCAACTGTCGATTGCCATATGTCATATCATATCAGTATTCAATAATTTTGAGTAAATACTCTTAATACATTTATTTAACTTGCCTAAAAACTATATAGTTTAATTTTCTCAAGATTTTTTCAACAGATATAAAATAACATGATTAATAACATATAGCAATTAACAAAACAAATGATATATCGTAAGGTTAGGTCGGTTAAATAAATGTATCAAAATTGTATATAATTATTTATGATAGATAGCAAATGACAGACAGTTGAATTATGACAAATATGAAATAAAAGTTGACAAAAAGATGACAGATTGCACATAGAAGTCTGAGAAATTTTATCAGATGATAGATGATATATAAGAGATGACAGATTGTAATTGACAGATAATAGATGACAAATAACATGATATATTAATAATTAGAAAAAATACGAAAATGTTTCGTAATATCTACAACAAATGAGTCTTATTAAGACTACGAGAACAAACCACTTTTGAAACAACTACTTCTCTAGCTAATACTTCGACATTAACATGATATATGACAGTTCACAGTTACAAAATGATAGACGACAGTCGAAATATTATATATATCAGATTAAAATTAACAAATAATGGTTTACAGATGATAGATTATAAATGATAGATAAAATATGATAGATGACAGATGACAAAGGAACGAGAACATATGATAAGTGACAGATAATAGATGACAAATGACAGATGACTGTTGAGTTATGTATTACAGATGAAATATTGCACATAGTAGTCAGAAATTTTATCAGATGTATATGACATATAAGCCATATATTGAATGTCACCTGTCAACTTTCATCAGATTTATGTTTTATGTCAACTGTTAACTGCCAAGAGTCAGCTGTCAATTGCTATATGTCATCTGTCATCTGTCAGCTGTTATCTGTACTCAATAATTTTCTATTATATCATATTATTTGACATATGTAAATTGTCATAAATCTAGACATATGACAGATAATAGATGACCGACGACAGATAATAAATGACAGATTACAGATGACAGTTGACAGATGACAGATGACAAATGACAGATTATAGATGGCAGATGACAGATAACAGACGACACATAATAGATGAAAGATAGCATATAACAGGTGGCAGATGACAGTTACAAAGCACATAGTATATATGATGTAATAGACAAATGACGGATGACAGATAGCAGACGACAGATGACAGATTACAGATGCTAGATGCCAGATAACAGATAACAGATAATAATAATAATACAGTTATACAGAGTATAAGTACAAACGATCCTTAAATACTAAACACAGAATAAATAATTAAAAATTGCTGATAAAAACAAACACATTACAAATTATTAAGTAACAAACTACTTAACGAGTCAACAAAAAAATCAAAATTGGCGACTGTGTTGGCGTTTCTTAAAATTCGCGTTGCGGCTGAGTGCCGGGCATAATCCAACCTTTGAAAGGGAATATAAAATGTGGTGTTATCACGTAAGCGGCGACGAGGTACATGAATGCCAATTAAATTGAGTAGGTCAGGACAGTCGATGTTATTTTGAACGATTTTGTGTACAAGCATTACATCTGAATTAAACCTTCTTGTTTCAAGACAAGGTACATTACATTTAAATGATAAAAATCGTACAAACTTCTTCTGAACCTGCTCAATTTTTCCTTTATCTACACTAGTATGTCCAGACACTGGAACAATACTCCAGCTGTGGGCGAACAAGAGCGTTATAAAGCAGGACTAGTGTGCGATAGTCACGAAAATCTATCCCGTTTCGTTTAATAAACCTCAAAAGCTGGTAGGATTTGGCCAGGATATTAGATATATGATAAGAAAAGTTTAAGGTGGTATTAAAGGTAACGCCAAGGTCTTTAATGCAGTTGACTCGTGATAGAGGTTCACCCAGAAGAGAGTAGTCATATAGCAATGTGGATTGACGTCTAGAAAAGGTTATCACATTGCATTTTTCGAGGTTCAAGTGCCAGCTTATTTTCATTACACCACTGCCGAAATGTGTGTAAGTCAGAATGGAGTAATGACGCATCTTCAATTGATCGAACTTTCATAAAAATTTTCATGTCGTCCGCAAATAGTAAGCACTTCGCATTTGAAAAACAGTTCACTACATCATTTATAAAAATATTAAAGAGCAGGGGCCCTAGATGGGAACCTTGCGGAACACCAGATGTTACATTAATAGGACGAGAAACACAGTTCCCAATACGAACATATTGAGTCTTGTCGATCAGATATGATGTTAGCCAGTCCAATAGGATACCGTTAATACCGAAACAACGCAATTTATCAAGCAAGATCTTGTGATCAACAGTATCAAACGCTTTCGAGAAGTCTGTGTAGATAGAATCTACCTGACATCTGTCTGCGAAAGCATCGACAATAAATGATTCATAAACCAAAAGATTGGTCGAAGTCGATTTTCCTGTTCTAAAGCCGTGTTGGTGCATGGAGATTGAAGATTGACAAATTGCTGTTAAGTGGGAAGTAAGTAACTTTTCAAATATCTTAGGCACCACAGATAGAATAGATATAGGCCTATAATTACCAACATGTTTTACTTCGCCAGATTTGTGGATCGGTGTAATAAATGCGCCCTTCCAACATTTGGGAAATGTTCCAGTGGAAAGAGATAGGTTATATAATAACCATAAAGGACGGCTAAGTGCAAAAGCACAGTTATAAAGAAAAATTGCGGGCAGCACATCTATTCCCTCTTCACTGGATATAATTGTGTCACCATCTACAATGATCGAAGGAATATGATTGGAATTGCGTTTATGATTAACGTAACCCCAAAAGGCTTTTGGGTTACTTTTAATAGAATTTTCGACCTTATGAATATGATTAGAATAACATTCCTGTGTTAACCTCTTGCACTGGTCACGAATAATAGAAAATTTAGAGTAATCTGAAGGGCACCGAGATAATTTGTATAATTTATGTAATCGTTTCTTCAAAAGTATAAGACTTTTTAAACCAATTAGGGAAACGCGAGTTCTTCTTGCGGACTGGACTTATTTTAGGTACATGTTGGTCTACTATCCCAAATGTAATGGAATAGAATAAATCGCAGGCGACATCGATACTGCAACCCTCGAATATAGCATCCCACCGCACATTAATAAGGGCATTGTTGATTGATGTATAATCCGCGCGCTTAAAATCGTAAACAAGAACATCCTTATTACTTAGCCAAACATTTCCAAGTGAAGTTTCTAATTTAATAGTAATATCTAATGGTGGGTGGTGGGCATCACAGGGTAAAATAGAAGACGTCGACTCGGAGAGATTTAAATTGGATGCTAATTCAGATGGCGCAAAAATAAGATCTAACATAACTGAATTTGAATTATAAACACAATTTAGTTGATGAGAGTTAATATAACCAAAAGTGTTGGACACTAAGGAGGTTTTATTACAGGTGGAATCAGTTCTAACACCGTATTCATCGTTAATCCAAGATGCGGATGGCAAGTTGTAATCGCCGAACATGTACAGCTTATTAGAGTTAGAAATTAATTCCACAGACTCACAGTGACTTTGATAAACTGCTAAATCAGAGTTAGGTGGTATATATACAGATCCGAGTATAATTTTGCAGCTACCGATGTGAATGCAAACATACAAATCTTCATGGAGATTGCTGTGACTATGAACTTCATAGGATGCGTATCTATTAGATATTGCAACTAGAACTCCACCGCCACGAGATTTAGACGTTGCAACACAATTGCGATCACATCGGTAAACTTTACAGTTAATGAATCCTAATTCGGAATTAGATATTGAACCCGTCAGCCACGTTTCTGTAAGTATAAAAACGTCATGCTCAAATAAAGGTAAAGCAGTATTTAATGCGAACAATTTAGAGCGCATTCCGTGAACGTTTTGATAATATACACTCAACGAAGGGTATGTAGGTTGATCGACTGATATATAAACTAACGAGGAAGATGAAGATGGCAGGGCTAGATTGGAGTTTGAACTGGGTGAACTGACGGGCTGTGTAAAAAAGTAGATTTATTAACGTCGCTTGGTGCATTAGATAGGTTGAGTTTACGCCTTCGATTTATAAAAACACGTATGAAAACACCCTTTGGCCATTTATCAGCTAATAATATGCCGTCAGTAGCGCTAGTAACTATACCAACTTTAAAAGAAGTATAGACTTCGTTTTTGGTAAGCGGTAAACAAGTAACATCGCTGATACCAAGATTATTCCGGAAAAAATTCCGGACGTCGTCGACTGTAGTACAAGGCGCACAATTGTTAACATGATAAAATGTTCGTCGTTGAGCTGCTTGAATACCTAAATTTTCAGCAGTCCCTCTGATAACCGATTTGGAGTTGGGATTTTTATTAGATGAAACAGATTCTGGTAATTTATCAGATATTACTTCAGCTGCTGGAGACTTGGTAGCTGGACGGATGGTTGATGGAATGTCGATGACGATCGATGGACGATTTGTAGTGGTTTTCCTAATATTACCATTACTATTGGCAGAAGTAGAGGGAACGGAAATCAAGTTATCATCCACTGGCTTAGGAGATTGGTTGATAATTCCCGAACGCAATACTTCATTCTCGTTCATTGACAAACGTTCAAACAACGATGAGAATAGTGATTTTAAATCAATAATTTCGCGCTTAAGATCCTGCAACTAATGTCTCACTGCGCGTAATTCCAATTCGAGTGCGGGGCATTCTGGAGTTAAGATTGATTGATTTGTGCACTCAGTTCCGCGAATTTGTATTTCTGGAGAGGGGATAGCGGGATCAGTAACCCATGAGCTCTCGCTGGATCGGACCCAATGCAAGACGGACATGCGGGGACATTAACAGACAAATGACACATGACAGATATAAAATAACATGATTTATGACATGTAGCAAATAACAAAAACAAATGATAGATCATCAGTTTGTGCGGATTAAATAAATTTATTAAGATATGGATATGTATATAATTATTGATTATAGGTAGCAGATGACAGATGACAGTTGACAGACAGTTGAATTTTGACAAATATAAAATAAAAGTTGGCAAACGGATGACATATGATAGATTGCACAAATTTTAGCAGGAGATGACATATTATGATTGATAGATAATAAATGACAAATAACAAGATATATGACAGTTCACAGTTGGAAAATGATAGATGACAGTTGAAATATTACATATATCGAATTAAAGTTAACAAATAACGGTTTACAGATGATAGATGATAAATGATAAATAAAAAAGAACTTTTGAATTACTTTAAATAAAAATGTAATTAACTATCTATAAAAAATCATAGATGGCAGTTTATATATTACATATGTAAGATTAAAGTTAACAAATAACGGTTTATAGATGTTATTTGACAAATGATAGATAATATATGACAGATGACTGATGGTAGATGACATATGACTGATGATAGACCGTACTCTTTTAAATTACTACAAATAAAATGTAATCAAAGTAATCCACGCTTAGTCATCTATAGCAAAAACCTAATTTAGATAGATTATTGTTATCTGTTAACTGTCATCATATTTTATCTATCATATATCATATATAATCTGTCATTGATCATATTTTATCTATCATCTCTGAATATGTCATCTGTCGTCAACTAACTGCATACATTTATTTAACCCACCAAAACTATGTAATTTAAATTTAACGATTTTAAATATAAATTTCTTAAGCTTATATTATTATTTGATAAACTGTATCAACTGATATCTGTAAACTTTCATCTAGCATTTGTCATATCTGCCATCTCTCATCTGATATCGGTTAATTGAAATGTAATTGAATTTTTAGTAATTTTAAAACAGAATGTGTCATATAACAGATATAGTTATTGTGATTTGTTTTAAATCATGAAATATGCCAAATGTCAATCGTATTAATTTGATTTTATCATATATTATTGGCCATGCCTCAAATCTCATTTGCATTTGATATCGGTCACTTGTTATTAGTCATCTATTATTGGTTATAGGTCAACAATTTTGAGATAGTAATCTCAATAAACTTAATAAACTTATTTATCTCTTAAGAGCTTTGTAGTTCAATTTTAACAATCTTAAATTGAGTTAAAATTGTTTGTACTTCATCTAATGTTCAGTTATTTGTTTATTCTATATAAAAAGATGATCGCAAAAGCTATGAAAATTACAAACAAATAAGCATATTGAGTACTTTAAAAAAATTGAAACAATCATTGCATCACGTATTTTGGATTTCTTAAATAAACGTAATATCTTAAACTCTACTCAATAAACATTTCGTAAAAACAAAGGTATAAATAGAGCAATTTATCAATTAATTTCACAAATCACAAACTATCTTGAAAATAAAACTATTACCTTTGGCCATATATGAGGATCTATCAAAAGCCTTTGATAGTATTAGTTACGCGGATAATAAAACAAAACTAGTCAAAGAAAAAAATTTTGATGACGTAAATCAAACAGCAAAAATAAGCTATGATTAGACTAATTATTAGATAATTTTCTACAACGTAAAAAACATTAATACATTTTTATTATTAAAGCTCTGGTTTCAAAAAAACAGCTTTGTTCTTAATGTCAACAAAACGGAAGCAATGTTTTTTTAAACAGTAAAATTTAAACTTGAAACTCAATCGGAAGTAAATTTAGTTGATGATAAAATTGTTGTTAAGGATAGTTTCAAACTGCTGGGGATTACGCAAAATACAAATAAAAATTTTAAGAAACATATTATAGGGCTTCTTATACTAAGCTGATAATGTAACATTTAAATTTTTCAGTTATCCGGTTAAGATTTACTATACCACTAAAATAGAATATTATGAAAATGTATCTATAATACTCTGCCGTAAAAAAAATTCAAAACGTTCAGCCTTGTGATATAACTCTTAAATATCTTTCTAAAATCCGCAATAATTACGTTAAAAAGCTTTCTAATATTTATTATTATTTTCGATGAGACCCTGATATTCTTCCATACTCTGTTCTCCTTTAGCCCCAGAGATTTTGTGACCTAATCTAATCATCGATTACTACGTTTGTGGATTGCCCAAATATTTACTAGGGTCTAATTTATTACTATTTAAAGGACAGAGAACAATCTCCTTGTACATTTCTTAATATAATCTCTAAGATCTTGTTCGGATTTGATTTAACTATAAGTCCAAATTTGTCCACTTTGTTATTCTGTAAACAGTTTTTAGTAACTCTTTGCTAGTATAATTTCACTTTTCGTTACTTTTTTCTCTGCACTGGTCAGAAAGTGTATATCAACCACCGCAGCAATTCTTAAAGATCTTAGTCGGTTGGTTAATTTCTTAGCAAAGATTTTAAAAACCATTCCAAAGTGATTGTGCAGGTTTACTTCGCTGTCTGAAAGTATCAATTATTGTAGATAGTGTACAACTGAGTTATTCTAAGCTTTCTGCGTGGCATTTTTAATTCGTAATTGATTGACAATCGCTTCCCATCATTGTTTACTTTTGTTACAGTATTTCTTTGGTCAACTTGTTAAAGACGCCTCAAAAATTTCATACTACTCTGATTTTTCCTCTTTAAATCCTCCTATCTTGTATTTATTATTTATATTCAGTAGCTGTATTTCAAGTACATAATTCACTAACTATCGCGTGCGAACATTTGTTAGTCTCGTCCTTAGCTCTCTTACTTCGGAAAACTACAACTTGAAAAACTAAATATTTTTGTTAATGTGACCATCTATCTGCTTTTTGTTTCTTAGAAACCTAAAAACTTCCTCAATTGCTGTTTAATTGTGGTTTTCTGGTATTCAACATCAAATTTTAAGCTCCGAGTATGACACTACCCAAATCTCTAATGTTACTATAATTTTTTAAAACTCTGCTCTTCCTTTGACGATTTGTTGAGTTTGGTTACGGTTGTTGGCAGATTCTGTTATCACGTCTTCTACCAGATCAGCTAGGTCAATATCGCTGCTATGAAATACTACTTCGACACTTCGATTATCTTTACCATGCTGTTCACTACTAAGATCTGAAAAAATCTTGTTAGTCCCATGATTAGCTTCCTTTTCTCCGTTACACTTCATGCCAGCTTTATTACAATTTATAATCTCTATATCTTTTCTAAAGGGGTAATATATTTTTACCATATCGGACACATTCTATTTATTGTTTATTCTGATCTCTATAAAATGATTTACACATTAAACCTTTCAGATCAGATTTTTGTCAGTAATAAACAAGAAATTTTTGAGTATGGAATCATGCTACTCTTCATAATATAACAAAAGTATTGGATCAGAATGGTCAATATATAATTTAACAAAGTATTGATTTTCATAAAGACCTAAATTACTTTCCGAATAACCTATTATATTTTACAAAGATTAAAGATAGTTTTGAAAGGAACCCAATAGAAATATTCGATAATAAAGGTACGACTAGAATACTAGATGGTTTGTATAGTGATATTTTTGATCAATATAGTTGCGTTAGCAAAATATATTCTTGAAAGTATGAATGGTTATTCTGATCAACGAGCTCATAGTTAAAGATTATAAATATTTACTTTTACTGACTTACAAACTGTAGCATGTATCAATGAGCTTAAGAAATAATTTGAATACTAGATAATTATTTATTAGTATTTGTTGCTGTTTTTGTTTCATTTACATACTTATATATTCACTAGAATTCTTAGTTCAGTATTTATATTGAGAAGATAATTTCTGGTAGAATTAAATTTACAACGAAAGGTACTTTATATAAAGCAGCAATGATATCTTACTGGGCTGTTAGATTAGTACATTAGTTTTGGGAAACCTAGCATTCATACTTTTGTATTTATAGACTTCATTATCCCAGATTATGATGTTTGCTGATTTAATTGCTTTAACTCTTTTGTGAGGTTTCGTAGGTCCCAATAAATTATCTTATTATTTATTATCACTAAACGTCTAAGAAAATCTTAGTGATTCTTGATAGTGTACGAAGTAAAAAAATATAGATGTTGTCATATGAATAATATGACCTAAGACCTAAGCTGGGATTTTGTTGATATTATTTCAGTTTACTATACAGGGTGGCTGACTAAAAATCTTTGGTGGTGTATCTCGCTTAATTTTGATTCGTTTCGAATAAATAAAACATCAAATTAAATCATTTTTAAAAGACAATCAAAATTCAAATTAAAATTGCACTATATTTTTTATTCATCCGCAAGGAGATTTTTTCTCAATATAAAATTGTGAAAAAAAATTTCCATACATCAAACCAAAGTCAAGAAATTGATGAATTTATAAAAAAATTCAAATAAATCAAGTACCCATAATAAACAATAGATTGTTCTAAATGTCAAAAGTGACTAAGTGAGCTCTGAATATTTGTCGGTCTGAAAAATTGTCAAAAGAGTCCGTTATTAAAACAGTACTGTAATGACTATCAATCATTTCAACATTAAAATGAGTACCGAAGTATATTTTTTTCAACTGTTCTGAAAGAAGATACTTTCGAATACGTAAACATAACAAACATCACAAGGAAAATTAGTTTTAATATGAAAGAGGCCATAAAAAATAATTAACCATATATTATAGGTTCTTAAAATTACTCCCATAGTCTACCAGATACTGTCAGCATCTTCTAGAAACGTTTATAACTGCATTGAATAAAGAATTTTGGGATATTTCCTGACAGACTTGTACTATCCCTAAAACTACTGGGGTACCTGGGGGGTCAAATAAACTTTATCTCTAATGTATCATCATAAAAATAAATCCAATGGATTTAGGTCTGGCGATCAAAGGGGCCAACGAATTGGATCTTTAGTTCCAACCCACCGATCACCAAAATTGTTTGTCTCGTAAACACCACAGGTTAACACTAAATCGTCTTTGGAAATTATTTTTCACAATAATATGATAATTTTTACCGAAAGTGCATTTATCTAACCAAAGCACATGATAATAAAAACTTTAACTTATTAATAAAGTAAATACAAAATTGAATCCTCCTTTGAGGGCTATTGTCATAAAACTTTTCGTAGTATGTATGGAAAAACTTTATGTTTCTTGAGAATATAGTGAACTGCTTGCTGAGAAACTTCCAGATTCTGAGCAATTTGTCAGGTAGTCATGTTCGGGTTTTCTTGAACTTCAAGTAAAACATTTAATTCCAAATCCTTTCCTTGTATTACACTAATATTTCTTTTTGGATTTTTAAAAAACCCAAAGTTGTTCAAGTTACGTACGAGTCTTCTAAATTTGTCGGCACATGTCATTATTCTTTCAGGAAAACGATTTCTGTACTGGCGCAAAGCTCTTGTACCACTACTTTCACTTTCAAAATAAGCTTGCAGCATATCAACGCGTTCTTTGTTGTTCATTTTAATGTTGAAATTATTAAAAATCGTTACAGTATTGTATCAATGATTGACACTGCTACTTTTGCCATTTAGAATATGCTATATTTATTGTTTACTATGGGTACTTTATGGGATTTTTAATTTTTTACCAAGAATTCCTCAATTACTCGGTTTCTGTTTAAAATTTTGTTGTACATTTTTATATTTAGAAAAAAAATATCCTTTCGAATGAAAATGTATATTCAAAACAATTTGAAAAAAAGTTGATTGTGTTTTGTCAAAAACTGGCTGCAAAAATTATAGTTCAGTGGATGGTGAAGTCTTTTATAAGCGATTCAATTCGATATTTTATTTAATCAATTGGTTAAAAAACAAGATACAACATGAAAGGTTTTTTGTCAGTCACCCTGTATAAGGCATCAAAAATTAAGAGCTCTTTTCCTGAGACTCGCTTTCGTTTTGGAAGAGTATTTCACAGGTATATATAGATAGATATAATAGTAAGTAAAGTATTTGAATAAAGCAAATGTTGAAATGGACTGGTTATTTAGAACTACTAAAATTGTAAATTTGTGGATGATAAATAATAATAGGTTTTATTCGAGTTAATGGTATTCACAATTTCACTAACTATAATTGTAGGATATCGATCAGGCCTTTTATGGTAGTGTGGTGAGTATCTAGTACCGTGTAGATCATATTGGCTGAATGATTAAAGTAATTTGGATCATGATTGAAAATATCATGAACATATATGTTATAAAGGATTTGTGATAGTGAACCTAGAAACCTTGATTATTTGACAACTGTTTATCCACAACTTAATCCAAAAAACCTTATGGATTTTAATTTGAAAAAAAATATCAATTATTCGATACTTGTTCTGCTACTTTCTTGATGGAACCAAATTTTCAAATTAGGAGAAATAACACTCTTGTAAACATAACAAGAGTTTTACTTCTCGTAAGTTATCAATTAATTTGAAATATAAAGTGGAATATTTAAAGAATTTTATTTAAACGGTAATCCCCAAAACCAGACTGAATCTGAAGCTTTGTGAATGCTTAAGAAAACTATAGTAGAAATTTGATATTAGAGGTGTGCTATTTAGGAGTTTAAGGTAGGGATTTAAAGCTGTATAGAAATGAAGTACTATTATAAGAAAAATAGGAATATATTGGTCATTAAATTATTGTTTTATATATTTATATAATTATTGCCTTATCAATAATATATTCAAGAAACTATTCCTTGTAATTATTTATGAAAAGTAGTTTCAGTTATTCATATCCTTATCTAATTCTATAGTAGCCCATTATTTTTCCTAATTTTGCAGTATATTTTCTATTTCTTACTCTTTTTAATCTCTTTCTTTTGCGTATTATTTTTTTCTGAATCCATTGTGTTACAACGGCTCCAAAATATTGGGCTAATTACATTACATGGCGATCCTGCCCTGCAAACTACGGTAATTTAAATCATTTATCATTATCATACGAAAAAGGAAAAAGAAATTATAATTGTCTAAGCGGGAAATAGTGGAGGAACGAGCAATAGTAAGTTTGGAATTCCAGTTAATATTTTGGAAATAGTTGGTGTCCTGTTCCTGTTCCTATCTATTTATTTAAATTTGTGCTTTATAAAGTTAAATTATAGCGTAAATATTTTAGTCATTAGAATTAGGAGATAACTAACGTGAGCCACTTTACATTGCTAATCCTTCTGGAATCAAAGCTTATGCAAGTGAAACTATTATGACTGCGACCACAAAAATCACTTACTATATCTTTGTGGTGTTTTACTATTACCATGTATAATTTAAAAGAAAAAAAGAAAAATAATAGTACAACTCCAAAATCGTCACTGCTTCAATATGCACAGACGCATGATTATTATATTAGGATTTTTGTACGGGCGTTTGTTTTAATTATATAACGTTCTCATAATTTTGAAATTTTTTGGAAATTTTTAAAAATGATTTTTTTGTCCCAATTTGAAACTAAAGCGAATTATTTCTTACAGTGTATGTTTGATACTACAATTATTTCTGTTAAAAGATTAGTAAAAAGCATTATTCAGTCACTAAGAAGAGCAGATCATCAACGAATTGATTCCATACATTTTCAAGGTTAAAACTGCAGCTATGAAAGATGTTTTTTTATCAATTAAAGTGTTAAATTGAGCAATATTTGTTTCCTCTTTCAGAATCTTCTCTGCTTTTCATTTAACTGAATCTCTTAATCTTTGAACGTTCCTTACTTTTAAGTGATGCAAAACTTACTGCAATGCACAAAAATGCTTTGTTAAGGAATAAAAATGGTTTCAATCGCATTTGGTTTAATACATAGATTTTATAGATCAAACTCTAATCGTAACGAAATGGAACTCCTAAATATACAGGGTGTCCGTTAATATGGGGCAATGGCTGGGCCACAGATTCCTAGGGTCAAAATATGATGATTTAACCCAAAATTTCTATATCCAACACTTTGTCTTCAAATTTTCAAAAAATTTGTAACTTTTAAGACAAATTCTGGCTTAACTATAAACTTTTGGATATATATAAGTGTTAAATCATCATTTTTCAACCCCAGGAATCTATGATCCAGCCATTTCCCCACATTAACTTGACACCTTGTATAATTAGATCTGGATAAGATCCAATTCGCCAATAAAATATCTAAATATCTCAGTAAAAATACCCACACAATACGAGTAATAAAAACGAAATTAAAGAATATTTTCTATTTTTAAGCACACAAAAAATATTACTATTACGTTTTTGGAAAAGGAAACATATATTACTATTACAAAAGTTAACACCTTAATTAACGAAATGAACTTTTAAATTTGCAAGTGTATGGAATCGAAAACTCTAAACACTTGAATAAAACCAATGTCAAAGGTCTTTTTACGCCATCACATTTTTCAAAGTAAAAAGTACCTAAAATAATCATCAGTTAATATAACACTTAAGAAATCACAAGTATTATTATTACATGTCTCAGCCAAACTGACTTTCTTTAGCGATATTTTTTAATCATCATGAAGACCTACTAGAATCACCGGTGTTACCCCTCTTAACAGAAATATTATAATTTTGAGAAACAAGTAGTTAAGAATAAAATGTTAACAGAAAACATATAATTCTAGTGCAGACGTTAATTTTATATATTCTATATCTCCAGCTTTATAGATCTTAATAGACTTCAATAGACAACATCAAATATAAATATGTCATATATAAAATCATCATAGATGCAATGGTTCCATCGAAATCACTGAACAAATGAAACCTTCCTCGTTAAAATAAAATATTTAACGTATAAATAATATCCTGTAAAGGATATTTTAAACGAGAACTAGACACAATTTGCCAATTAGCCACAAACAACTGCAACAATAAAAATAAGGTATATTAAGAAAGAAAGACAGAAAAGAACGAAAAGAAGTAAAGAAGAAAAGGAAGGAAATAAAAGTTTGTAGCCATTCCATACTTATCAGATGTAAGTAACAAGACAGTAAAAGAATCAATTAAACACAAGTCCAAATAAAAGAAGTAATAGAGATTATAAAAAGAACAGATTTAGTCAAAAACAAAGATAACATGAAGAAATTTAAAAATCAGATATAGCGAACAAAAAAGGTAATTGAAAATTAGAAACACGATTATCCAACATTACAATTGAACCTACAATAGCGAACCTCAAACCAATCCACTTTGTAGAATTTAAAATGCTTGAAGGTCTGGATTAAGATAAATATTAGAAATTGCTACTATCTCCTCAATTATAAAGGAATTAAGAACATATTTGAATACTTAAAAACCAATATTCCATTTTATTACGTGATAATTGGGCATACTTTATTTATTTCTACACTTAATATGTTAATTATTATTTTTCTATATAACTGAAAACATTTTGATCATAAAATTAATTCCTAAAATTATCGTGCATCCCTTCCACCATCATAAAACGGCCATTATCATATCTATAAGCATAAGCAATGAAGTAATTTGGAATTTGGTCGGTAATTATACGAAATTACATAATAATAGCGGACCCAAACAATTAAAGTCCTGACCTAAAATAAATTTCGCGTTAAAAACTCAATACCTGGTATTTAATACAAAATTTTATCTCTTTTATGAACCAAATAACAATACATAATACATATTTAATTTCAGCTCATTTAAAGATTCACATAATTTAAACAACTATTGTAAATTTATATTTATTAAGGACTGACTTTTTATTTATAAATAAAAAAGATTTGATATCATTTTCCATTATGTTCAGGCTAAATAAAAACGTGTCCCATAAAGTTGCTATATAATAAAATATCTGTCATGAAAAGGAAAAATCTTAATAAGTTCTCGAATATGTAGCCATATCTCCAGACAAGTAAAGTGAACAATGTAAGTGGTGTCTGAGGAAGGAAATTTATGCGGGAATTATACAAATAGTCGAAAGGTATATATTGAGTACGTAATTTATATCAAGCAGAGATACGTCGTCCGCTCTCCATCTCTAAGTAAGGGCGACGAGGAGTTAAAAAACTTTAAAAAAAAAAGATATATTCGAAAATTCATCGCCGCCTCTCGCGCAGCCGGCTAAAATAGGACAAGTTCTGATCAAATCCCAGAGAGACCAAACGGCATAAACGATTTCCCTCTTCCACCCCGAGCGTCCGTTGCCGCCGATTTGAAAAATAGAGATGCGTGCGAACTTGACAAAAATATAACGTCTACTCTCCAAAAATCCACCTACAGTGATAAACACACTCTCATATTGATGATCAACAATAAAACTTTTTCAATAACAAACTGATCCCATTACGATAAGGTATATGACATCGCTTATAATTTATCTTTTGCACTCTCCGATACGTTATATATGGCGGCATAAAGAATCGATGCGGAGAAAGGGAAAAAATCGCCACGGGATTCTTAAGCCTTCGAGCTCTAATCGAATTTTGCTTGCATCGAAAACCGGATGCAATAATAATGTATTCTAAGCGTGACCTGCATCCTAAGAAGATTAGATTAGTTACTTAAAAATATATATAATAAAAAAGTAATTAAGGCTGATTATCTTTGAACATTATAGACTTCAGTGAAGTATATCTATTCATATAGGCTTTATGTATGCAGAGAAATGAAAAAATCGCCAGTATATTATGTATGTAGTGTACTGTTGTAACTTACAGAAGTTCAAGTATATATGAATAATCTCTACTCATAATCTCTTCAAAAAAATAAAATGCTTTGGTTAAGAGATATTGTTTATGTAACTTTTAAATGGTTTCACTTCAAAAATTTGTACTGCAATATAAAAAATATCGTATGCCAAAGTAGTTGATGCCGGTGGTTGTTCTTAATAGTCTAATTTGATTAGTACGGAGTCATTCTTTCTCGTGACGTAATTGTGGTGGTCTTTGTTCGCTGAGTAATGCGTATAATTGATTTTTATTTACATCAGACATTCAAGTATGTAAAGGCATGGGGCCGTTAAAACTTTTAAGGACTTGAACTTCGATGCGCAATCCTCTCTGTAAGTCAGACCAGCAATAATCCTGACTGCTCTCCTCTGGATTCTAAATACATGAAGACATAATGGGCGAATGGCCCCAAATTATTATACCATGAGATATGTGAGATTAAATAAATGCAAATTCCAAAGTAAGTGTGTGTTTGTATCCAGTTCAGCTCGTCACCATGTGAGCACCATGTTAACTGATTGTCAATTGTTCAACAGTTTTCGACATATTTAGTTTTAGTGTATCATTATTGAACCATTTAGCAGCTGCAGTTTTCTCAGTAATTAGGTGGTCAGTAGCTGCCTGTACGTATTTATCTCTGACAGATAAAGTTGTATCATTGGCATATATGAGATAGAGCGTTTAGAAGATCGTTTATGTAAATTAAAAATAAAATTGGCCCTAATATGGGCCCTTGAGGCACACCATGTTAAATTTCTTTTAGATTAGAAAACCCGACTGCTTGTTGTCTTTCATTTAATTTTTTATTAATTTTGTTGAAGTGAATATTGGAATCTCTGCATATATAAACTCTAGTAAGAGGTTAATTTTTGCCAGCATGGAGACTAGGATTGCAATTAAATGTAAATAGTTCCCATTGGGTGAACCGTATAAAGATATGATTATCATATTAAGTTCTTTTATCAAAATTGCTGTTAGTTCTCAAGTTAATTCGATATTATTTCAATAATTTAGAACAGAATAATTAAAATTACTTTTTTACCAACATTATTTGCAATTTTCTTCTGTAACAACTAGCTACTGTATAATTATGTAGAGCATAGTATTGGGCTTGGTTTGCATAACCAATGTTTGCTTATTGCTATGAAGTTCAAATGTGTATTTATGATTTATGCTCCAAGTTCCTCAACTTTATTTCGCATGCACTGGATATTTATGTACAAGAGGCTTAAGACGTAATTTATGTTACTAAATCCTTTCTTTGGTTTGCATTTCTTCGATTCTGCGTCATTGTCTGACGCGTCATTCCAAATTTCAGCTCGATCCTGCTTCTGATGTGCCTTGTAGTGGCGACAGAATTCAGCCTACTTGCCTGGAACGGGTTCACAGGTTTTTCTTTGAAAATGATGTATGTGTTGATTACCGTAACATTCATCAAGTTGAAAAAATTAGTTATCTTCTCGTTCGGCGAC
Organism: Ontholestes murinus; assembly: GCA_963969525.1. NCBI lineage: Eukaryota > Metazoa > Arthropoda > Insecta > Coleoptera > Staphylinidae > Ontholestes > Ontholestes murinus. Next base: position 17,670,002 of record OZ018398.1, read on the forward strand.
CAACATTGTAGGATGCGCACATGTGATCAATGGTGTCCACTATGATGGTTTCAGGTTTTTCTTCGTCGTACTTGTTGTCATTTTCAAACTAGATAAAATGACTTATAATTTATACAATATCAGTTTGGTCGTTAATGAGCTGAATTTGTGTATTACGTTTAATTTTGAATCTTTCAAGGGACTCAAATAAATCTATTTTAAGCCTTTTCCAGCGAAATGAATTACCCCGAGTAAATCTTTGTCAAAAGTATGATAATCATCGACTGTCAAATATGACGAAACTATAGTCACCAACAAAATAGAAGGTGTGTGATATTAAAAAGGGAAACCGTGTTTATAATTTATATAAATGTATCACAAAGTGAAAGCCTCCACAATTACTTAAAACTTTATTTACCATTTTATTCAAACCTCGACCTCATTACACTAAACCACAGTGTACGATGTATTCAAATTATACCCTTTCTTTGGGTTTCCTTAAAAAAAACCTCTAGTTTACTATTGATTTTATATCTAAATATATAGTTTCTATTAAGTTAAATTTGACAACTAACACAATTAAAGCTCTTAACGTTGTGTGATCCACCACTGATGAGATGGTTTCAGCACAATCAATACCCTCTGTTTGCTACTTATCTTGCACTGTAACATCTACTATCGCACTTAAGTTAAAATACCCACTTGTACTTATTGACGCTTCCCTGATGACGAATTTCTACGTATCATTTTTTCTCATCTGATCTGTTTCATCATTACCTCCCAATGACAGACAAGTCTATATTTCAAGACGACTCTTGGGATATGCGTGATCCTGCCCGTAGCTACCCATTGGCTATGTCAGTGAAGAGGGTTTTACCTGAACCTAATCTTTAAATATATCTTCGTTCTACACACTTTTGTTCTAACAGAATTGCAAATTCTACGTAGTGTGTTTCCGTTTACTAATCGTAGCACATCTATTACTCTTTGTTCTAAAATTTCTCGAGTTTCTGGTGTTTTAAAACTAAACTTTTCGTTTTTAGTGGTACCCCATAAATATAAGTCAAGGAGAGTAAGGTAGGGTGATCTTGTAGGCCATTGCATTGGTCCAATATTTGATCACAATATCTCATTAAAGTTTACTGTCAACAAATGTTGCACGTTAAGAGTGTTATGGGCCGGGTAACCATCTTGCTGGAACCAGATGTTTTGCATATTCTTGGGATTAATAATTTGTCTCAAAGCAGGCATTGTCTCATTCGTTAGTAGCTACAAATATCTGTTACCAGTTAAATTGTAATCACCAATAAAACACCAATTAAGTGACTATCTAAAACGAAAAGAAACTCAAAAAACAAAATAAAAACATAAACAAAATTTCATACCAATTAAACCGCACCAGACATTAAAACCAAATCGAACTTGAAATCTTCTCTGATTCACCAAATGCGGATTTTAAGTAGACTAATGATGATGGTTATTCCTATTGAATACTCCACAATTGGTAAATCGTGTTTCATCCATTGTATTTTCCTAGGAAAATCAGCGTCATCTTTACATTTTTGAAGGTACCACCTGCTGAACAGTATTTTTCGGTGAGAGGAATTATCACTTAAACCTTGTACAATTGTTGGTTTGTAAAGGTGATAACTTGTTTTTCTTCAAGGTTCTGTAAACAATAGATTTTGAATTCTCTGTTTCTCGAGCTACACGACGAACTGATGTGCTGGAATTGTTCGTAGCCTTCTGAAAAAAATTATTTCGACGTGTATCAGCACCATTAACTTCATAGTTAGCTAACTAGTCTTCTAAAAATTATCTTGTGTTGTTGTCTTTTTAAAAAAAACAGTCTGCATACCTCCTGCATGCATTTTCAGTGTTTATTTTTGCTTTGAAATACACGTAAAACATCACTAACTACAAGTACGATAGATACAAGGTTTAAATTAACTTATCTCTTCAACGCTAATTGTACTTTGACAGGTTATCGTTTAGTTTAATAATGAAATAAAATGTCATTATCGTATCTTAATTTTACATTATTACTTAGAATGTCGTTTCACTTCAATTTGTCATTGGTGTTTACTTGCATAGCCTACTAACTTCATACTAAACAATTTTTAGGTATGTTATACATCATCGAAAGGCACTTTTTACGCACTATCTAATAAATCCAAAATCCAATATGGCCACCATAAGAAAAACAAAAATAGCGCTAATAACCTGTAAACAAATGCGAATCGGGGATTTCTGTTTACACCTAAAAATGTCTTAAAAAAGTATCTCAATAATGTAAAGGTTTAATAGCGCTTACTTGAGGCGTTATCGAGTTATTGATGAAAATTAAAAGTAGCAAATTTTGATTTTTTCAAAATATCTTAAAATTGAAAAAAGTTAAGGTGAATTTAAAATAGGATTTGATATGAACACTGATTTCTGCATTCCCCATTTAATCATTGCTCTATCTCTTCTAATAACAGAAATATCAATGATAAGCATCGAAATTGGGACACAGTGTATATGTGGTTACAAAAATTGTTATATAGGAGGTAAGATAAGATAGAACCCTTGTTTAATTAGGAATTATATTATATAAGGGGATATTATGTCCATACAAGAGGAGTACGAGTGTTCTGCTTTAAAGCCTTTATTTTGTAGATTAGCTAATATTTTGCTTAGTTTTTGTTAGTATCATCAGAGCTACATTACACAATAATATAATGTTTATAAATATTGTACGAGATAATTTACAACGTGCTTTACACCTACCTAAGAAAGACTGGCTACCCCGATTTTGAGGTTAAGTACGTATTTTGGATAGCGTTCATCCGTATGTCGTTTGTGATAAAAATAATTAAGAAACTAACACAAGTCTTAAACGCCACATACACAGGTAAACTCGTGGATTGTTTAAAAAACGGATTCAAAAATTGACGGCACAATTACAATTACACAAGAAACAGCAGCAGACGTACTAATGGGGAAAAAGTGCAACAGTTGCTCTTATTAAATGTAAATGTAAATGTTACTATGTTAACTGATCTCATTAATAATTGTAAAAATATGGGAATACGATCACGAAAAAAATTATCGTTGCACTATCTAAGACGTGTCCCATCCCATCTCGTCCACCACGCACAAAATCCTAAAATTGTTCATTATCTAAATACCACTTAATAGTAATAAGTGTAAATCCATCTTTAGAAATTGTTCTTGTAGTGTTTTAGAATAGTAGGATCATTATAATTAAAGTGGTGGCCTTTGGAGGAGTTTTTTAAGAAGGTTAGTAGGGTAGGGATTTTCAAGAAGAATATTGTACAAAATGTTTTGTGATGTAATAGCCAAAGAATTTTGTTTTTAAACCAAAGATAATTTAACTAAAATTTAACAATAGGCAGAAATGCCTGGACTTCAGAGAAGACACAGTACACAGGGAGTGTGGCGCCCAAAAGGACCACGGAGTCCGCAGTGTAGAGACGCTAAGCGACAGCACCTCATGAGGAAAACAATGGAGGCTTGAACTTTTGTTTAGGGACAAGTTTCAATACATTATCATTACATTTTAAAATTGTGGGAATTAGACTAAAGTAAAGACGATAAAAATTGGGACGTATTTTTAGTTAAGCTAGTTCTTGATTACTAGGATTTTTAGCTTTGCCCAAGCCAATTTCCAGAGTGAATATCCAGATAATCCTTTTTAAGGCAAAATGAAAGTACGCCAAAAAATAACTTAGCAATTCGTATTGGTTGAAAATGGTATATTTGTTCTCCCAGCCTCGTCTTGAAATTACGATTAATTCACCTATATATACCCTTTTACAATCATAACAAGTTAATTTATATAGCCATGAACTGTAAGTAATTTGTATTTTTGTTTTAGGATTATAGACAAATAATAGATAAAATAGAGACTAAGCATAAATGACAGAAAAGACATTAACAGAAAACAAATTTAAAAAATGATGATGTGGCCATCATAGTACTTTCCCTATATTTTTCTCGAAAACTACGAGGTTTACGCAAAATGGTTATTCTTAATAATTTTCTCAATTTTGGATTCTTTACAATTACCTTTCATATGAATTTCATGTAACTTCTTTATAATAAGATTTATAATTCAATCCATCAATAACCTCAATTTTAAGAAGAGTTTTTTATCACCTATTTGTTTCACTTAAATTTTGTTTTTAACCAAACTGCTTAATGATTTATGGTGAAGATAGCCAAGATTTTCTTTTTAGATCTCAAAAAAATATTTTATTAATAATAATAATTTTAAAAGAAAAATATAAACAAATAAAATATTTATATTGGTGTTTGCCAAATGTTACATTAACTCGAAGGAAATTATGTTTTTAAAACAATGCCATCTTGTTTCAAGTAAGGGTAATAAATATATTCTTTTAAACTATTCAATAATATTTGTTTATAAATAATTCTTGTGAGTTTTAATAACAAATTACTATTACTACAATGTTTAGACCAATGACATCTTGTTTCTACTAAAGATTACAAATATTTTTTTTATAATCTTGAAAAAATATAGTGGCCACCCACCCACCCTACATTTATACAGCTACTTCAATCACTGTCACTGCTTTTGTTTCTTAAAATTTATTCGTGGTGTTAGTGTTGATGTATTTTGAAAATATAAACAGAATTTGAGTTTAAAATTTAATATATATGTAGGGTGGGTGGGTGACCACTATTCCGCCCTCCAATCTACAAAACATACGCGAGCGTTGCACTGAATTATTCCTTATGTATACGAAGAAGAAGAAGAAAACGTTTTATAATTTATTGCACTTACTCAAGGAAAATGATGTCTTAAATTAAAAAGTTACGTAATATTTTTCAAATTCTAAATGAGGCAAGTAAGGAAGTTATATAATCCATCAACAATTAGTAATTTAATTTATCATGTATGTGTAGGGTGGGTGGGTTGCCTCTAACCCACCCTCCAACCAGTAAAACATAAGCGAGGGTTGTAATTAAAAGTTGTAAAATGTAAACAAACACAAAATAATTGCATTTTTTAATTGATGTATTAATACAAATATTACAAATATTACAAATAATTTATGATGATGTTTTGCTGACTGGAGGATGGGATAGAGGCCACCCACCCTACGTATACATATTAACTTTAATTACTGATTGCCTCGCGGTTTGCAAAAACATTTAATTACAAAATTTGAATAAAAGGAAATTGACAAAGTAAACTTTTTGACATGATGGGTGGACAAACTCCAAATCTAACTTAGATAAGATTAGGTATAGAAAGTAATTTATATTTAAACTTAAATTCTGATTTTATTTTATTTTTTATTACATTAAGGGTTTAACTCTTTTCTGCAGCAAAATAATCAACGGTTGGCAATTAAAGTTTTTATGTATATGTAGGGTGGGTGGGTTTTCTCTATCCCACCCTTCAATAAGTAACACATAAGCGAGGGGTTTTAATTAAAAGTTTTAAAATATAAATAAACAAAATAGTAGCAATTTTTAGATATTTAATAATTTTTGATGATGTTAAAAGTTAAAAATTGAAAATTTTGACAATTTTTGCCTATTGATAATAAACTATAGAAGTTACATGAAATTTATATCACAATTAATTGTAAAGAATCCAAAATTGAGCAAATTAATAAAAATAGCCTTTTAGCGCAAACCCCACCATTTTTTAATTTACACTGATTTCTCAGATTTTGAGAAATTAGTCATTTGGTCTGAGTATAGAATCTAGTAAAATTATTCAATTTTTTGATTAAAATCTCTTTTGATATAAGAGAGAATTGATAGTTTTTTCTTTCTGAGTTAGACATGTTTCTTATGGATGGTTCAACTGACACTTTCTCTGATACAAAAATCATCAAATATAAAAAATTCTAATAAATAAAGTTTTAAAGAAAAAAATTAACATAAGAAGTATATAAGAATAGGTTTTGAAATTAGTAAAAAAAAAACGGAAATCAAAAGTAACGAATATTAAAAGATTGTAAAACTGAAATGGATGTTGACCAAGCTAACAAGTAAAATAAATCCTCTAAAAGGGCAGAAGTTTTAACTATAACTGTAAAAATCTACATGATGTAATTTGTGCCTCCTGATTAATAAACCGATCAAGACACAGCATTCTAGAAATTATCTGAATAGGTCGCCAAAGTACTTATCGGCACGCTATGTGACGTTGGTGCGCAAAGTTGGCAGCCTAAAGTTTGACATGTACCTAGTTTATTGTACTGGCACTATACATACTAAAATTTGAGGGCAATCAATCAGTCCTTGTAGAATCTTCTTGAGGACTATTACACAGTGGCAATTCCTTCGAGTGATGGGCCACGTCATGTGTTCATCAAGAAGATCATCTTGAGAAATTCCAATAGGTGGCTAAATACCATCAAGTTTGACTGATATGAATTTTACAAATCGACGATGTAGATGATCCAATATTAGGGAGTTGCTTTTTTTAAATAGAATACTAGATCACTGTACAGAATTCCATTTTACCTTTTACAAACGCATATAAATATAGCTTCAATTTTATAAACTTCCCATCAAATTCTGAAAATAAAACCTAAAGACATCGATACCCCCGCTCGAACAGAATCCAAATGAGTCGCAAAAGAGAGTTTTTGTTAAACTAACACCTAGATCTTTGGCAGTGTGAGTACTAGATAAATGAGTATCGGCTAAGTAGTATTTGGGAGCGAATGATTTGTGAGTACGATCACAATGAACATACATTTTGGTATATTAAGTTTTATATTAACACTAGTGCACCAGATGATATTTAAGTTACATTAGAGTATGTCTACATCATTTTGAGATTCAATGCGCAAGTACATTTTGAGATCATCTGCATATTCTAACACTGAGCAAGTCACCATTCCAAGCAGATCGTTGATAAAAGAAGGGGTCCGAGGGGTTCGAGGCACGAGCCTTGTGGAATATCACAGAGATGTGTAATTTCATATGATTTAAACCCATTATAAAACGCATAGCTCGTACGATTGTTTAGGTAAGATTGTATAACTTTTGTTACTACAGAGAGCTAACTGTTTTGATTAACACAAAGCACATGAGAGGTCCTTATAAGTTACATCCACTTGATCACGTGTGTTCAAATTTTCTGATATGTATTGAGAGATGGTGGTAAGGTAAAACCGTTTTGGTGTGATGAAATATATGAACGAGTACTATTGAATATGGAATTATGAAGCACAATTTGAGGGCGATAATTATTTATATGTGAAGCGTCACCTTTTTTAAAAATAGGAGAATTGCAGATTCCCATTGGTTAGGAAATTGACTTGTAGATATTGCAAAATTGAAAATTGTACATAATTAATTTAGTTAAAATTGAACTGAAATCTTTTATCATTTTATCATCGCCTGCCGTGTTTTTTTTAGGAAGACTGGCCATTATAGATATCAATTCCTATTCCTTAACTTTTGCAATTGTAAAATGAAAATATATAGTAGAATCATCATGGATTGTAGGTGTGAAATTATGACTGAAATTATTGAGAAGCGCATCAGCAGAGCCATTTACAATGTCCCTACGATTAATAAACTCTTGGGTGTCGTTATGAAGTCTGCCTGGAATTCTTGTTTTTCTGCGTTTAAATGAGAGGAATTTTGTTTAAGGATAGTTTCAGTGCGATGAATGAAATCGACATATGCACCAGAAACTTAATGTTTAGTTAAATTGATCTTTAATTTAGAGCTCTTTAAATTTGGTCTAAAATGAATTCAGGGACATATTAATTGGGACCAGTGAAGAACGTATCATAAAATAAGTTCATGATAAAAAAGATCGACTTTACGAATGTTTTATCTTCTGTTGTCGTTTGTAGGGAAAGATGCGGGAATAGGCAACAGAAAGCAATATCAAGAGCTGGATGGAAATTATCCTCTCGAATAAAGAGAGAATCAGAGTGATAAATGGAAATGTCAATATCATAGTTACAAAGTACTAAATCCAACTATCGCTTTTAAGAATACAGTTGTGTTGTTGAATATTGAGTATGTCAAGAAAATATTTTAAATATGTTTTTTTATTGTTTAATAGTAGATTTTGTCTAGAAACCGAAGGTAAATTGAAATCGCCAATAAATATAAACTTTTTATCTAATAAATTAATTTCCAAAGAAGACTTCCAAAACATTGTAAGAAATGGTGATGTGGCCATCATAGTTCTTTCCCTATATTTTACTCGAAAACTATGAGGTTTACGCAAAAATGTTATCCTTAATAATTTGTTCAGTTTTAAATTCTCTATATATATATTTGTTATATAAATTTGATGTAACTCTAATAGTTTATTAGAAATTGGTAAAAAATTTATATTTTTTTTCTCAAAAGTTAAGAATTTTATAAAAAAAATGTTTTAACAAAACTTATTCATTTTCTGTAACTTTTGTTTGAAAAGTTTTGTAATATTTTTCATATTTAGAAAAATATCGGAAAAATAAAAAAGCGCCTCGAGTAAACATCCACTTCCGGTCTATGAATGTTTACTAAAAGCTTTTCAGTTCCAGTTTTTAATGATAAAATCTTAAGTTTGAAGTTTCATCTCAATCGGACCATTAGTTTTTGAGATACCGCGCCCACAGATATTTTCATACACGAAAACAATACTTCTCCTATATACAGGGTGGGCCACGAATAACGACCATTAAAAGTTTACGGGGTTCCTGCAAGAGGAAAAATCTGAAAAAATTCAACATTTTACGGTTGATTGCGATCTCCTCATGGAAAATATTTTTGACTTTCTATCACTTCCGGTTGTACCGGAAATGGCTACCAACTTTGTTATTTTAAATGGAACATACTGTATATTATTTTATTTTTAAATTCCTTGTTCGATTGCCTACCTCTCCATATGGGTTTATGTACACTTAACTTTTACAGTTTTTGATTTAAAAATTTATTTGTCAAATATTGACCTCAAATAAGCGTTTAGAAAAATGCCTATAACTTCTAGTAGGTACAAGATAGACACACGAGCGGCATCTTGTATTGTACCTAATGGATTCCTCTACAAAGGAAAAAATTGACATGTGTCAATTTTGACAGTTGGTATTTCAAAAATATCAATATTTCAGCGCCCACTTAAAAACATCATATTTCAATTTTTTCAAATGGAATGACCAATATTTTATCTCATAGTGTTATTCGCTAGACCTTTTGCTACAAAAAAGTATTATACATCCCTATATCTAGAGCCAGTAGTTTTTGAGTTATTTCGAAATTAGTTTCCTCTCAGAATTTTTATTTGAATGATTCCTGTTCTATTTACACGGGCACTATAGTAGGCTTCTGTCAATATTTGTTGAATCCAACCCATTAATATTTGTGTACGCTTCTTTCAAGTAATAATAAAATGAATACCTATACCAATGAAGAAATTATGAATTTATTTGTCATATATGCCCAGTGCAACAGAATTGTTGAGAGAACTTTCAAAACTTTCAACGAAACTTATCCACACATACCGCCGATGGATAGAAAAATGTTTCGACTGGTGTCAAATTTTCTACTATTTGGAAAACAAAATGCAGAAAAAAATCAACCTAAGCTAATAACCGAGAATGAGGAAATTCAAGTAAATGTTTTGACTTATTTTCAAGCAAATCAACGCGCAACATGTTGCTAGGAGGATTTGAGAGTAAGCAGAACCCCACTCCAAAGAATTTCGAAAATGTATCGGATGCATAATTATAAATATAATTTGGTGCAAGAATTATTTTCTCAAGATGCAGAGAACATGATTGATTTTTGTGAGTTGTTGTTTCTTAAAATTAATATAATTTGGACGAACCAATCAAGTTTCTCTCATGAAGGCATTTTCAATAGAAAAACCAATCACATGTGCGTCAATTGAAAATCCACATACATCTTTGAGGTCGTATAAAAAATAAAGTTTATGCAAATGCCGACAATACCCGAGAAGAATTGGAAGAAAGGGTGCGAGCTGCATTCGCGGAATCTTCATTCAGAAAAATTAGGCGAACAACATAAGAGGGTGACGCAACACGTGCTGCACAGTGTTTACATGTTAATGGTTATCGTTTTGAACAATAGTTATAATTTTTTTTCTGACAATTTGTTTTCTGTTCCTGCATTTAATTACTTATTTAAAAATTATTTTATTCCAGCCTTCTCGCTTCAGTTTTATTTGTAACTTTGGATAAATATTCATTTTAATAATATTCGGACGAATTTTTCCTAATTCGATTCAATAAATATTGACAGAAGCCTACTATAGTGCCTGTGTGAATATAACAGGAATTATTGAAATGTGAGAGGAAATAAATTTCGAAATAACTTAAAAACTTCTGGCTCTAGATATAGTGATGTATAATACTTTTTTGTAGCAAATTGTCTTGCGAATCACCCTATAAGATAAAATATTGGTCATTCCATTTGAAAAAATTGAAATATGATGTTTTTAAGTGGGCGCTGAAATATTGATATTTTTGAAATACCAACTGTCAAAATTGACACATGTCAATTATTTTCCATTGTAGAGGAATCGATTAGGTACAAAACAAGATACCGCACGTGTGTCTATCTTGTACCTATTAGAAGTTATAGGCATTTTTCTAAACGCCTATTTGAGGTTAATATTTGACAAATAAATTTTTTAATCAAAAACTGTAAAAGTTAAGTGTACATAAACCCATATGGAGAGGTAGGCAATCGAACAAGGAATTTAAAAATAAAATAATATACAGTATGTTCCATTTAAAATAACAAAGTTGGTAGCCATTTCCGGTACAACCGGAAGTGATAGAAATTCAAAAATATTTTCCATGAGGAGATCGCAATCAACCGTACAATGTTGAATTTTTTCAGATTTTTCCTTTTGCAGGAACCCCGTAAACTTTTAATGGTCGTTATTCGTGGCCCACCCTGTATACTATATAGAAAAAGTAAAAACAGAAGACAAACAAGTTATACAAAAATAAACTAATTACAGACAAAAGTGGGAGATGTAATGAATAGTAGACGAAAAACCGTCAAAAGGTTAAAACAAATTGACAAGTACTGGCGAAAAAACATTAAACTACAGACAAAAGACACGCAATATTATGTATTTTACTAATAACGCCTGCGTAAATAATAACAAAATAAAGGCTTAATATAGACAAGAAACTGACATAACATATCAGACTGTCAAGATCTAATTAACAATAGACTGTAAATACCACAAGGAAACCGAACAGAAATTAGAAAAAGCAGACAAAAGATAGTTGAAGAAACATTTTAAAGATAGAAAATTTGTAGGCTATGTAAACCAAAAAAATAAGATATATACAAAAATTATACATGACAGATAAACAAAGCATTGCTATAAGATAAACAAAAGACAGGAAACAAATTAAAACAGTTTATAGTCAAACAAGTGCTTCACAAAAAGACTTAAATCGAACAAATGATAAACATTATAATTAACTAATTAATGTTTGCATTATTAGTGTTGTAAATGTGGATAGTTATCCACTCATAGCGATCTAGTGCAACGTTTAGACAATACATGGCACCTTTATGGTAATACCTTAATCGAACAAATGATATATTATAAGTACAGATTTTGAAATACTTAAAATAAAGTGATAAAATAAGAAACCTTTAATCAAAAATATCATTAATAATCAGCACAGAAGTGACAATATAATGCCGCAGGATGGATGAATTACTTCTTATAAAGCAACTGTATTTAAAAGAAACAAAAAATATACAGATTAGTAATTGTCCTTGCATACTCCATGCTTTTAAAGTTGAAGCATATCACAAAGAACTTTAAAACAAATTATGTTAAAATGTGTCAAAAACGTTGATTTATCAAAGGTCAACATAGCACCAATTACTGCTACAAGATTTAACTATATAACTTGTATTAACTATGTCTTTTAAAAATTATCTCCTACAGATAACAATTAAAAATATATAGTTTTAAAGTTAAATATTACAGTACACTTAATAAATTATTCAAAATAGCTAGAAAACGTAAAATAAATGTAATTAAATATTTAGAAAAATCAAGGAATTAAATCTTAATGGTTGCCTATACTGAAAATTCGCATTTAAGAAATTTTAACTTCAAAACTGTTTAATTGAAGCAAAGATCTAAATAAAGTTTAGAACAGAAGAAAACTATCTTCGCGAAGCATTTACTGACACCGACAAGTCGTAAAAAAACAAAAGTAGATCGATCATAGACAAATAATAGACAAAATAAAGATAGAGTTTAAATGACAGATAAAAGACAAACAAAAGACAAATTAAAAAATATACGGACAGAAGTTAGACAAAAAATAAATGGCAGTCAAATTAAAATATCTAATAAATAAAAACAAAACAATTAACAGATAGAAAAAAATAGACAAATGTTAAAGACTATTAGAAGACAAAACCATTACAATTTATTTGAACCTAAATGTCCAAAACTGAAATCAGTGCGACATGGTACGCAAGTAATATAATTTTTTAATGTTGTAAAATGTAATAGCAATTGAATGTAATACTTGTGATAAATTTTATATAATAAAATTTCACCAAGTAAGACCCTCCTCCATATGAATGTTTTACTATTAAAGATGTTATATTTTTATTTAAATTAAGTTATCGATTCCTTTTTAATATACGACATTTAAATCTAAACAAGATACAATACCATTTAGTTAATTATGGCCTGTTAAATATTTTATGGTTAATAAATTATTAAACCAAGTAATAAAACTCATTCGGAATTGTTTCATAAATTTCGAATTTTATTTGTATTACGCGTCAGGAATCTGATAAACAAATTATAATTTCAAAACAAGTGTTTAATTTCGAAACCCAGCCCTGACTGATATTAATCGTGCCCACACCCATCTATCTCACGTGCTTTATCTTCGTTGACGTATGCGGCATGTTTGCAGATGTGCGGCAACTTTATATTCATGTATTCGCTATTCTTTCGAAAAGCCGCGACGTCCTATCGCATAGAAAATCACATATTTTAAATGTCATTCGAATGGACGCTGTTTAAGTTTGCACAGAAAAAAAAAAACACGCAATTTCCAAATACAATAAATTTTTCCATTTGTGTGTTTTTAATGTATAGTCAGAAGCATATATACCTTTAATTATAAACTTGTCTAATTAGAAATTAATTGCTTTTGATAGTTTTGGGTCGTGACCTCCTTAACAACAATTATTTCCTCCCTTTTCCTCCTAACCATCGTTGCACCACTCGCATTATACACTAAAACAAGGAAATGTATGCAAAACATTTCATGTTTATAACGAAGCACCAGGTTACGGTAAAATAGATAGCTAGTTAATTAGTATTCAGGTGAAAATTTCCGAGCACATACAGATACGAAATATAAATTGATAGATTAATGGCTTGTAGGTCTAAACCAAGTTTGTACACGGTAATATGCATGCAGGGTAATGATACAAGTCCTATTAAACTCCCATTTTCACACTATCAATTAACAGTGTAACAGTGCCGTAGATTTCCAATGAATATTCAATAGATATCTGTTCTATAGACACCTTTTATGTCTAAAAACACACACTAATAGCGTGTTAACAGTGTAAGCAATGCCGGAGGACCAGGGGATAATGTCCAGCTACAATCAATTAGCAACATCTGCAGCGGGCGAGCATCGATAAGTACATTATTGGTCGGAACTACGGCTAAATCCTGCTAAATACGGTGTTAAGTTAATAGCATTGGCTATGCGCCAACTAATTATTGGATTTTAATAATTTTTAGTTGATTTGTTTCCGTTATTAGTAAAATCCGACTAAATTATCTGTGAAATGACGTAATGCACATAATATGGTATTCCGTTGTTATTAAATTCATGATAAACAGGGCTTTATTGCGATGTATTACACAGAAGATCTGGAATTTATTATAACACGAAAAAATACACTAACATTGTGTATCCTCAAACACTTATCAGACTGTACATTATATGTGTTGTAATAATATAAATAATCTGTTCCTTATTATTAAATAATGATTGTTATTATTAAATAGAATGGTTGCAACCGTTACTACGTGGTAATCCATACTTACACTGAAATGAAATTTAATTGAAATTATTATTGTTATTAAATTACTGTTTAAAATTGCAAATAGGTGTTATAAAATAAGGTTATTTATTTATATATAATGAATCATAATAAGATATTTTACTAAAAAAAAAACATTATGTGTTCTCAATGGAATAGTGATTAAAGTATATTTGATTGAAATTATCAATTGAATGTTTGTAAATATGATTTTTTAAATGTTGAAAATTATCTAGGCCTATTCTTTTGACAAGGCTTATTAAACTATTTTGAAAAAGTGTATCATTCCCAATACCACACATTAACAATACAACTTTAGAATACAAGAATATGTAAGCTTAAAAAGTCAACATTTGCATGTAGCGCGTTTAGGCTTTTACCATTCTATTTGGCAAAATGTTTAAAGTAGTATTTGTACGTCTCTATCTGTTTACTAAGATATTTTTTCTTTAAATTAAAGCACATGCATATTTAAAACTTAATTAAATCGGCAAAATTTACATTGCCATTAAGTATATTTTAACAAAACTACATTTTAAAGTATACACGTATAGCTAAAGGGGGTTTAAGTAACGTAGGCAGGTTATTACAGTTTGCACTTGAAAGCACAACTTATAAACAAAAATAATCGTTGAAGGCTCTCAAGACGAGTGTATTCATTGTTAAGGCGGCCAAATAATACAACAGTCAAATATTACTGTTAGTATAGATGCACATAAACGCACAAAACATCTAGTATCGGAAAAATATTTTGCTGCTCTCTTTATAAAGCCGAGTAATTTTAACAAACGACCAACAGGATCAATATGCAGATCAAATCGGAATTTATGGTGATACCTAAGAGTTTATGCATATGTTCAACTTTCTATAGTAGGTTATTATTTATGCTATGTGTAAAGTCAATCCTAGTGGTTATTTCAATAAAAATTTATTAATTTTCCAATTTAAAATATTTAGATTAATGCCATTGCATTCGTACGATGCGTGAAGTGTTAATATATCATTTGTCTGTAGCTCTTGACAGTTAGTTTTACTGTGAATAGTTTTTCTAGATAATTAGTAAATAGTAAGGGAGGACTACGAAAGGATACACAGATATATTTAATAAATAGTCCCAGTTGAAATCCTTAGACTCGTCAGAACAAACGTTAATAGGAAGTGACATAAAACTATTAAATTTATGTAGCTGAGTAAACATCGTTTATTTAATAAGAATTGGCGTTAATTATTATTGTTTTAAACATTTAATTCGGCATAAATATCCAAGTTAAATTCCCTGATTACAACCTTAAATGGTGCTGAAACGTCATCCTTAGACTTAACATTTACTTTCAGTATCGAAATTTGTAATAGTTTTTATGTGATTTTATATCTTGTTAGGAATCTCATAAATAAGTTCATACGTCCGAGGCAACTTCATACACTATAGGTTTACTCGTATTTTTACGAGATTCGGATAAAGATGACAAGATGTAAAGTTAAATTTTGACTATTTAATAAAACTGATTTGCCAATTTTAGGTAGTCAGAAGTAAAAGGTTGGTGTTAGCATTATCACAGATTCTAGGGGGGATACAATATTATTATAACGTGTCAATAAATATTAACATGTATCTTATATGCAAAGTAAAACCAATTTGAATATATTATAAGTAATTCTATACTGATTTCTATAAAAATGGCAACACCTAGAATTTGTTTGAAACGTCTATTTTCATAAAACAAGGTTTACAAGATTAAACATTGTATAAAATCTAGCCTGTAGTTGGTTGTTTTCCTCCTAAATTGAGATAATGTAAAGTGTAAGTCAAGATCTACAGACTTTTTCCAATTAACTGATTTTGAAATTTGCCGCATTATTGGCATGGGAGAGGCTGAACTATCGCTAAGAGAAATTGCTCGGCGTGAAAACCGAAATGTTACAATGTTAAACTATTACTGCGATGCTTTAATTCTTTATTCGAAGAGTGACTAAATATTGTTGATATGCCATCTTCATACATTAATATATTGTTAGGGATATGATGTGGTAAATTGTTAATATATAAAATAAATAACTGCGGGCCAAGAATCGAACCCTGAAGCAACCCTAAGTTAATCGTTTCATTACAGGACATATAATTTTTATAAGATGTTTTGTGAGATGGCTGTTTTTTACCCTCTGACTCATGTTATTAAGGTAAGAGCCAAACCAGGCTGCACCGTGAATTCTGAAGCTGTATAACTTATCTAAGAGAACCTCTGGATTTCTACAATCGAACGCTCGACTCAAATCTATGAAAATTCCAACAGGATATTCGCCAACTTATTATATTATATTGTTATGTTACTATAAAATACATAAAGTGCTATGCTAGTGGAAAATGAAACAATTTCTGACATTCCTTTTTATATATGGTATTGTTATCGCTTGTTTTAGATAGATTAATCAAATATAGAAGTGCTTTTAAATTTAAAGTGGTCTAGAGTTTTACTAAAAAGTCTTGAATATCATCAAAACCACTATTTTGTTAATTTTTTATTTTCTTAAAAAAAAGTAGCAGTTCTTCTGTGTGAGAAAGAACGATTGTGATTGAGAGGACACATTAAATTCTGTATTATTGTTAACGGAAATGTTTTGGACAATGTTTACTCGTTCAGTTTTTCGAAAATGAATTGAATAAATTAGCTATCACTGTAGGATTTTTGACGTGTGCATTGTTCTGATTCTGTGTAATATTTTTCTTGATTTTACTTTTGTTAGTAAGTCATTAGTAACATTCCAAGATGATTTCTTCAAATTACTACAATTTATTATTTTGTTATAAATATGTGGTATAATGGTTTGAAAATAGGATGTTGCTTTTGTAAGAAATTGTTTTAACTAATCATTTTGAAAACACACAAACATTTTGTAAATCTACAACAATGAGTCTTACTCAAAACCACAAAACAAATCACTTATTGAAACAACTACTTCTCTGGCTAATACCTCAGACAGAAAATATTGAATGATACAAAAGTAATTTGCGTGTTATAAATAGCACAGCTATCAAAGCAACACTAGTTTTAACGTATTTATTTCTGTAACATAAACTAAATGTATAAAATATACCTTAAACAGTTTGTGAGTGAATATGGTATGACAAATTTATAACAAGAAATTAATTTATGTTAATGTGATTAAAAATAAAATAGCAAGGTAATTAAAGGATTCAACACTCAAGTTTATAACCATCTGTAAACACGTGTTTCGGTCGTTCGATCTTCTCAGTACAGTTTTATTTAAATTTTTATTAATGTAATATTTGTTAACGAATGTATTAGTTGGCCAAAACTGTGCAGTTTTTTAAGTTCGTATGTAATTTCAATCTTAAAAGATACGTAATCCCCATCTTTAAACTTTGGCTGTACCTCATCTATTATAATCGACTTGTTTAGATGATTGTATTTGTGATCCTGGATTTTTTCTTCTACGAAGTCCCTGACTTATTGGATTGTTACTCCTTTCTGGATTCTCGACCATTTACCCTATAGCCCGCACATATCGCCAAACAATTTCCATGTGTCTCTCGAAAAAACATCGGAAATAGCAGCATTTTAACGCGGACGACGAACTCAATGGCGATTTTGAAAGATTCAGTCTGGTCACGGCCACGGGAGTTCTGGGAACACGGAATTCTTCATCTCGTTAATGAGTAGGATTATTGTGCTCAGACCCATGGTATATACATTAAATATGGACTTTATATATACTACAGTGTCCTTTCGTACCTTTTATTTGAACACCCCTTGTACTAAATAAGTAGACATTATAGCATTTAAAAAGTAATATTTAAATAGCATTAATTTAAATTATAAATTATAAAAGGATTAAATAAATATAATATAAGGTTTCTGCTTGCTGGGGCAAAAATGACTTGATGTTTGAATTCAGGAAGAAGAATCCTTTTATATTCCCAAAAATTCTGAAAATAGTTAACTTTGCATATCAGTATCATTTATTCTTTGCAGACTTCTGATTTTAAGATAAGCTATAATCGTCAAAAACCGTCTATACATATAATGCGTATTTAAAAAAAAATAGTCCGACTTATTACAAAAAGTTTCAAAGAACTTAATAATTATAAACTAGTTATCGATAATCCTATTATTTCCAAAAAATTAACTGTGGTTTTATAGTTTAAATTGCGATTGATATTGATAAAGCTTGTCATATATGATGACATAAAACTTAAATTAAACAAAACACAATCTTAAAACTGCAACACAGAATACTTTATTCTACTTTTTTAATTAATGTAATAAATGTTCAAAGTGATATCCTTCCATTTCAATAGTTTTTTCAATTCTTTTTTTTAAGGAATTTTGTGTAAGTATAAGGGTATCTACTGAAATGGACTGGCATATTACTTATGCGTTCTTGCTTGTTGTAAGTGGTTGTGGGTACGTCCTGATAAACTGTTTTTGATATAGCCCGATAGCAAAAAAGAAAGAAAAGAAGTCAAATCCGGAGATCTCGCAAGCCAGTGTGCTGGTCATCTGGGGCCTATCCATGGTCCTTGAAAATTTAAGTCCAATACATTTCATGCTGATACCACATCATTAGCCTTTGGTCTTGAACTACATCTTTCAGTAGAATTGGTAGAACATTTCTCAAAAATCGTCCTATTTTTAATCTGTTAATGTGGTTTCGATGAAAAATAGTCCATTTACTTTGCAGCCCATATTTCCACACCATACAATAATAGACCATCGTCTCTGGTTTTCAATTTCTCTAATTTGATTTACACCATAATTGGTAAAAGTTTAAGAAAAAGTTATTATTCATAATAATTTGATTATTTGCCCACGTAAAAAACGCCAACCGATGAATGGAATCATTATTATTAAACTCTTGATGCAATTATAAATGATAGGGCTAAAATTTGTTTTTCTTTAAAAATTTTAAAACTCTTCTTTGTGTAACTCCTAAAGCCTTTTCTAATGCACGGGTATTGAGTTTTTGCGCGTTCGCTTCCTAGATTCAACATTTCCAAATTGTTTTATGATGCGACGGAATTCTTGATTCTTGATGTTTCTCCGCATACAAGTGAATAGCCCATGATACATTTCCTTCTGCTTCTCCATAAATGAAAACTATTTCAATTTCCTCTTTTAGAGATAACACTTCCATGATAATGGATGTCAATTATTATTTATAGTCACCACTTACTAGATATTTTACATAATTTATGCCATAGCAGCTATGACTAGCTTCATCAATATCAATCGCAATTTAAACTCGAAATTGTACGCCTTAGAAAAAAATGATTTAGATAATTTAATTTTCTTTTTATGCGTAGAAATAGAAAAGAATAAAATAATAAATGTTTCCATTTTAAAAAAAAGCTGACCTTCAAATGACCTTGAAAGAACTAAGTTTCAAATTCATATGTAGTTACATAAAATTTGGCTCATATCAACAAACGTTTGTTTGAAACATTTTTTTTATATTTTGCCC
Source organism: Ontholestes murinus (assembly GCA_963969525.1). Taxonomy (NCBI): domain Eukaryota; kingdom Metazoa; phylum Arthropoda; class Insecta; order Coleoptera; family Staphylinidae; genus Ontholestes; species Ontholestes murinus. Next base: position 17,689,547 of record OZ018398.1, read on the forward strand.
TGTATACATACTCTATATAATATCATACATTCTAAATATATATATTTTTTGTTAATTAATAATTTTGTCTAAATATAATAAATGATTCCTATTTAGAAATAAATTCGATATATAACAGGATAATGTCAATTTAAAATGAAATAAACAACAATAGATTAATTATGACATAAACTTAACAATTCACAGTGCATTGTGAATGAGCAAATAATTAGAGAGAAGGAATGGTTGAATGTGTAAAGACATATGAATCTAATAAAGAATTTCTGTCGGTTAGTCTGGCCTAACATTTGCCTAAAAAAAATAAGAAAACTTTTTATAATCCTAAAAAAACATGAAGAACCAAATTCCATATAGGGACTTCCAAACTTTGACAGTTGATAGCGGTCACATTGTTGAAGCGGCATCTTTCAAATTGGTTAGCTTTTAATAACACGTGCAAATGATAAAATTGTTTTTACCAAGAGGACTATTCGCATTGTGGTGAATAAAAAATAAATTCAGTAAACAATGAACACATGTACGACAACGAAACGCAAGATCTGCCTAAAACATTACCGCTATCTGTGGGAGTATGCAGGAGAAGCCATTGTAGTCGATTTCGCGTTTCTCACAAGAAATCAGACCACAAATTAGCGAATTTTGTGTAGTTTAGCCATCGGTCAAATTCAGCAAGATTTATGCAACAGACCCATGGAAAATTGGATATTTTGGATGCGTACCAGCCAGAGAAGTCGCGGCGGATATTTGCACGATGTTATATTCCATAAATAATAGCATCGATAGGCCTCTCAAACGAATAAAAAAATTCGATAATATCTCACACACACTTTGTTTCATTTAAATTTAAAGATAGGAAGTGCTTAATGAAAGACCGACCCAATAGTATTAACATACATTAGAAAATCTTCAAATCAGACCACTTGAATAAACTCGCTATTGTTTGAAAATTTGATGAATGTGTAATTATCTAAGAAAAGCATCACCAACTAAAAGGTAATCAGGTTAAGTAAGAAAAACATGCAACATTTTGACCTGAAAATAACTTGGAACCAAAAAATATGTTAGAAACAAATTGAAAAGATTTCTGAAATTTATGTTCAAAGTAGCTGGGTTTTTAATTATTAATAATATATTTAATAATTTAAACATTAAATATAATTTAAGAAGAAATACTGTACACAAACTTCAGGTTGTAATCAAGATATTATTATTATTTATATTATATATAAAACTTGACTTGATGACTGAATTAAATATGTGAGCTTGAACCAAATTTACAAATATTAAATTTTCGCTAAGCAGCTACTATTGACAGCTTCTAATCTATTTTAGATCTCACTAGGGTAGCTAAATTTTTGTTGTAACTGTCACTGTTAAAAGTTTCTCTGTCTATAACGAGACTTTATTTCGTTACCTAATACTTTACTAAAATAAACGGGTTTAGTCAAAAATATTTATTTAGTTTTTATTTCTTATCTAAAATAATAACATGAACAAACACATTTTCTAATAATTTTCTAACCTATTTTTTATCAAATTAGCATTTAAAATTTCTTTATTTATTTGAATATATCTATCGCTAGAAATATTTTTCTAATTTTAGGCATTTTACGCATTCGTAATATATTAACTTTATTTTGTTATGATTTAAAAGCCGTACTGATCAATGCGAGAAAAACATAATAATAAATATAGATATTTGAAGTATGAAATGAATATGACGACACCAAATTTTGTTATATAATTATGTGATTTATGTTTGTAATTTATTAAGTAAAGTGATAGCAGCATTAATGCTTATTATTATAGGTTTACGATTTCTTTTAAACTCACTTAAAGTGCCGTTTATTTACAGATATTACCTTCCCTTTCATGTTAATTAAATTTTCCTTTGGTATTTTTGATACGATTTGAATAAATAAAATATCAAATTAAATCATTTATAAATTCAACATGAACTGAACTTATATTTGTATTCAACAAAAGTCGAGAAATTGAGAAATTTATTAAATACATCTCTATCGCATTTTGTTAGTCGATAGCAACAAATTTTTCACTGAATATGTATAAAAAATCATCCTACATTTTTTTTCTAGCTACTGTAAAATAAATTCTGTTATATCTTTTGATTATTTTTTAGTTTTAGTAACTCAAAGAAAGAAAAATTTCTTTCTAATGAATATCCTTCAGAATCTACTAGTTTTTATATTATTTTTTTATAATACCTTTTGTGACCTAATTACTGAATTTCCCTCGTATATTAAGATTGAAAATGGTGTAGTAAAAGTAAAATGATAGAAAAATCGAGATCAAACAAAAAATGCAATGATATAAAACAATTTATGCGAATTAGGAAATTACCAAATAATTTAGAAAAAATACATATTATAAACATATAAATTTCAACAAAAACTAAGAGCTATACTTAAAATGCTCTAAAAGAGTAACAATTTAAAAAACGCCATTAACTACCACTATTTTATTTTCAAAATTTTATTTATATAATTTTTGCGTAAAGCAATAAATATAATTATATTTAATTATTGTTCCCTGTCGACAACATTCACAGACCGGTTTCGATCTATTTTGTATCTCATCAGCATAGCGTAGTTGGAGACAGGGAAAGGAGTAGAAATACTTAGTAGTATTTAACTATCTGTATAAACCGTCAGTCAAGATATAACAATATTACAATAGATGGCACCATTATGGTAATATAATTATATTTAATAATTTTAATAGATTTACAAAATTTAATGTACTTTTAAATGATGCAACATATATAATAAGCAAACACTTTCTAGTTAAGTTCACGATTTTTTATATAAAATACGAAGTTATTATTGCTGGAAACTACTTCTAAAAGCATATTGAAACAACGCGAAGTATAATAAACTTCTACTTGAATATGTATTTACGTTTTTATCCCTTGGGGAACTTTCAACGAACCCTCCACATCATAATAATAATATCACTTACTTAACGAATACACGGATCGATTTTTTTACATTACAAAATCCGCAATAAATCGTTTTCCAATAACACCCTAATTATTTCGTCGTGCAAAAAAACTCACCGATCCCGTGCGCTTTTTTTTTTGGGTGCGATAAATCTTTAAGGGCATTATTTTACTTTTTACCCTCAACATTAACGATATCGACGTCCATCCCTCCAACGACCCCACTTCACTTTTTATGTCTGTTTAGGAATAAAGATTTCGGCCTTCATCATTTAATTGATTTTGTGTGTGTGTGTGTGTAAAAAAATTCCATTAGGAAAAGTATTTTCTTGTCGCTCTCCGTTTCAATCTAAATAATTAAAATATATTTGTCGGGATTTGCCAAAGATTGTACCTCTGTATTATGTACATCAAAGCGATTTTGTGTTTCAGTGGATATGAATAAATAATGAGGTCGTAAGTATCGCTGCTTATTACGCTTCATTTTGATGAATACTGTCTTCCTCTCGACGAGTTTAAGTGTCTTTTTTAAAAGGTATAAGGATATTGAATTACACTTATGCAGGCACACATTACAGTAATTATATAAAAATTAACAGATAATAGTAAAAGAACTACTCGTACTAAAGCACGAAAGGCATTCAATTATATAATTAATAGCTACCATTGCACAATCAGTACAAAGTAAAGTTTTTTTAGTTTTTATCGTTTTTTTTAAGCGTCACCGAAGTTATTACGTAATGGCAATCTTCAGACACGTTTTTCGCTGCATTACAGCCTGGCGAGTGAAAAATATCGAAAATCACAATCAGGACAATCTAGCATTATTTCTATTGCAACCGTTTTTTTTCAGGGTATCATACCTCGTTAGTACAGTCTTTATACTCGATTAAAATCACTCCGAACGTATGACTAGATAATCAATATTGTACTTTAAAATAAATGCATTGAATCGACATATATTTAGCACCATAAATAAATTTACAACGAACAAATCACCAGTCGGATATTTTGACGTACATCCTATTTAAATATTATTATTCATAGTGAATTGAAACCGTGTTGTGCACTCAAATTTTCAATAGGCGATATCAATCAATGGGGCACGTCACTTTATTGTAAACTGTATGAAACTGCATACCGAATCTGAAATCGGCCGAAATCATATCTGTATATAAAACATTTCACATATTGATTCCATAAACAGGCCGCATAATGATATCATCATTTAAAATAAGCTTCCTCTGAAATTGAATAGTTGAACCAAAATGAATCACGCTGTATGTACCCGTAATGCAACACATACGCACATTTCAACATGCATAATATTGCATTAATTAATATTGCTCATATGCATCGCAAAATTCGTATGTGGGTCAAAAGGAAATTATTTACTGAGATTTTGTATATTATGTCCATGTGTTTTGATTACATTAATAGTAATTCGTTTGTGAAATTAACAATTATTGCATTCAGTTCATTTAAAGTTAGAACTGTAAATTAATATTATATTATGTGCCCTTTCATTAAAGCTTGATGTCAAGGGTCAGACATGCTTTCGGCCTCCAGGTTACTATTAAAATAAAAAATTTACCACGGGATGTACATATAGATATTATATATGATATATAGAAGAGATATAGACGAGTATTTATTTGATCCATATATGTCACAAAAATTGTTTTTCTACTCCTATAATGAAATAACATAATTGTAGGTTACTTTTTGATTATACAAAGTAGTACATTGTATGTTATGTATATATTATATATCCATTGTCATAGCAACCATTGTAGCACTAGTGCTACAATATATATATTGTAGCACTAGTGTTACAATATTTCCATTGGAGCACTAGTGCTACAATAGTTAAACAGGAGAGGGATATTACAATAACATAGTATTAATAATATTAATATTGAATCAGACTAAACGTTTTTTATAATTAATACATGTGAAAAATTGTTTTATAATTTTTGTGATGATTTTATGTAAGAAATAATACTTTAAGTTTGTATATTGACGCTTCCAATACTATAAATGTATATTGTGTACACTATATGGTCTACGGAATAAAGATTATTATTATTATTTCCTTAAATTCAAAAAATAACGTTTTTCAATTACACGCAAATATTATACGAACATTATAAAATTTGATTTTTGAGTTGACTTTTTTGACGTGAAATTAAACGTCAAAATAAAATTGCGAGTGAGTTGAAATTTACGCAAAATAATGGTAAGTAATAATAGTAAGAGTAGTTTTGTTACAAAATTAAACCCTACGGTAAATGTTCCATCATATACATGATCTCCAAGAACGTTTCATAACTGTATCAATATCACGTATATTTTGAATAAATAAAAATTTGTTCAATGTCAATTAGTAGAAATCTATATTTGAATTTTTTAATTCATATGTATAATCGTAGAAAAAGTATAGTGTACAATTCGCATACAATGACCATTGCCCACTCGTATGAATTGCTGCACTCGCCTTCGGCTCATGCAGCAAATTTCATACTCGTGGGCAATGGGTATCATTGTATGCTCATTATACAATATACTATTGTAAATATTACAAACTACCTATCAATTCCTGTTTTAAATTTTAGAGTAAATTCAAAGTCGCTAGCTATAAGCTTTTTACATTGGTTAAAAAGCTCTTTATTATAACAATCTTTCAAAATAATGAAGTATATTTTTTAGGCATAAAGAAGTGATCCTTAATTAAATTCGCAATCATTCACCATTAACTAGAAATGGTTGGTCTCCTTGAGGGCAATCGCATCAGATCCACGCGTGGTAATATAATCTGAATTCTCCTTGGTTTACACATGAAACCAATCATTGACATTAGTTAGGGTATGAATTTCTTCTACTTTGCAACAAATGTTTTGAAGCGTTTAAAATCGGATTTTAAACTACATCGATGTATTGCAAATGCACACATTCATCTTTGGAGATTATAGAACTGCGTATTTGATAACGATACATTGTTATGAATTATGGATTAGAATTAGTCACCACAGATGAAGCCTTGGGTCGAAAACTGGGCATAAGTGATTTGGTAGCTACCTGTACAGGATCAAGAAGGCAGAGAGCGGCAACTACCTATACTGCAAGACGGTGGTAGATGACGCGAGTCACACCCTGTTCCAGATGGGCAGAAGAGAGAAGCAGACTGGAGCGAAGATAGGTGGGAAGAGGAGAGAAGAAGAAAAAGAACGGGAGACAACAAGTGGGAGGCTGAGGAGGAGGACGAGCAGTAGATGACGCGAGTCACACCCTGACGCTCTGTCCCAGATGGGCAGAAGAGAGAAGGAGACTGGAGCGGAGAGAGGTGGGAAGAGGAGATGAAAAAGAACGAGAGACGACAAGTGGGAGGCTGAGATGGAGGACGAGAACACAGGGTAGACAGCCCAGGTGAACGGGACATTGGGACGCTGACGTGAAGAATGTCGAAGAATGATGCCGGCAGTGTCTCGAAGGAGGAGAGGGGAAGATTTTTTAGAGGGTATACGATAGAAGACAAGCAGCCGGGACTCCCACACTACCTATTACGCAGGAGCTTAATAGATGTTCATAAAGAATTTTACCTCCTCTGCAATAAAAAAGTCACAGAAGCTAAGGTAGTCTTCATATTTCCCGCTGAATGTTTGCAAGTCTATTATCGGAAGTGACACTCGTTGTTGGGGTACTGCTGTAGCTGGCATTGTGTAGTTGAACTCTCAAAAATGCTTTGGCACCAATTGTAAGAGCCATATAAATGTCAATATCTTTGTCATCCAAGTTTGTTTTAATCTCTCTGAATTCCTCTAACGCCGGTCAGGTATTTTTTGAAATCCTCTGCCACGTTCGGAAGAGAGTTCCTTTTTTGTTTTTTTGCTGTTTTTATGGACTAATATATTAACTAAATTTATTGGTAATTACTATTAGATAAACTGTAGATCACTGAGAGAAATTAAAACAGAAAGGGCGATATAGAAGTAGAGTAAACGTTCTTCAGGTAGAGTATGAACGAAGATAATATGATAATAAGAAATATCAATGTCATAGTCGACCAAAGGAGTGATTTAAAGGAGGAGGAGCATCAAAGAGGGCAATGAACGGGATGAGTGTGTATAGCCCGGGAGAAGTAGAGGTTAAGGCATTGAAATATTAAAATAAGAACATGGAGAAGGATGGACGCGACTAGTAGAACAGCTAAAGATGATATGGAGTAGGAAAAGGAAAATACCGGAAAGTTATACACAAGCGGAAATTATTCCCGTGCACAAAGGAGGTGATAAAGAAGATCCAGCTAACCATGGGCTCATAAGTGTAACAAGTACAACTTATAGGTATACATGAAGGTGGCGACAGAGAGACTAGAAGTGGAGATAGAGAGCAATAATATTATTCCCAACAGCCAAGCAGGTTCCAGGAAAGGTAGACGGGCAGTGGACCATATACTAAATTTAAGCCAAACCATCGATAAGCGATAAGTGTCTTAAAGAAAGAGAGGGGTTTCTACAACCTATTTGTAGACTTGAAAGGTTCATATGATTAGGTTAATAGGAAGAAAGTGTATGAATGTTTTTTAATGCTTTTCAATCTGTTCATAGCAGACATAGATAGAGTATTAAAACAGGGACAGGACGGTGAAGTAATAATTGGGGAAGTGTTTGCTTATGTGGATGAATTAGTAAAAGAAGCAAAACATTTGAAAGTTTAGTAGAGATAGCACTGAGGGATGTGAGAAAACAAGAAAGATGGATAAAAAAATTGATAAAATCAGATACAATCCAAAGTATAAGGAAGGGACGGGCTTGTCGAATACTTGTATGGAACAGGTTAATGGGAGGATAAAGGTATAGATGTGGCAGCGAAGAACGGGAAAAGCGCTTTTGGATGAATGATAAGAGGAGAATGTGGCGATTGTGTAGAAGAGGAAAGATGGGAGCATAGGAGGATAGACTGTGTGTCGACTAGAGACGCGTGGAGAAATCAATGTAGACCAGGGAAATAGGCAAGGTTACTGAAGAGGGGTACGCAGGTAATTAGCATTATAAGAAGGATAGAGAAGTCAAGAGAAATAACCAGTTTTTAGTCAATATTTAGTCAATATTAAGATAACGGCATTATCAGTTTTTAGTCAGTTTTTTGGTGGGTGTACGAGTTAATTTCTATAATAGAAATGATGCCAATAATGGATTAATTAACAGAAATAACTACTAAATACTGGTACTGCTAGGACTTGACCTGACGTTTTGAAGAAATCATAAAACAAAACAAAAATTAATTTCAATTACGCTAGGAGCTTTATCAGACGATAAATAAAACTATACTTTGTTAATAGTTTTATTTATCGTCTGATAAAGTTCCTTATTCAAGATGTATCACAAAGTTATGGCTTCAAATACCCAACATATTCGATTACATTATTTCAACGAATTTCAAAAATGGAATATTAAAAGCGGTTGTGCCCCAAAAGCGAAGAGTTAATAACCTTTACATTAATGATATCCATTCTGGAGAGAAGCAAATTATTTAAAATAGCAATTTAAATACATCGAACCAAACGGTTCGATTTTTTTAATTCATTATCGACGATAATAAAAAAGATTAAGGAATAACTATAGGTAAGAACAATTTTAAATTTAAAATCTTCGGACTCATGTAGGACAAACTTTGCTAAACATGGATTTTTAACAGCAGCTGCAATTTATATAATGGAATGCCTATTATTTATTCGAAAACAAGGGCAATACTTTAAAAATAACAAAATCATACATGATTATCAAACAAGAAATAAAGAAATATTAATTTATCCTGTACATAAATTCACAATTACAGAAAAGGGTGTACATTACTCATGCCTACGCTTCTATAACAAATGTCCAGAATTTATAAAAAAGGAAACTAACTTTGTAAAATATAAAAAATATGAATATGAAATGCTACGCAAATGTGAACCCTACACTATCGATGAATTTCTATCAAGTAGCGTTAACTTGGAAACCAATTGATATTATTTTGATAGTATTTTTGTTGTTTGACGAGATTCTTATATTTAATGGCTGCAGTATGTGTATAGATTTTTTTATGTACCTATTTGTAATGTGTCATTTATATTTGAATAAATATGATATTATTATTATTATTATAAAACCTTGTTTATGCAGGTGCGAAGGTACTAGTTAAAATAATAGATTTTAACTGTTGTTGTCTATATCTGATAATTAAAGTGTTGCTAATATATTGTACACATGCTTTCTTGATGTTTAGAAAGTTGCAAAATATAACAGAAAAACTTCAGACCAAAGCTGAGAGAGGCCATTTACCATACAACAGTAAAATGATTGCTTCATTTTAATGTCATGCCATTTGATTAATATAATTCGCCAGCGACATATTAGTGACTAATGGTAACAATAGTAAAGTATAATATTGTTAATTCTTGAGGCTTCTACTTCGTTATGTATCAAAGATAAATGAAAACACTTATTTTAACTTTGTTTGAATAACACTTTTTTTATACAAAGTTAAAAACTGCGCTACGCTGATGAAATCCAAAATAGGTAGAAACCGTATCTGTTGTAGACAGGGAACAATAATTAATATTTACATTATTATTATTATAATTGTCGCTCTTGACAGATTACTTTAATGTCGGTGGTTATCCACCCATTTGTGATCTAGTGCAACGTTTAGACAATAAATGGCACGTTTATGGTAATATCGTAAACGGTGGTTAACCCAAAGAGTTAAATACTTCAAAGTTAATCTCGATTTCCTGTTTCCAACTGCGCTATGCTGATGAGATCCAAAATAGATCAAAACCGGTCCGTGGCTGTTGTTGACAGGGGACAACAAATTAAACATTATTTTCATTAAATTCTTAAAGAACTAGTCTGGAATATTTAATGTAACTCGATATAATTATGATGAGAAATATTTCGAAGGCCACATGAAAATCTTTGCGTAATTAAAAGATTCTGGATTGTAACTAAAAAATATCATCTTCTTGCAAAGAGAGTAAAATACTTAGTATAGTCTGTTCGTTGGATCTTTCGTCGTACGTCACAAATTATCGCTTCGAGAAACGACGCAAAAACATTCAGTCTGATAAAGTAAACCAAATGCGTTAGAAAAAGAAGCGATAGTTGTGATGTACGACGAAAGATCCAATGAACAGACTATACATATCGTTTAAATTAAAGGTGTGGCATCGACAGCTTTCAAAGAAAAGAGAATTTTCTAATATAACAGATTTGCATTAATTTAGAAGTGTTTTTAGATTATACACCTATTATCAACAGTATATTTTGGCACATTCCAATATCGATCAACCACTAAAAATTAAAAAATACTAAAGTTCAAATTCCTTACTAGAGGATGAGCCGTAAGATGGTTAGACTAGCTTCAGAAGTTTAACAGTGATGCTTAATGCCGAAATAGAGAAGTTTATATCAAACTAGATGATTTATTTCACAGAACACGCCCGAAACATTACAAACATTGTAAAAACGCTGTTTACGCCGATTTCACGTTTTTTCATTGTTTTGTGTATTATCAAGTATGTATTGAAAAAAGTAAATGTCACTGTCACAACCGTTTTTCTGTAATTTTCCGGCATTAGTAATTTTGAATAAAGTCGCGAGATCCGCGCAATACATGGTCCTTCGAACCGGATAAGTTACAGTTAATTACGAACATAGTGCAAATTAACAAACCCAGTGAATTTCTCTCGTGAATCATTTTGCTACCGAGCAAAAGGTGGTCTAATATTCGTGTCGTTTACGCGTGCAACAATTCCAACAACTTGCCGTTTTTGTGTATCGTGAGTGCGCAAGTTGGTTGTCGGCCGTACACAAACGAACAATATTAACCGAGCTTTCTTACTTTGTGCAACACATCTCAGTAAGTCAACATGTCTGCTGCAATTGTAAAGAAACTGCAATGGCAGATGAAAAATATCATCAAAAAAAAGGAAAGGCTCCAGAAACGGCTTGCGGATCCCGAAAATGATGAGCAAATTATTTTGAAGCTCTGGAACGACCTTGTTCCAGCCCGAAAAGATCTAAATCAAATTGTGATAGAACTTTTCGATAACGACATCGACTCCATTGCAGACCAAGAAACATTCGACGACGACTATTTCACAATCGAGTGTGAGGTAGACAAAATAATTGCTAAATTGCAAGCGGCGACACAGGCCAACAGCGCGTCTTCGCCGTCAAGACATGAACCCCAAGTGCGACTACCGGTAATCGAGTTACCTACGTTCAGCGGAAACTACGACAAGGATTCAGTGACGCTTTCAAGAACCTCATCCACGACAACACGACGCTTGGAAACGCACAGAAATTCTACTACTTGCGTAGTTCGCTCAAGGGAGAAGCAGCGTTAATGATCAAAACCGTGCAAATGTCAAGCGACGCGTATCAACTTGCCTGGGACCAGTTAGTGAGTCGCTACCAAAACGAACGGTTTGTAATCAAAAAACATGTGCGATCGCTAATTCACCTGCCGACGGTCAAAAAGGAGAGCCACACGAGCCTTCGGTATTTAGTCGACGTCGTTGCGCTAAACCTCGCATCGCTTAAGGCTATCAATCGGCCGACGCATGCCTGGGACGATTTACTGGTGGAAATCATCGCCGAGAAGCTAAACCCGGACCTGCAGAAGGAGTGGGAAGGTGAAACCTGCTCTAAAACACCGACGTATTCAGAAATGCAGGAATTTCTTGAAAAAAATGCAAGCAACTGGAAGCGATGGATAGTGCGCGTACAACAATGGTGCAGTTTCCGAAAGTCAAGTCACTGACTGTTAAATCGACCGAAGAAAAGTGCGTGTTTTGTGACGGTTCACATGTGCGATACAAGTGCCGCGTGTTTCAAGGAAAATCGGTAGAACAGCGGATTGAAACGGTGAAACAAAAACATCTGTGTTTCAACTGCCTGGGGAGCAACCACTCTGCAAAATCATGCAAATCCGGAAACTGCCGTGAATGCAACAAATCGCATCATACGTTACTACACAAAGCCGCGACGGAGCCTACGTCGAGTAACAATGAACCCTGCAGTAGTGAGGCCGCGTCACTTTCAACACTCTCGAATCATCCATCATCTGTACTACTGTCAACCTGCGTGATTAACATAAGAAACCAGCGAGGAAAAATAATACAGGTGCGTGCTTTGCTTGATTCCGGGTCGCAGGCGAACATAATTACGGAGAAATGTGCTTCGAAAATTGATTTGACAAGGCGCTCCTTGTCAACGCCCATCGTCGGAGTCGGAGGCTCAAGAACCGATATTAAAGAAATGGGAACATTTGTTGTGCAATCACGTGTGTCCGATTACAATACACCAAATGAACGCGTTAATAATGCACAAAATAACGGAAACATTCCGAATCATAAAATGGATATCCGGGGATTAACGCCCCCCGCGGGGGTTCAACTTGCCGATCCGTTATTCCACAAACCACAAGAAATTGACCTGCTCATCGGGGCAGGCCTTTATTACGACATCGTAAACGGGCGTCACCTCTTCATGGGTCCATTGACGCTAATAAGTACTCACTTCGGCTGGATAGTTGCAGGTCAGTTACCGCAGGTGCAAACCACCCACTGTGCGACGGTAGGTTTCGTGGGCCTCAACGAACTAGTGTCGCGATTCTGGGAAATCGAGAATTTCAAGCATACAACAAGTACATACGAGGATCGTAAATGTGAGAAACATTTTGAAAAGACAAGTACGAGATTGCCTTGTGGTCGGTTTGAGGTGGCCCTGCCCTTTAAAACCGATGCAAAAGGGTTAGCAGAATCCAGTGTATCGGCGAAACATAGATTTTTCGCGCTGGAAAGAAGGCTAGCTAAACAGCCGGAAGTCTACGAATCATACCGTGAATTTATGCGCGAATACAAGGAATTGGGACACATGCATCCAACAAGCGGGGATGTAACGAACGGCTACTACATGCCTCACCACTGCGTAATCAAGGAAGATAGCCTAACGACGAAGCTCAGAGTAGTTTTTAATGCATTCGCGCCGTCAAACAACGGGACATCATTGAACGATATGTTAATGGTTGGCCCCACCCTCCAAGATGACCTGTTCTCCATAATGCTGCGTATGAGGACGAAAACATATGTGATCACCGCGGATATCACCAAGATGTACCGTCAGGTTAGCGTTCGGCAACAGGACCGGAAGTGCCAGCGGATTTGGTGGCGTGAACATCCAGAAGACAACCTAGTGTCATATGAGTTGGCCACGGTCGCATATGGAACCGCTCCTGCAGCATATCTGGCGATTAAATCAGTGCGCGAACTCGCGAAAATTGAGAGCAGTAATTTTCCGGTCGGCAGCGAAGTGTGCTTAAGAGACTTTTACGTTGATGATCTAATAACAGGTGGGAATTCAATTGAAGAATTGACTGTTATTCGTGACGAAGTTTCCACTCTTCTCGGAAAAGATGGATTCGAACTTAAAAAGTGGGCAAGCAATAACCCCGCCGTGTTTGAGTGCTTCCGCACGAACATTAATGACTCTGTAACAGTGCTGACTCGCGGGCTCAATGACTGTGTGACCACCCTCGGAACCGTATGGAACACTCATAATGACTGTCTAAGTTATAAGTGCAGTGAAATTTCCGCGCGCGTATACACTAAACGGACAATTCTAAGTGAGATTTCCCGCATCTACGATCCGCTAGGATTAATCGGCCCGCTAATCATCACCGCAAAAATCTTAATCCAAGATTTATGGAGGATTAAGTGCGGATGGGACGATCCTCTACCTGCCCTGTACCTCGACAGGAGGACACGGTATGCTAATGAACTGCAACTGGTGAGGGACCTCGCTATTCCCAGAAATGTAGTTCAGGTAGGCGCTTAATCATTCGAGCTTCATGGATTCGCCGACGCCAGCGAGAATGCATATGGAGCATGTGTGTACATAGTATCTGTTGGATATGGACGAAAAACCTCTTCCCGCTTGTTGTGTGCGAAATCTCGGGTTGCACCGGTAAAGTCAACCACCATTCCCCGTCTCGAACTTTGCGCCGCGGTATTACTAGTCGAGTTCTGTGATCGCGTGTGTTCCACCTTAGACACTAAATTTGTGAGACATTATTATTATTCAGATTCTACCATCGTGCTTTCATGGATTAAGTCCGAATCGCGAAAATTCAAAACGTTCGTGGCCAATCGCGTAGGTGAAATCCAGACATTGAGTGCCGTTTCCGATTGGTACCACGTCGCGACACATGAAAATCCCGCCGATCTCATTAGCCGCGGATTATCTCCGTCGGATTTAAACCATTCAACGTTGTGGTGGAATGGACCCGCCTTCCTGTTGAGTGAACAAGCCCTTGTCACATTTGTGCCAACTGCTGAACAGCCGGAAGTCAAATGTGGAATTATTTCGATTGAAATTGAGGACGTAATTCCAATCTGCTCATCCTTCCATAAAACAGTACGAGCAATGGCGTACATTCTGCGGTTTAAGGATGCCCTAAGACGCTCTGCTATGAAGAGAAGTGGCCCATTCACCACGGAGGAGTTAGAGGCGGCAACCAACACTATAATCCGCCACCTGCAACGATGCTCCTTCACAAATGAACTGGACTCGTTAACCAAGGGTGGGACAGTGCGAAAGTCAAGCCGCCTTACCTGCTTAAATCCATTTATCGACATCGATGGAATTTTACGAGTGGGCGGGCGGTTAGTGGAATCGAGCATGCCTTTATCACGTCGGTGCCCGATCGTATTACCAGGCAACCACCAGCTAACGAAGCTAATTATAAGGGACATTCATAATGTGCAATTACATACAGGAACTCAGGGAACCCTCGCCGCCGTCAGAACTAAATACTGGCCACTGAACGGCAGAAGCGTGACACGTGAAGTGGTTCGGAAATGTATTCGGTGTGTCCGCGCTCGGCCCCGATTCGACGCTCCGATCATGGGAGCTTTACCTTTATACCTAACACAGCAATTTCGCCCCTTTCTAAAATGCGGCGTTGATTGCCTTTTATTATTAAGGATGGTTCTCGTCGGTCTAAAAGAACTACGAAGGTGTATATCTGCGTATTCGTGTGTTTCGCAACAAAAGCCGCGCATATTGAAGTGGTCGCGAATCTCACAACGGAAGCATTCCTCGCAGCCTTCCATAGACTTATATCGCGCCGAGGATGCGTCGCTGAGATTTTTTCCGACAACGCTACCAACTTCGTCGGCGCCCGAAACCACCTGAGGGAATTAGGAATTTTTCTTCGGGATGCTGAAGACGAGATAAGGACCGCACTCACAACCCAAAATATTAAATGGACTTTTATACCGCCGCGCGCTCCTCACTTCGGAGGCCTGTGGGAGGCCGCGGTCAAAAGTGTAAAACATCATTTACATCGAGTTGTCAGGAATGCTCTTCTGACTTACACCGAGCTACATACTCTCGTAACGCAAATAGAGGCTGTATTGAACTCACGACCTTTGTGCCAGCTGTCTGAGGATCTGAACGACTTAGCTGCATTAACCCCTGGACATTTTCTCATTGGTGAAGCAATCACCGCACCGCTCAACCAGGATATAAGCGACGTTCCGGCAAACAGGCTGTCTCGGTGGCAGTTCGTGGAAAAGCTACGCCAACATATCTGGAGTCGTTGGCAACGGGAGTACCTGTCCGAGCTCCACAAAAGGACCAAGTGGCAGAAAAACACCGCCAACATCGAACCTGGACGACTCGTTGTTATCAAGGAGGATAGCACACCACCGCTGTTATGGAAACTGGGACGTGTCGAGGCTGTTCATCCAGGACCGGACGGAGTAATTCGGAGCGCGACTGTTCGCACCAATTCCGGCTCGTATGTGCGCCCTTCTGTGAAACTGTGCGCCCTTGATACAAGTGATAGTGTGGTGAATAATGTTTAATTGAATGCTTGGCATTCAATGGGGGGCGGGATGTTTACGCCGATTTCACGTTTTTTCATTGTTTTGTATATTATCAAGTATGTATTGAAAAAAGTAAATGTCACTGTCACAACCATTTTTCTGTAATTTTCCGGTATTAGTAATTTTGAATAAAGTCGCGAGATCCGCGCAATACAAACGCAATCTTTAAAGATAATACAAAAGTGATTTAAAACCATAAGGATAGTACATTAAGTCTAAATCTTCTAATGAAATGGAATAAGAAGATTTTATAAATAGCGAAAGTAATAAACTATTTTTAGAGTTGAAAAAGTACGTAGACGGATGTTCTGATTTATTAGGTAGATGAATTGCTGAAATGTATCTTAATTCAGACGGATTATTCTAGAATTCTGCTCATAGAATGAAAAATCTGTCTCTATGGAAGACATTAATTCTGGTGGTCTCTTTGGTATATCAAAAACAAATTCCAGAGCGATTTAACTGGTTGTGCTGTAATATAGGCATAAAGAAATTGTGCAAGAAATATCTTATTTATGCGGCAAGCAATTCTTTATAACAACGAAGGAAATCTATACGCCGGTACAGCATTATTAATGTTTTAGTAGTTGTCAATTTCAATAAACGTATATTAATCATCAAACCAAGAAATATTAAGTATAAATTGAGTATGGCGCCGACAAAAGTTAATAGCGAAGAAGTTCTGAGTGATCAGTGCTCCATAAGCCTTAAAAAATAACAAATCACCCAACGTTGAAAATTCATGGAATTCGTGGATGAACAAGGAAAAAGGCATTGTTGTTCCCACATAACCTCTCAGATTCTAGCAACGAAAGACAACGGCACCGAGACGATTTGCCAAGACACATGTATTAGTAACGAAGAAAATTATGTAAAGTACGTTATTAAACATAAAAGGCGAAATTATAACGGAATGAGAGCATAAGATAGGCATTCTAAGACAGTCACATCTACAGGTATCTTATGAGCCAAATCAAACAGGGAGAGCAACCTAATCAATCACCGCAAAAACATCATTCGATACCTGGGGTTTGGAAAGAAGTATATAATTCCTCACCGGGCTCAATAAATGCGAATATAATTTACGCAATGACAAATCAGAGAGGCCAATTAAGGAAGTACAAAAGATAACTAATATTAGCTTCATAAAGGGTGTTGATGATCAAGGTGAGGAAATTGTATAAAAGAAGGAGGAAAAGTCATGGTTTCACGTAGAAGAATTTAAAAGCAACTTTATTTGCGATAAATTAAAAGTATTACTAGAGTAAAAAATCAGAACTATTACTACCGATATCATTGCGATCGATCGAGAAAATAAAGTGCCAAATAAAAAATATACATATTTCAAAATTGGATTATAGAAGGACCATAAAACAGCAATTGGCAATCTTGATATTAGGCCTACTGGAATTACAATAAGTTCTTTCCGTTTTTTTCACAAATACAAATCCTCTAAAAATATTAAGAAATTCAAATACCAAAATCGGTTTCGATAATAAACCGAACATAATCTGTTTAACAGAAATAAGGTGTAATGAAAGCAATTCAGAAATTATAAATATTAACGGATACCGCGGTATACCGTTTCATTATGTAGTTTTACGATACAAAATGATAACCATGGAGGTAAACAATTTAGGTCGACAATTATTTTAATTACAAAGAATATAAAGATGCCAAGCGCTAAGTAGTACAGTCGCATTTCGAATGCATTGATTTTACTGCTGGAAAGGAACAATGACAGTAGTAATTGTGTCAGTTTATCGGCCTCAATCGGAAACATGGACATATTCTTTGAAAAAATGTCAGATATACTACTTGGAATGAATATATATATTCACTAGAGAATAGTGTATATAGCTAAATGCTTAGTGATGTATTTATGTATTTTGAAATGATTAATAAAATTAAAGATCCAATACGGATTTATCAGAAAACAGGCTGTCTGAAACATACATTGACTATGTTGTAGCCCAGATCGATAATTTTCTATCATACAATATCAACCTTCATCTTTCAGATCACTTTGGTCAAGTGATTATTGCAAACATTCCGATCTACAATCCAAATGGAAATAAAAAACTGAAATTAAAACTTATAGACAAACAGATGAATACATCAAATAATGACTTCATAAACGAATTTTTACCCTACTTGGATATTACTTGTCCTCTAGGTAACAGCAAGAAATAATTGTAAGAATAATTGGATAAATAATGAAATCATGCAGTCGAACAAAAATCTGAAAAATTTATTTTAATTAAAAACGGAACTCATATCCGAGGAAATTCGAAGGTATACAAATTAGAAAAGAAAAAATCACAAATTATCAATAGATAAAACTTAAAAACAATACATAGCTAAGCAAGTATGATCTATAATACGTCACTCATTGAGTCCCAGATCTAACACATATATGGAAACATTTTTGACAGACCCATGTGATTTTCGGTTAGTACTAATCTTAAAATGTCAGAATTTCATGGGATTCTGACCGTTACTTTAAAAGTTACAGTCATTTTAGTTTTGTAATTTTTTGTGTTGATTAGACACTGTTTTTTGATGGAGGAAAATACTGCTGGAGGTAAACAGTGACTTGATATGAATTTATCATTATTAGCAGTTGTAAAAGCACTGATGATGCTGAACGCACTAGTCGCCCAAAATTGGCTGTTGTTCTAGAAAACATAAAAAATGTCCACAAAAGAGTTTTAAAAGACCATAATATGACGTTCTGTGAGTTAGATGATACCTTGTAGATATCAGTGTCTTTGCAATTTTAGATGAAAATTTAGGCATGACTTTTTCGAAGTGGGTGCCGCGTTTTCTCATACCGAACCAAAAACATCAACTCGTCGAAGATTTAGAGCGCTGTTTGAAGCTGTTCAAGCAAAATAAAAAGGATTTGTTGCGTCTGTATGTGACAATAGATTAAGTTTGAATTCACTACTACACGCCAGATCGTCAGTTGAGTAGACAACAGCCGGTGAAAGTCATCCAAAGTGAGCAAAAACTCAAAAGTCGGCCGGCAAGATTATCGACTGCCTTGAGAAAAGCAAAACTATCGATAGTGAATATTTCATGGCATTATTGGATCGATTGAGTGCAGAAATCGAGAAAAAACGGCCCCACATGCAAAAGAAAAAAATGCCTTTCACCAGGGCAATGCCCAGTGTTACAAGTCAATGAAAACAATTACGCTTTGATTTGCTTTCCCACCCACCGTATTCTTTAGATTTGGCCCCTAGCGACTACTGGCTTTTTATAGACAATAAAAATATGCACCAGAGAAAAACAATGGCTCAAATGAAGAAATGATTGCCGAAAATGAGGCTTATTTTGAGAGAAAACACAAATCGTCTGACATAAAGGGCATCGAAAAGTTAAAGAAATGTTGGATAGTATGTTGATGAATAATGTGGCATTTTCAAAAAATAATTGGCGTTTGTTAGTTAGACCAGTGACTTATTGAGTTATGTGTTAGTTGATGTCGAATTGGATAAGAAACTAAGTAAAATGCAAATGGGACAAAAATTCAAAACCAAACGAAACTAGCCGAAATCTTTGTTCTATACTTTTCCTATATTGCCATTGTTAAATTAAATGACAATTTTAGAGATACTTTATCTAAGGAATGTACAATGTCTAGAAACTACTATGTTTCTAGAACCAATTGGCCCTGAAGACGTAATAAAGCCTTTAAAATCAATCAAAGTAATAGAAGCGATGTAGTTACTACTAAAACCATGAAAAGTATACCAAATTATTGCCCAGTTTGCATCCTCAAAACTAATCGAGAAAGAGTTGGTCACTAAACTATCATCATCATCATCAATCAGCCCTTTGCATCCACGACTGGATATAGGCCTCCCCCATTTCCGTCCACTGTCCTCTATCTTGAGCACTTCGCATCCAGTTCATTGCGTGAGTGGTCTTCCCGTGTTTCTCTTGTCGGCTCTTGGTCTTCATTCGAGCAGCCTTTTCGTCCATCGTCCATCTGGCATGCGGGCCACATGTCCAGCCCAGTTCCACTATAGCTTAACCACCTGGTATATAACATCCATCGCTCCTGTTCTCGCTCGTAAGTCCTCATTTCTGGCATGGTTACGAAGTGACACACCGAGCATCGATCTTTTATTTTACGTTGTGTTATTCTGAGTTTCTTAGCAGATTTGACTGTCAAGGTTAAAGTTTAGACTAAACTATAGATATACATTAACGATTTTTATATATTAAAGGGCAATCAACACGGATTCCGAGAGGGTAAATCAACGTAAACAGCCACAAACAAACAAGTCGCTCGTTTAGAAAAAATCAACACCACAAGGGATTAAAGGATGCATTTGATACTATCGATTCCCAGTTTGTGCGTGTAGTAAATGATTCGATAGTGCAATTCTTAACTGACAGAAAAATATATGCTGAAATGAATAAGAGATCATCCAGAACATACAAAATAAACACGGGTGTGGTGCAGAGTTCAACACCCCTGTGCTTTTTCGGTTGTCCATCAATGATCTTGTAGAATATTTAAGCGAAGGCCATATATAAAATTTTATACAACCATAATTGTATCTGCCTTTACTCAATCAGAACACCTAAGAAAAGTAAACACCGTCAAATCCGAACTAACTGACTGGTGCAACAAAACTAAACTAATTTTAAACATTGATAAAACGATCGAAATCTTGTTCTACAATTGGAAAAAAACAGAGAGTGGATTAGTAAATGACTCAATTTTCCTCCAAAATGAAAGCAGTTTCAGATGATTGTGAGGAATGTTTTTATCAAGATTAAGTCAAAATTGAGCAAAAATGCATTGACTATTGGCCTTCACCTCTGTACAAAATAGTAAACCACCTAAAAGAGAAAAATTAACTTTCTTTGATAGTTCTCTTTTAGATGGAAGATATGGACTTTACTGAAGAGGACCAAAACAAAACCAAAACATGTTTAGGAAGCCCGGCGTAGTTGAGGTAAAACCCTCTTCACTGAGATAACCAATCCTGTTCGAAGGACCAAAATGTTAAGCGGTTTTGAGCTTAACAACTCAGTGTCGGGTCCAAAAAAAATCCATACATGTTCAACAAAATCATTTTAATTTACACATTGTTTACAACTTAAAGGTAAACCGATTATTTTCAAGGAACGATTGAGTTGTAAATAAAGTGTTAATAATTGTGATTTCTCGTTTACGATGGAGGCTTTTACTTCGTTATATATCATTTATCATTAAATGTGATTTTGTTGAATATCAATTAATAATATTAATTAATAATATTATTAATTGTTGAATATCGCTAGATTTTTTCTTATCTTCCACCATTTGGTGTTTAAAGATGCAAGCTAAATAACCAAACTAAGGATGGTTACTAAATTACTAAACATTTATCATTTTAAAATTGTTTTGAGCAATTTATAAGAACTCTAAGACAAAATATGCACAATTAAATCGAAGCAAACATTCAGTTTTATTGAAATATACTACAAAAAGGCTTAACGGTTTAATATAAATATGACTTTATTGACTATACATATTAATAATGACATTTCTTTAAATAAAGTTAACGTAATATTAAGGTTGTTTTATTTTAATTTACTTCCATTCAATTTTCTCTATTATACCGTTTAACTTGTTTGGGTGATTAGGTAATTACGCATAATTATTGCTAAAATTAGTATACATGCCTATCCTTCAACAAAATTTTCGTTATATCCGCATTATGCGACCGTCTCTAAAATGTTATTAGATGACGATTCGCGTCCTTCTAGAAATAACCGGATCAATAGCATGGTCGTTTTATAATAATAACTGATAAAATTCTAATAAAATTCGAACTCTGCCATTAACCATTTTAGAAACACCGGATCGGGTGATTAATTGCCGCTGAGAAACAAAGAAAATCACGTATGCGGGGGAGGCAATTTATGCGGTGCTGTTTTAATTGTTATTTAATGAGGAATTACGCTTGTAGTCATTCGCGTGTAGCCATTTTAAGTGTAACGCTTAGCAACAGTCAATCAATCCAAACATAATAAATCAACATTATGCAAATGGGCGACCGAAGTGTAATTTGTAACACATCGTTGCTGTAAAGCCCGCAATCTCCATCGCATATCAGTATCAATCACAATTACAGAACTTTTTAATTGACACATTTTCACCAGACACTCATTATATTTTACTGCATACGTACTCAATATTCAACATATTACTATTTGATTCAGACAAACCTCAATAAATAACCCTTGTATTTTTTTTCTTCGTTAAAAATAAATTGATTCAGTAAATAATTAATGGGGGTGCTTTTTATGTCCGTCGAAACATGACCAGGTCACTATTTTTTTTATTTAAATGTTACACACGCCACCGTCCATCCATAACACAAAAACACAAACAAAGTACATAAAAAATCTATGAATCAACAAATTATCCCGTTCTGTCGCTATAAACAATTTCCGTGCCGGTGTTATAATTTGTTTATTCCCGAATAACAACCGGAACGGTGAAAAAAAAGATGTGATTGATTGCATTGCCGACTGCTAAAAAATAAAATAATGCTCATCGAATAAATTCGTGTACATCAAAAAGTGCCATAAATCAAGTTGAATTAAATTTTTAATTTTCATCATTGCTAGTTTATTCATATTTGTTATTCAACATTTCGACGGTTTTAATTTGCACGCTGATAAAAGTATTGTGTAAATAAAATGGATTAGTCTTTATGTAGCAGCGAGCGCACTGAAAAATGATATTCAAGCAAACAGAATGTTTTAAACTATGACATGTTTGATTTCAACCGTGTACGCGAAAATTGTTAAATTTCATATGATGTAGTTGGATATTTGTTCGCCTGCTCGTTGCTGTGTTTACATTTAAAAATATGCCAAATTCAATTAATTCAAATATTCGTTTTAATGCATTCATTTTCCACACGATAACTGAACATTTATTCGGTTAATATCAATACGATGGTTTAATAAGCCTTGTAATAAGCGTTTAAACTGGAAATACTTTAAGATATACTCGATTGAGTAATAAAGCCTAAAAACAAGAAGCAATAACCTTTAACACTAAACATTGTAATTATTTTACTTTAAAGAAAAGAATCAAAGAAAAAATATATAAATTTAAAAAAATTAAAAACTGGAGAATAAACTCCAAACACAGAAAAAGAAAAGAAAAGAAACAAGGCAGTGATAAAGGACCTGAGAATGGATAACAATAACTCACCACTCTAATAACAGCTACATGTATGAAAAGAACTGGAACTTGTTTCTTGACACTATCAACTTCCTGTGGTTTACGCCCTCTTTATCTAACATCAAATCTTTCACATGCATAAGTTTTGGTGCATATAGAAATCTTAGATTTAGATAGTTTTTTAAATAATTTGGCACTTTTATGGACTTTATATTCACATATGTAGATGTGTTCTTCGGGGGAACCAATTGGTCTACCTTTGCAGAATTTGTTTAGATTCATAATCCAACAATGGAATATTATTAACTCTACCGACACAGATTCAAATAGAGGCACTCTCATTACTTCGTTGAAAATAAACTTCTAAGTAGGTTCGTGGTATGTTTCATGTGGTCTATGTAATGTTGACTATATTCAAAATGTAGTCCACTTTTGCTTTCTTTCTAAAGTCTTACTATCCTAAATATGTCCAAGTCAATATATTTTATTTCTCCTATTGTGTTGTTAGTATATTTTTTTGTCAGATCCAGATATGGAGATATCTCGTTATACATACACTATATTACCTTGCTTTAATTACAAATTACCTCTTAACAAAGTCATGAAATACTGATGGCCCTGTTCCTTGGTACACACTTCTCACAGTAATAACTTGGTGCATTTTCATGTACTCTTACACATCCACAGTGCTGTCACACTAAACATTTTTTACACTGTATCATTAATCCTTTATCATGGTACATACCACAAATGTATCGAATTATATTCTTCTTTACTCTTCTTTGCCCTTTCTCTCATTTGAGATGAACTTGGCAGGCAGTTTTATTCCAAAAACTTTCTCAAACTTTGGTAGACTTTCTTTCTTAGCTTCATTATAAATCTTCTTTAATCTAGCTGCACATATTTGTAGTTCTGCTGTACGTCCATAAAAATTAATATTGTTCTTAAAAAGTTTATTAATATCCTCATCAATCAAGTCAATTGGCTCTGTCACTTATATGTAATAATCTTGAGCTCTCCGCTTTTATAGGTAGTATAAGAAGTACATTAGCCAGTAAAAAAGTGTTCTTTAATTCGGGATTTTCCTCAGCTAAAGCGAATCATCTAGTTTGCATATTTCTTGGCTATCTTAAAGCATTTAAGTGGTTCAGGAATGTTGTACTTTGATTAGTAGGTATAGGCGCTTCTCGGCAACAAACAATAATTATCAAGCACAAATAACCTTTGGGCATAATAGTATATTTATAATTGGCTTTTCCATACCTCTGTCATGTAGTTACTCGCATATGGATGTCTGATCTTGCGTGCTTCTTCCTCTTTGTAATCCACTTTGATTGTCCACTATTGTTTGTATTGTTCATCTCTTAGCTTTTTTTCTAAAATTATTGGTAAAATTTTATTGCAATGTTGTCTTCTTCTGTAATTATGTTTCTATATTTATATTCAATTACCATCAAGCTGTATCCTTTTTCTGTTTTAGTTCTTTTAATGTTGCGTAAACTGGTTATTTTGTTTTCTCTGTAGTTCTCAATAACTATATTTCCAAATTTTATCTATGATTCCTTTTTAGCTTCTTTCGTTTTCTTTTTAATTATTTTATGTAATTTGTTATTCGTTTAGTTTGCAGTTATTTTTTTATTTAACTTTAGTGTCTTTTATTTTCTTCTTCATGTATCCTATCCAACGTTCACTTCTATTTATTTTTATTTGTAAGTTTTTTTGTACCCTTCGCTTTGTTCAGTATAATCCTTTGGAATGTTTCCCATTTCCTTTCTATGTTATTTCTGCTTTCATTTTCTTTTTTGAAATGGTTTCTGGTATTTTTTTTCTTTCTTTAAACATATCCTCTTATCTTTTAAACTCTTTTCTTCTTCAGTCTGATCTTTCCCTATCTTTATCTGCCATAACCAGTATGTGGTGGTTCCTCCCTACTTCAGCCTGTCTTTTTATATGTGAGTTCTTAACTTTGTTTCATTTATGTTTGTTGATTAGGTGGTAATCTGTTACTAATTTCTCTTTGCTAGTTAGCTGTGTTCTCAGAAATAGATTATTTTGTATTTGAATGTTGAGTTTGTTATAATTTAGTTATTTTCTACACATATTTGGATTATTCTTTCTCCATTATTATTAATTTCCAAATGGATCTTATAAACCACTATTTCCTTCCATAAATAAATCAATAAATCATATAGGTCTCATACGATTATTATACTTTCTGTCCCCTCATCGATTTCTGTTTCAAGTTCTCGTAAAATTTAACTTTATCCTCTTTATTTACATCATTATTTAATCCAGTATTTTAAATTTTATTGTCAACTTATTAATTTTTATTATGTGAAGAATAAAAGTTCTTTCTTTAGTGTTTGTTTTACACAGAATTGAAAAATCACTATGTTTTAACCACAAATAATTATTTACAAAAAATTATACAGGGTGAGTTTTTTTCGATGTTCTCTATGGGGATCTCGGAAACTATAAGAGATAGAGAAACGGTTAAATCGGGAAAGAAGTATAGATTTACGAGATGAATAAAATTCCACTTTCAAAGTTTTCAAAAAAGTCAAGGGTAACTAGATATTTTGAAAAAAGTAAAAAGTGCCAATTTTTTCAAATCAATATATCTCGGTTATTATAACAGATAGAAAAAAACTGTAAAGGACAAAGTTTTAGATAATTTTATGCAGATTAATAAAAAATAATCAGGAAATTTTTATCGCCATTATTTTCCGAGATATGATGCAAACTTACATTTTTTTAAATGGAAACCATACCAGATCTTTATTTTATCTTTTGCATTTGATATTTATTCGCTGGTTTTTCCAACATATATAAGTAAGATGAAACATAAACTTAAATTGTGTGTTCTTGGATATATTAAAACCCTTGTGGTTTGATGACGTTTTTTATTTAATAAGTTCTGAATGAGAAAACCATTGTCAATGGCAATTAAAATTATTTCATTTATTTCAGTGGCACTTCTGCTTGAATTTACAGAAATTGAGAAAGCTTGATGTATTAATGATAGGATACATTATTATATTGGAAATAATTTTGGTTTATACAGGTTTCTAAACCTTAATAAGGTTATGATTTAAACAAGTGATTATAAAGTGCCATATCGAGTCAATTTTGAATCATTTCTAGACATTCTTTAATCCGTATATTTGAGAACATGTTACTAAGGTTAAATGATACATGTTTTATATTTTTAGGGTTGTTGTGGATTTTAGGTGTTCGGATAAAGCGGGTGAATTTTTCACTGAATGTTTTGAGATAAATTTGGTATATTCCTTGAAGAGCTTATTGAGGTTTATAGCTATATCCCTTATAATACTGTTAATATATAAAACTACATCTCTTAGAGAACAATTAGGTTCATGGGTTTTAATGAGACCATAGAGCCCAGGAGTAAAGAGATATTAATTAAGGATTTTTAATTTTTGAAAATTTGAGAACAAAACTGTGATTATGTTTTAAATGTTTCGAAATTTTAAAGTAGAATCGTTCTCTAAGGAAGTTAAACTTTCCATAGGAAAATATTACAGTTTTATTCACAGATTCTGCAAAATTAAAAATCGTCAATCAATAAGTTTGATAATAACAAGTTAAAATTGTCGAAACTAAATAAAGTCAGTGTTATACAAACCAAGTTAAAAAGTTTTTTATTTGTAAATAAAAATGCTCCGACTAAAAACCAGTTTGACCATTTATTGAATTTAATTAATACCTTTCAAAACTTCAAAAACTTCGCAAAGAAATGAATTTTATGAAAATATTTATTTATATTATTTCTCTGTAAGCAACAGCCGCGGACCGGTTTCAATCTTTTTGAATCACACACCCAAAATTTTAAGCCTCTATGCATTTGTAAATATAAATTCTAGCATTAAGGTTATATTTATTGCTTAAATCGTTACACTAGACTTCCTTAACTCAGTATATCTAAATCTAAACAACTGAGTTAAATGGCCAATACATCTGGATGGACTATCAAATCAGACCTCAAAATCTTATTATCGCATTAAGCTCATATAACAAAATGCAGTTGATTTAAATAAAAATTAAAATAATAACGTTTACGAGAATAACTTAACAGTTATTATTAGAGAGCGGATTTCTAGCCATTATGCTTATCTTTAATATTTATAGCATTTTTTCTTTTTTTGCTTATTTCGACTTTTTGTGCTTATTTTGACTTTTTGTGCTTATTTTCATGCTTTTTTGGATTAAAATGCTTTTTTAGGGCATTTTCTTAAACTCTTAATAAATAAATACAAAATTTTACACTGATTATAAATTAATGTGATAATATATATTATATATATATATATTTTTATGACATATTTTCTTTGTGTCTTTTGACAATATGATAGTTTAACATTTGTAGCGCCGCACAGTGTGGGATTTTTCAAATCTAGCTGGAAAAATTATAAATTATAATAAAACATCCTTTTGAATTGTATTAATTTATTTAGGACGTAAAATAAGTTTGTAATATATAATCCACGCATATTTCTACAGAAATGTATATACATTTATACATAGCTTTTTTTATTTTGTCCTAGGATGGATAATTTTTAGTTCCGTATCTAATGCCGATTTTCTAATAATTTCATATTTTCTGTACGTTAATTTTGTTGTTCTTATCAATGCCAATGCTTTTTTCTGCAGAATACTGAGACGTTTGTTGGCCTATGCTGTGGAAAGCTTTCTTAACTTTAGTTGCTCCTTTGGGACTTGAAACCAATTGCTGCAACATAGAAGCAGCATCCCTTTGCCAGATTGCCTTAACTTAACTTTGACTTCAAGCCATTTTAACTAAAGTCTTTTTTCGGCAGCCCACTTATTTTGCACTCTGGATCCCAATTGTACTGGGTGCATCCAAATTAATTATTGTAACGGTAGTATTTAACCAATCATTGAACTTGTTTAAAAACACAATTTTACTGCGATGATATGCCTTCCATCTTTGGTTGATTCTGATCGTGAACAAATGAACAATCCGATTTAGTTCATCTAACGTTATTTGAGAACAATGGTGTATGTTAAATTTACTTTAAGGTAATCCACAAATCTGTTTTCAGGTGTAGAAGAAATTGATCGTCGGTTATTTTAATCACTTTTTAACACTTGGATATTTTTAAAATACGTAACTTATTGCACTGAAAATTGTATTGTATATATTCTAGATGTATCCAAAAATTACAAAATATAGAAATAGGATCATAATTAGGAATGGTATTTTTATCACCTGTTTTATGGGCTAATTAGATCCCGTTTCCTGATATTTGAAAATATGAACAATAATAAAATAAATTTATTCCTGTGTTATACCAACTATCACAAAGTAATGACATAATGCATCAATCACATTGTCTAAAACAAAGTTAGTACTACAAAATTAAAAATGATTAACAAATAAAAATTTGCAATCTTTAAAGAAAGAGACACTTGATCATCACCACAAAAACAACATACATACATATACTTTTAGTATATTGAATTTTTGAGAATATACTTTTTAAGGTGTAATTTTTGGAACTACAAAACTTGATTAAAACAATCAGAAATCAGAAATCTTTTTTTTTTGCATCTACCTGATGAAACTACTGTGTGGTGAAACATTGTTGTAGTACAATATTAAAAACATTCAGAAGCCATATACTGTATCAGTATTTCCTTAAGTTTTACTATAGAGTTTCGACAGGTAACAGAAAATAAATAATTAGAAACTATTATTTCTATTTGTAACGAGATATACATTTCGGGCACAAAGTTACTATTATCAATGGTTTGATACTATCAAAATATAAATAAAATAGAGAATAGGTTTCTAATTGTTTTAATCGTTATTATCATCTTCAAGTAATTAAAATAATCCAAATGTTCGACAACAGCTTTGTTTGATCCATTATTGCTTTCTTCAACATGCAGTGGTAGAGGTATCAGTAAAAAGATTTCCTGTGCATTGAAGGAAGTTTTAATTTACTCTGCATTCACTAATAATTTTCCGTTGCGTGTCATTCACATTAAATACTTTGATTTTCATAATGGCCCGAAATCTATAAAATTGAGAATGATAAAACAAATAGCTAGTTGCCCTCTATTTGCGACAATACTGCTCCTTAATTTTAATTTACTTCTTAATATTTTAAATAAATTATTATCTTTCTATATACCTTAACATTTATGAACGTAAATAGTAGGAAGTTGTGAATCTTTAGTTTTAGGTAGTATAATATTACATTCCATAACAAATTTAGTTAATATTAAAGAGTTTACAATCTTAAATGTAAATATTGTTATTCTTTCACTTAATATAATAATAATAGTAAACTATTAATGATTTTCAACTGTTTATTTTACTCACTACAATTGTTTAGCAACACTGTAGCTTCTTCAGGTGAAGAAATATAATACAGTAATAAAAATAATACAGACAATTGACAATTGACATGTGTCCAAAGTTTTATATAGGCCAAACTGGAAAAGCATTCGATGATAGAATAAACGAACATCAAAAAGCGTTTATTCATCAGAAAAACACATCTACATATTCAAACCACCTGATTGAAGAAAACCACCGCTTTGACAACAATTTTAAAATCCTCTACATTTCCAACAAAGGACGGAAACTAAATTTATTGGAAAATTTGGAAATAAATAAAAATATTCACTCAGGGAATTTGCTGAACGATCAACTAGAACTCTCCAACTCCCCCCTACTCAAGTTAAGAAAATATACACCCTCCACACACACTTCTAAAATCTGTATATAATGTAAATATGTTTGTAAAAAATTCTGTATTATATTTCTTCACCTGAAGAAGCTACAGTATAGCGAAACAATTCTGGACCTGATGGTACACCAAATTTCTTTGTAAAACGTTGATTTTTTCACTATGTTTACCTTTAAACAAAATTTTTAACGTCTCTCTGCAAAAAAGTGAATTTCCTTTAATGTGGAAAACTAGTTTTATTCAACCTATATTTAAAAATGGTAGTAGAAGTAACATCCAATTCAATCCACTTTTCCGAAATTATTTGATAAACTCATTACAGATCAATTAATTTTTTCATGTAAAAGCATTATTTGTAACGAGCAACACGGTTTTTACGACGGAAGATCTACTGTTTCAAACTTGCTTGTTTATCAGTCTTATATTATTAATGCTCTTGATAAAAATGGCCAAATGGATGCAGTGTATACAGATTTCTCCAAAGGTTTCGATCGTGTCTCTCATAGATTTTAGTGAACAAATTACGCGCGATCGGCTTTGGTGACTGTATAACGAAATGGATTCGTAGTTTTTAACTGATAGACAACAATTTGTAAAAATAAACAATTCCATCTCTGAACCAATATCAGTGTTTTCTGGTGTTTTCTGGTCACATTGTGGCCCAGTGTAATTTTTATTATTCATTAATGATATTAGTACATATGTTAAGCATTGCCGATTTTTATTGTTTGCAGATGACTTTAAAATATTTCGCGCGGTAAACTCCACCTTTGACTCAGCGTACTTGCAATGTGATTTGGGCAAAATTTTTAAATGGTGTTCGGATAACAATCTTTATTTTAATTATAACAAATGCATGTCAATCTCGTTTGGAAGGAGTCGCATGACTAAAAATATTTATTCAATCGATGGTCATTTATTACCATCTGTTAAACTGGTCAAAGATCTAGGTATGTTATTTGACTCTAATCTTTCCTTCTCTAAACACATTGACTGCATTTGCTCGAAAGCTTTACAGACGCTTGGCTTCATTAATCGATTTGGTAGAAACTTTTCAATTCATACACAAAAAATACTATATACATCCTTAGTAAGGCCTCAAGTTGAATATGCTTCTTGTATTTGGTCCCCGGCATACAATAATAAGATTTACCAGATAGAACGTGTTCAAAATAAATTTTTAATGTCAATTTCTTTCAAAAGTGGAATTAATAGAATTGAATATAGTCGCAGCAGTATGCTTGCTTCTCTAAAACTACCATCCTTACGTGATAGGCGAATACATGCAGATTTGTGTATAGTTTTTAAATTAGTAAATGGTTTAATACATTTTAATAAACTTCTTGCATCTTTAAATTTCAACATACATTTTAGGACAAGAAGCAGTTTAATTTTTAAGGAATCTTTTTATAAAACTAATTTTTGTAGAAATAGTGCATTTTGTAGAATGATTAGGGTATGTAACCTGTTTTGTGTGTCTCCAAATTTTATGTTGGATGGCACCTCTTATAGTAAGTTTAAGCGCCATCTTAAATATATTGATTCAGCACTGTATACTGTTTGTATTTAATGATACTTTGACTTTGAATATAATTTTTGTTTGATTGTTAATTCTCACTCTATGTATTGTGTAATAATTTCTTATTTTGTAATTTAGAGTTGTTATTTAGTTATTATATAATGCAATATTTTGTTTCTTTATCGTACATATTTATATTATTGTTTACTTGTAAAATGGTCAATTTCCGTCAATAAAGTTATTATTATTATTAACAATTGTAGTGAGTAAAATAAAAAGTTGAAAATCATCAATAGTTTACTATTATTATTATATTAAGTGATAATGGATTTTCAAAATATAAGTGCCTCAACAATCAACGAGATCTTGTTATTCTGTTAGAGACAAAATTTTGGAAAATGTTAACTTTAGAAATTAAAGATAACATCTATGTGTATTATCTGTATTACATTAAAACCTGCTTGTCAATTAGAAATATATACAGTGTGTCTGCTTAAGTTCGCACCATATGGAAAACTTTTTTATTATTAATTTTACGAAAAAAAGTTATTCTTTATAAAAAGTTCTGCTTGATCCAAAACTTAAAATACAATCATCAGATATCAAATTTTTTAAGCAGTATACGAGTAATGTCAAAAAATATGAATTCTTGTCAAGAGTAAAGGTACTTTACTTTACTTTACTTTCTTCCATACTCAATATTACCAGCATGTTAACAAATTTTATTTGACGTTCACTATCAAACAATTCTTGCTATCAAGAAATCATTTGTTTATCAGTGCATCCTAGATTTCACGTAACTACACTTACATTTGTATTGTTATTGTAGATAAAAAAAAGAAAATATTTTTTTTCCATGTAATTGGATATAATTGCATATTAGAACATAGTTTCTCATTCCGAACAACTTTTCATAATAATAATTTTCGATATTGTCAGAAATAAAGGTACTTTACTCTTGAGAAGAATTCATATTTCTTGACATTACTCGTATATGGCTTGAAAAATTTGATATCTGATGATTGTATTTTAAGTTTTGGACCAAGCAGAACTTTTTATAAAGAATAACTTTTTTTCGTAAAATTAATAATAAAAAAGTTTTCCATATGGTGCGAACCTAAGCAGACACACTGTATTTTTTTAATGGCACAATATTTTTGTGCTATATCTGGTGGCATATAGAGAACATCTATATAAAAAGTTAATAAAGCAGTTTTGACTGGCAACTTTATCAATTGAAGAAATCTTGTCGACTTAGTTTGTATAGGGTCCGCCAATAAGGGCGCGTGAACTTTAAAATTGAATAAAACAAGTTGTGTGTGAGGTAGAAACGAAATTTATTTTTCATTCGAAAGGGTATTCGACCCCATTAAGTATGGAAGATAACATCGTTCAAATGACCACCGCGGCTCCGTTTGGTAGCCCGGATCCGGGAGGTCCAATTTTCGATGACTCTCGAGCACATATCGGCCTCAATTTGAGCAATGGCGTTGCGTATGTTGACTTTGAGGTCATCGGTGTTTAGAGGCTTGTTGGCGTAGACCAGCGACTTGAGATAGCCCCAGAGAAAAAAGTCTAAAGGCGTTAAATCGCACGATCTCGGTGGCCAGTTGATATCGCCTCCGCGCGAGATGACCATGTCCGGAAATCGCTCGTGCAGAATGTCCATTGTGGCATGGGCTGTGTGACACGTGGCGCCGTCCTGCTGGAACCACATGTTGTCCGTGTCCATATCATCCAGTTTAGGCCAAAAGAAGTTGGTTATCATCGACCTGTAGCGCTCCCCATTGACGGTTATGGCCGCCCCAGCTTCGTTCTCGAAAAAGTACGGACCGATGATGCCGCCGGCCCAAAATCCACACCAAACAGTGACTTTCTGGGGATGCATTGCCACTTGGTGGACCTCGTGTGGATTGTTCTCACTCCAAATGTGGCAATTTTGCTTGTTCACATACCCGTTCATCCAGAAATGAGCCTCGTCGCTGAAGATGATTTTTCGGCCAAAATGGGGGTCTGCTTCCAACTGCTCCAGAGCCCAGTCAGCGAACGCCCGACGCTGTCTGTGGTCGTTTATCTTGAGCTCCTGGGTCAATTGGATTTTGTACGGGTACAGACCCAAATCCAGATGCAAAATTCTGCGAGTTGATGTCTCCAAAAGGCCAAGTTCCTGTGCACGACAAAAAATGGACTGCCTCGGGTTCTCGCGCACACTCTCACGGACAGCAGCGATATTTTCGTTCGATCGGGCGTTTCGTCGACGTGTCAGTGTTGGCTGGTTGATTACTGAACCAGTCGACTCGAATTTGCCCACCAATCGACGGATAGTCGACTCTACAGGCCGATCATCGCGACCGTAAAATGGGCGAAGTGCGCGGAACGTTGCTCGAACTGATGACCCATTTTCGTAAAACAATTTAATAATTTGCACGTGCTGCTCGACACTCAAACTTGCCATGGTGATTTGGGGTTATATACTGAACAAATGACAGCTCTACCTCGAACAACATGGCCGCACCCTTCCGGCAAACTTCGCGCGTCCCTATTGGCGGACCCTTTAGTATCAGGTATCTCAATGACTTTACTTTCATAAAAACTTACAATGGGCTCTAATAGCAGAAGTAATGAAAAAATTTTCATTTAAAAAATAAAGACGATATTCTCTGTTCTGAATGTTATAATTGAAATCGAAGTCCACGAGTATTTTAGTAATATACATTCATTTTAGAGTGTGTATTGTACTTAACAGTAGGTACACCACGAATATGTTAAATTTTTAAATACATCTCTCATCTGTTTTTCATTGTGTTTTTAAGTAAAATTAATTTCAGTTAAGAAGAAAATGTCACCTTGGAAAAAGCTAATTGTGAGCAAGAAAAGAGGAAAAGAATCAAAATGGAAGAAGCGAAGAAAATCAGGTAAAAACTCTAACTACATCGGAACAGAAGAAAGTGTTAAAAATGTGTATAAGATGAAACTGTTATTGTGAGTAAATTGAATGGTATTGTTATTTTAAAAATAATTATGACAATAAAGTTCTTTAAAATAACATTAAAAAAGCTAGGTGTATTATTTAAAAAAAATTAAAGAATTCTAATCTAGATATATTTTTGAGTCTATTATATTCATTTTTAGGAAATTGTGAATAATGGTTCATAATTTTATATTAGTCTCAATTACCACTCATTTTTTCACAAAATTATTGCGAAATAAAAATGGTCTATCTGCTCATACATACAACAGAATAAAAAACCCATTAAATAATTAATAACTATGTCACAATGTCAAATGAGGAAAATAAATAAATATATACTATGTTTATTAAAAAATACATGAACAAATTGTATAATTTAGTAGTTTAAAATGTAATCAAAATACAATTGAAATATTTTTGTACGAAAACTAAACTAAAACTAAACAAAAGTACTTAGAACTATTACACTAAGAAATATGATGGTGGCTATCATTAATATGGAAGTTCATTTTAATAGGACAAATAAGACCACCATCACCACCTCCGGTTATGACAACGATACTAGAGCTATTCTTAAATCCATCCTTGATAATATTCACATATACGCGCTAAAAATATATACCCAAGGAGTAGAAGCAGGAAATTATTACACGCACTCCTAAATCTGACCAAAACGCATTAAGTTAACACCCTACCACCAATCTTGGCAAAAGTTTTTGGAAACATAATGAAAAAACAAATTAATACACCATATATTATACCACATCCTTCAATTCTTTGAATATCGTTCCACTTCTGTACCACTTTTAATCCTCACCTCTAATTGCTAAACAGCCCACCACGAGCGCCAAAAATATTCGAAATAGTCCCACTAGATATTCAAAAATCTTTTGTCTCAGTGTGGCATCGAAGTTTGATGTATAAATGCAATTTCTTAAAAATCACACCTTATCTCCTTAACTTCATTGACAGCTTTTTATCCCATAGACTTTTTCAAGTTAAAATTCGACATACTCTATCACGCGCCTTTTTTCACCAACAAGGTGTTTCGCAAGGCTCTCATCTTTTATCACTCCTCGACAACATCTATCGATCTTCCTCTGACCAAATATGTCGAATCGGCCTATAAAACCCCAAGAATCAATCGATCTTCCTCTATCATGTCCAGCATATTCTTTTCAACTTCTACTGTTCTTATCATGATTGGCCTTCCTGGTCCTTCACTTTATTTTATAAATGGTTTGGAAGGTTTTTCTATCAGGAACATTACGGTCAGGAAAACGTTCAATGTACAACCGCCTATCTTGTAATGAATCACCAGAAGCAAGTCCATAAATAAAATGCATATCAGTCATCTGTAAGTTGCTTTAGCGATTCATGATAAAGGATGACAGTTTAACTATTAGAGACAAAAGATAAATGCCACTGAGTTTCAATAAATTCAAAAGATACCAAATAATCAATAACTTTTTTTTTCGATTTCTGCACTTGCCTGCTGTTAGTGGATTCAAGCTGTTCTTGTTAAAAGAACAACCCATTAAAAAAATGCATTCGTTCAACCATACTTCTCTCTCGGCTACATTAATAATTCTAAAAACATAACAATATCTTTAAAACAAACTGGGTTTTCAAAATTCATCAAAGCACAAATTATTCTTAGAATAGCCTAGAGAATAACCTCTTGACTCTTTGCCGTATGTAATAAATACTCTGAATACAATTTGCCATTAACGTTTAGAAAACTAGGAGTATCGGGACAATTTAATATAATAATTTAGTCAATTTTACATATTTGAACACCGTATTAACTTCGGTGACAAATTCGAGTGAGTGCATTAAATTGTTCGTGCGATCGACAATAATTGATTGGACATAGACGCATAAATTTATTTACTGCGTAATTTCTAAACGCAAATTATGATACACGGCTAGACCAAAATATAATTTCCAATTCGGCCAAATGACCATTGGAAATTCCATACCAATTACTGCTGCAGCCGCTGTTCGAAATTATCCTAAAATAATTGCGTACGGCAATATTCGCGCGAAGTCAAATTGAATCCGCCGAATACAATACGGATTACAACTAGAAAATCCATAAATTTCCGTTTCTGATACATTTACGGCCTTGACGTTACGTCGAAATATGATAAACGATCCCGAATCAGCACGCAGAAGATCGGGGAACTAGAAGTATTATTAGGAGACACAAGGAATTCGATTTCCGGAATGGATTGTTTAAAAAAAGTTATATTGCCTTTCAGTCAAAGCGCACAAGTGTGTGTGTGTGTGTGTATTCTGTTCGAAAACTTTTGACGGATCTTTTTAAGTAATTTACGGAAGCCTATTACCCAACATACGTTATTTAGCACCCGTCCGATATATTTTCTCAAAGTTCTCCGTGCGATGTTAGTGACATAAAAAAATATTACTCCAGGAACTTGTGTGTGTATATGTAAGTACAGCCAGTTAAAGGCGAAAACAAAATACACAAATATTGTTTCTATAAACTCGTGTTCTCGTTAGAGTAAATACGAGATATTTGTTTTATTGATTTCGTATAGCTTTAGCTGAAACGACGAATGAAATGCCGTCATAGTTTCTACTAACATATTATCTGCTAAAGAAAGTATTTATTTCTGTTCAGCATATATAATAGCTTATATTTTATGTGAAATATTTTAATTTAAAAAAAATATATCTATTAAAATAAATACCCAAATTAATTTTAATCAGGACGTTGAACTCTTTTATCGATTATCATATACTATGTAAAATTGTGCCTATATTGCACAGTCTCAACAATAATAGGTCAATCCAATTATTGATAGAACACGGTAGGTTTCTAAAAATTACTTACCTATAATTAAATATTATCTAATACATTTTGGTTTCGATTATTTATTTATTTTAATTCGTATTACTGAAAATACTTTTAGTAATATACATACAATTTTAAAAACTTATGAAGGTAATACCTATTTAATAATAAATTTAAAAATACGAAAACATTTCGTGAATCTACCTATTACCTATTACCTATTTAATAAACTAATATGGTTTAAATTTAAATATAAAACTATACAATATGTCTGAAGAAATACTGACACAGTATTATTTCTCAAAAACGTTTTCATTATTCTATTTATTTTTGAAACATATATAATATGTATTATTGACTAACAAAGTAGCGGGAAAGAAAAGTTCAAAAACAAGCAATTTTTATTAAATTATTTCGACGTTATTTACAAAAGTTCAAATACCTAACCTTACCGTAGGTAATACATTCTTACTTATATTATATGATAATTGAAATACTTTAAATTTACATATTACATTTATTTCAATTGTCTTTTGCGAAAACCCTTTGCGATTTTAATGGCATTTTTTACATACATTTTGAAAGGCTAGAACAAACGGAAAATCATTTATTTATAATATAATCCGTGTTTTATTTGCAAACCATAAAACATGTCGTACGTTTTCCAATTGAAGTTAATATTTAAGCAGTAACCAACATTTCGCGTAGGCAACTATCTCTAGGGGATTCGGTAATTAAAAAAATCAATATACATTTCCACTCCATAATTTATTTGAAATGAAAATATCACTGGAGAACATCCTTGGATCTTTAATCATCCGCAGAATGTAACTCTATTTAAATCAATACAATATCTACTCTCCTCTTTTTCATATACTTTTTCCCGATTCGGATCCGAATAACTGGAAAAAGAGAAAACGTGGAATTTCAATTCAGTGCATACTTGAATATCCTTAATTTCTCTTATATGAGTAGATCTATATAACATTTTTGTACGAAGGTTTTTATTAAATATGTCATATTTACTTTACTATAAAATAAATGTATTAATTGAAATTTCAGTTTAGAAAAAAAACTAGTAAAGTAACTTATATGCAGTGTAAAGTTTCACACTGCAAATTAATAAACAATAGCATCAATTAAACTATTGTATCTAAATTACACAAACCACATAAAATACGACATAAAATAACCTGAAATTTTCTAAAATTATAAAAATTGGAATTAATTTTCAAACGTAAATCACCTTTCATTCTTTAAACATTAAGGATAAGTCAACAAAATTAGTATAAGGCCTACCACGGACACCCATTTCCACAGTGCTTCATTTTGAAACAAATTTATCATTTGACAGCTACTGATTAATTTTGAAGCAACTGTCACCATCAGGGATTGTTGCTTTTCCAAATTGCTTTCCAAATTTTGAAACAGGCAGTCACTGACTGTTAGATCTGGCTGTATAGTTCTCCGCTACACGCGACCAAACATTTTCGTGAAGCAAATGGTTTATTGTTTAGGATTGCTTGACGTAGTTTTATTAATGCCTTACAGTAATTTTTAGAATTAATTGTTTCATCACGACGCCGAAAGGCAACAAGAAAACATGGTATACATGATATTCCTCTCTAAAATTATCATTCTTGGATGATGTTAAATGTCGCTAGTCTATTGATTGCTACTTTAATTCGTGACGATTTGGTTTAAAAAATCATAAGCCTCGGCAGCATAAGATCCCATTCACACAGGACCACTTAGTGGCGCCACAGAGAAGCACCTCAGATGCCCGTATGCGTATATGTGTAAATACATCATTCACTTACAGTCTGCGTCCCTTGCAGCTCTGCCGCGCCACGAAGTGACCCTGTGTGAATGGGGTCTAACGCTCCAAGAAGGTCAAAGCGCTGCCTAAACGTTTGGTTTTGTGCTCTTGCGACAATATTACAATACCCATCTTGAATACAGTTTCCGATAATAGAAGCATTCGGTCACAATTTCAAACATATGAATATTTCAAAGATTACGAAGAAATCGTGAAGCGCCGCGGTTTTGCATCAATTCTTCAGTAATGACACAAGGACGCCCAGTCCGTTTCTCATCATAAACATTGTTGCGACCCTCTTCAAAAGCTCTTCCTTAACATTCCATAACTCATAATGTTTACTCCATAATGTTAACGTATCTGACTATTAATTTCATCTACTTTCAGGCCTTAGCACTAAGAAAGCGAATAGCAACACGCAGCTCACAATCGGCGGGATTCTTAATCTGCGGGGGCATCATAAATATATAATTATATCCCGCACGTGTCATCCGCGGAGCCGAATAAGCAGATTCCAGGGCAGCTGCACCGCATCTTATCATGCAGTTTTTTCCAAACGCTACATTTTGCGCTCCCACAATTAACAGTATTATTCTGGCTCTTGAAAAGTAAACATGTTGTAATCTACTAGGGAATAGAAAAATAAATCTTTTTTAAAAACATAATTCACAATTAGTGAAACTTAACTGGCGCTGCGAACAGGATATTCGCGACTGGAAGTGTTAACCTATCGACGGGATCGACCCACTGCAAGTGATTTCTATCCCTGGGGGAGCTGCACGTCCAGGTGGCTTTCAAGTCTTCGCGCGAGAGAAAACCCAACGACGAGTCCAGAGGAGAAGATACATTTAGGGATTTACTCACCATAAGATGCAAATCCTAGTGCTGTAAGTCCTTTGTTTTCTTTATCCTTAAAACTCGTAATTGCTTTAAATTTTAATTAATGATTCATTCAAATCCGCAAAGTGAAAAAAGTGAGATAGAAGTAATTGCTGACGATTTAGAATATTAGGAACACAAATAACTGATAATCTAATCTAATTCACCAAAAATGAACCCATCCGAAAATTTAATTACAGACAGAAGTGAAATCAATTTATTGCTATCCCAGAATACTCACCTGGCCAAAATTTATCAGTCTTTATTAGTGAAGTTGATAATTTGCATAAACATTTAGAACGTAGATTATCACCCGATTTAGCTTATGCAGTTAGTTTTTCGGTAAGACCTAAAATAAAAGGTGAAGCTAGAGATTTTATTGCTTATCAAAACGCATTTGAATGGAATGACATTCGAAATGCCTTATTACAAAAAAAAGAAGTGAGGAATTACTAGAATCGTCCTTAAGACAATGCGTTCAACAAAAACATGAAACATACTTAGATTATTACAGTAGGTTATTAAAAAAATACAATGATTTAATGCAACATATTACTTTAAACATAACAGATCAGAATTATTTAAACTACAAGAAAATTGATTATAATAAATTTGCACTAAACACATTTCAAATAGGTCTACTAGAACCGTACAGAAGTTATATAAGTAACTTTCAATTAAATACTATTGAGGATTGTCTAAATAAATATAGATTTTTTGATAATAGAAGACAAGAATGGGATTACTGTGAATTTATTCGAAAAACAACAGAAACCAACAAAAAAATTCCTAAATTTACACCCGTTTCTCAAAATCAATCTCAACAGTCCCGGTACAATGAGAATCAATTCTATAATAATAACAATATTTTTTCTCGACCACAGTACGCTCAAAATTCACAACACCGACCTATTCAAAATCAATATTTTCAACCTAGACCCATTCAACAGCAAAATTTCCAACCTAGACTATTTCAAGGATCAATAAATAAACCATTGCCACAACAAAATAAATTTTTCACAAACAAACAAGTTTTTGGACATGCCTGATGCAGATGTCTAGAATAAATAAACCAACTCCAATGTCTGTCCAAACTAAAATACAAAGTCATCAAACGCCAAATTATTCAAGACCAAAACAACAGGTAATTGTCGAAGAACTATATAACGTAGAAACGAATCCTTCTGAAAATTATGAAGACGAATCTCAATTTTTAAACACACTAAATGATGAATTAGAAATACACGACGGTAAAAATTATGAATCAAATTCTGAAAATTTTCGTATACCGGCCTTTCCGATAGAAACATCAGGAACGTAGATTTAAATTCCATCAAAATTAAATCAAAATTAGCTTTCATTTATTTACCAGATTTAGATTTAACCATTTTAGTAGATTCAGGGGCAACAAATTCTGTAATAAATTCAAAACCCGCTTTCGAGAAATTCTCACAATATTTTTATGAAAAACCATTTACTGTTTCTGGTTTAGGAAATCAAATTAATTGTAAAGATAATTTAAAATTCCCAATTCTTCGTGAATTTGGTATACCATCCGATATACACTTACACGTAGTTGATTGGCATACAAAATTCGACGCTCTAATAGGTAGCTCTGATTTAGAAAAATTAAATGCGACCATAAACTATAAGAATAATACTTTAGAACTGAATGGTATTAAAATTCCCTTTTATTTAGAACTCAATAAAGAAAACATTTCTCCACAAAAATTAACGAAAAGAATTATGTAAAGATTCCCGTTACACTAAACAACGGTGAAGTTATTATTCCACCAACAGAATTATCTGAAGAATATTTTATTCCAGAGTGCCTTGCTGTTTCAAAAAATGGCTTTTGCATGTTACCCTTAGACGAGACATTAGAAGTAAATTTAAACTGTAATGAACGTATAGACGTCACCCCTTTTTTAAATCACGAAATTAATGAACCCCCTAAGACCCAAAACAAACAAATCAACATTTCAGAATTAATAAGAACACAACACCTAAATTTAGAAGAAAATCGCGAGATTACTCGAATTTGTAAACAATTTCCCGATATATTTTATAACGAAAATTGCGATTTGACATTTAGTAACGCAGTTAAACACGAAATACGAACTAAGACAGACGAACCAATTTATGTAAAATCTTTTAGACACCCGCACGGTATGAAACAAGAAATTGATAATCAAATTCAAAAACTATTAAATGATAAAATAATTAGACCCTCCATTTCGCCCTACGGTGCACCCGTATGGATTGTTCCGAAAAAGACGGATGCCTCCGGGAAGAAAAAATTTAGAATGGTAATAGATTATCGAAAGCTGAACGAAAATACAATAGAAGATAAATACCCCCTGCCACGTATTGAAGAAATATTAGATAATTTGGGCAAGTGTACTTACTTTACAACCCTTGACCTAGCCCAAGGTTTTCACCAAATTGAAATGCATCCCAACTCAATTGAAAAGACCGCATTTTCTGTAAATCAAGGACATTACGAATATCTAAGAATGCCCTTCGGTCTAAAGAATGCTCCTAGCACATTTCAACGTGTTATGGACAACGTCCTTCGAGAATTCTTACATTTATTTTGTTTTGTCTACATGGATGATATCGTCATCTTTTCAAATCGCTACAAGATCACATTAATCATCTTAAATTAATCTTCTGCAAAATAAGATAATTTAATCTAAAGATACAACTCGATAAGTGTGAATTTCTAAGAAAGGAAGTATCCTTTTTGGGCCATGTTATCACACCAGATGGTATTAAACCTAACCCATCAAAAACAGAAGCTGTAACAAACTACCCATTACTAAAAACGATCAAAGAAATCAAGTCATTCTTAGGTTTAACAGGGCATTATCGAAAATTTATCTGTAATTATTCCAAAGTCGTATCCCCATTAACTAAGTGTTTGAAAAAAGGTTCTAAAATCAATATTTCAGATCCAGAATATATTCAAGCTTTTGAATTATGCAAAGAACTACTTTGTAATGCACCAATTCTTGCATATCCTGACTTTAATAAACAATTTAAATTAACGACCGATGCCTCAAATGTATCAATAGGAGGAGTTTTATCTCAATTAAACCGACCCATTGCTTATTACTCTAGAACTCTAAATTCCGCCGAAAAAACTCAACAATCGAAAGAGAACTCTTAGCAATTTTAGACCCAACCAAACACTTCAGACCTTATCTTTTTGGACAAAAATGCATTATCGAAACCGATCACAACCCGCTAGTTTAGCTTTATAAAATTAAAGAACCCAATTCGAGACTTGTACGATGGAAGTTAAAGTTAGAAGAGTTCGATTTTACAATAATTTACAAAAAAGGTAAAGAAAATCAAGTAGCAGACGCTCTATCTAGAATAGAGATCCATAATACTTAAGACGATAACGAATCCGTAATCGCAAACATCAATGAATTACCCGCTATTAACGACGAAGATATAGAACGTATTATTAATTCCCAAGTAGAAAACCTAAATGAATATTCAGAAATACTCGAAAATTTAGAATCATCATTAAAAAGTGGTACTGTACATTCGACCGACGGTGATAACGGCAAAACAATTCCAATTTCAGAACAATCTTTAAATATATTTTCTAATCGAATCATTTTTGATATAGGCGAATCCTACAAAAATCGCTTTACTAAACCATTTAATAAAAATAACTACAGAGTAACGATCACAGCAAATTCAATCGATCAAGATCTTTTGACATTCATTAAAGAAACCATAAAACCAAATTCAAACTATGCAATTTATTTCATTGATAAACAACTTAGACGTCCATTCGAAAATATTTGTAAAAATAATTTTAATGATACTGTTAAATTCTTCATTTGCAATAAACGATCCATCGACGTTATAAAAGACGAACAACAAAAGGATATTGTTATGGAATACCACGATTCAAATCACAATGGCGTAACTGAGTCTTACAATCATTTAAAAGAAAAATACTTCTGGCCAAACATGAAGCAAACTATAACAGATGTAATAAATAAATGCGAAGTCTGTTTACAATCAAAGTACGAAAGACACCCATATAAATTGAAATTTTCAGGACCATTATTAGCAAAAAGACCATTAGAAGTTTTACACATAGACACGTTTTCTTTCCAAAATTTTAAATTTCTTACGATCATCGATTTATTCTCACGATACGGACAAGCGTATTGGATAAAAAATGGCACCAGCTTAACAGTTTTAAATAAATTAAGACATTACATCTCTCACCATAATATTCCACAAAGAATAGTGTGTGATGAGGGGCGCGAATTTCAAAACAATACTTTCAAAGAATTTTGTAAAATGAATAAAATAGAACTTCACTTTACGACAGTAAATAATCCAAGTTCCAATTCTCCCGTAGAAAGATTTCATTCAACCATATTAGAAAAATTAAGAATTTTAAAACTTAAAAACCCTAACGAAATTCCGTCAAATTTAATGATTTCGGCAGTTTCAATTTATAATCAATCAA
This sequence comes from Ontholestes murinus, assembly GCA_963969525.1. Taxonomy (NCBI): domain Eukaryota; kingdom Metazoa; phylum Arthropoda; class Insecta; order Coleoptera; family Staphylinidae; genus Ontholestes; species Ontholestes murinus. The sequence continues at coordinate 17,733,903 of OZ018398.1, forward strand.
TTCATTCATCTACTGGATTTTCACCTTCTACTTACTATACGGCCCTTATGAAAAAAATCCAGAATTCGATTTAGACATGACTGTTTACGAACAATATAACGAAAAGAGAAAACAAGAAATTTTACCATTTTACGATCAAGTATACCAAAAGAATAAACAATTAGCACAAAACATTTTAGAAAAACGCAACGAAACCCGTGGTGATCCACCTAATGTAGAAAATCGCGACGTTTACGTAAACCGAAACAAGCCTAGCAAAGTTGACCCCAAATACGAAAAAATAACAGTTGAAAAAAAACAAGAATCGAATAAAATATTTGGAAAAACTCAAAAATCCAGAAATACTACATCTCATGTTCAAAAACTGAAACGGCTAAGAAAATCATCTTCTTTACAGATTCCTAATTCTGATCACCGAAGTTCCCCACAACCAGGCCCTTCAGGTCAAACCGATTGATAACAACGGCTATTTTCAAGAACATATCGGACCAGTGAAAATTCTTGATCATTACCATAATTTTCTATTTTTTATAAACAACACATTTAGAAATAGGATTTGAGCAACTACTAGCAAACGCTGAAACCTTACAAAACGAAGCCTCTATCGATAAACTAACTCATGAAATTCATAAACAACTTTTATCAAACTGTAAAGAAATCGAATTGTTATTAAGAAAATTCAATTATAAATCTAAAAGAGCATTGGTTAGCATTCTAGGGAAAGCAATCAAATTCATTACCAGAAATCTTGATGAAGACGATCTACATAACATTAATGACAATTTACAAAAATTACATAACAACCAAAATTCTGAACTTGAGCAAATAAATAAATTAACTACTTTTGCAAATCACTTATCAAAAAGATATTCTTCTGACTTAGAAATTTTAATGTCAAATATAAATAAAACAAAACTCTTTCTTGAAAATCTAAAATTCATTGAAGATATCAGTACTCTCTTGCAAAATGAGGTATATCAATCAGAACGTTTATTAAAAACATTACAAATGATTGAAAGAGTAATCAGTCTGGCATGAAAACAAATACCTGATTTAGAATTATTAAATGTCGACGAATTTTTAAACGTCCAAAATTACTTATTAAAAATTTACAATCCAACGCAATTATTGCCTATTGACAACACTCACTTAATAAAAATTCTAGAATTATCAAAATTAATTGCAATAGGAACAGATGAAGCAATTACGTTTCTACTCAAAATACCCATCCTGAAACCATTATCTGCAAATTATTCCCAAATTTATCCTGTACCTAATTACCAAAATATTCCACCAAAATCATTTTTAATCGAAATCAATGATTTAAATTACTGGACCAACGAGGACTGCCAAACATTCCATACCATTACCGTGTGTCTCCAACAACCGGAACTAGAAGACTGTACCCCATCGAACATTGACAAGTGCCAAACTACAAAAATTGTTAATGACTATCAAATTGTCTCTGTGTTACGAAATAGACAATTATTGACCCTAATGAAGAAGAAACAAGAAATAATTGAAGATTGTCATGGACAGCTAAATAGAAAATGGATCCAAGGAACAAATATCGTCAGTTCATCTTGCAGAATTATAATGGGCAAATCAATATACGCGAACACTATACCTACATACGAGATACCGATATACCGCATTCCAAACAAAACATTGGAATTTCACCAGGAAACAAAACTTCTGCTGAGGCACCTTAAAAACCCAGCAATTCTCCAACAAGAAGCCGAGGAGCTGGAACGGCAACCCATACATTTGGAACCATTGGTTCACATCATTCATTATGGATTTACAAGCTTTGCAATTTTGTCGTTAGTGTTCACCATTATCATGATCATCAAATTCAGAAGCCGCATAGTCGACCTTTTCTGCAAACCAAGAAAAATCATTCGAATCGAGATGGCTGATCCAAATCAAGAGGACACTCAAAATATCCACTCTTTGTCAAATTGAACGTGGACGTTCAAACCTAAGGAGGGAGGAATTATATCTCGCACGTGTCATCCGCGGAGCCGAATAAGCAGATTCCAGGGCAGCTGCGCCGCATCTTACCATGCAGTTTTTTTCCAAACGCTACATTTTGCGCTCCTACAATTAACAGTATTATTCTGGCTCTTGAAAAGTAAATATGTTGTAATCCATTAGAGAATAGAAAAATAAATCTTTTTTAAAAACATAATTCACAATTAGTGAAACTTAACTATAAAAAAACAGGGTCGATTGTTACGGTAATGGCAATTGTCGAACGTAGTGCTGCAGCAGCAGATATTTGGAACTTATTTAAAACAATTACTCTTATTTCAAAGTAGTCAATAATATATAAATACAATATCATACATGATTGCTATAAACCTTAAAACCAATGAAAAATTAAAAATACATAACTAATTGAGTTATAATCGACTTAAATTCCAATAATTGGGTACATAGGGATTTGAAACTGCTAAGCATATATTGAGGAAAAAATGAAAATAAATCTTTTACATTATTGTTATATCTCTATTCAGTTTTTTGTAATTGTTTTTGGTATTTTCAATTCACTAATACGGATCCAAGTAGGTCCCAATAGAGTGTAAGCCATTTCAACATTATCTTGGGCCGAGGAAATGGCCAACTGCTAACAGATTATGGGACCCATTACAATCTGCAGAAGGGGTTCCTCTTCAATACAGTCACTATTTACAAAGTCTATGATCTGTTGTCCTTCCTTGGATAAACTCTTCGGCCTACCTTGGCCTTTTCAGCCTCGTAGTTTTTAAGGATTCGAGGCATAGAGGGCCACAAATCTGTTCCTAATCTACCTCTCCCCGGCTATAGTACCGTACCTCAATGCTAGGTGGAACAGTATATGGCCAATTGTTGCATTTCTAAGGAGAAGCGTAATCTTATCAGTGAAACAAACCAAGTCTTAATCATTTCTTTACCTAATATTTCATAATATTTCACCAAGAGATAAGTGAGAAAGTTTTTCAAGAAATATTAATCTGATCAATGCGGACTCTGGGTACCAGCCGACCCCCAGATTTAATAACCTTATTATGGCATTAGAAGCTCTACTATATTGGAGTTTTTATGTCGCTAGCTACTCGTGGGACGTATATGAACCAAAACATTAAACATGGAGTGACGAAACTCTAAAGGCAAAAAGCCCCGAAACACAAAGTTTAAGTAATTGAGGTTGTAGGCACTTAATTCGTGATCCATTTTAATTAAATGAAAAATCTTTTATTTAATTAATATCACAATGTTTATTAAATAGTGATTGCAGTTTCGATGAAACAATGATCATTATCAAACTATAAATAATGTAAATACCGAAACAAAATCTTATTTATACCGCGTTGATTATGGGGCTCGCCGGATTACCCTTGTGTTTGTGGATTTATAGTTTGATAATGGTCATTGTTTGATCGAAACTGCAGTCACTATTTAATAAACATTGTGATATTAACTAAGTAAAATTATTTTTCATTTACAAAGTTGAAGGGCTGATGGCCGTAAGGTATAGACCATACTAATGGCGGTCATACGCTGTATTCAATTGAATCTCCATCACTCTAATAGGGCATCAAGGTAAGACAAATATAGTTTGGTGTATAAACGGCCGTCCTAAAATTTCTCACGAAGAAGGGCAAAAAGCAAGTTGCCATGACCTCCGCCTACTTTTCGGGAAAACAAAGCAAACCACCACAACTTCTTGAATTTATTATCTCTAACAATTTAGATATTATTAATAGAGATAGCGAGCCTACCTTTTTGAATGCAATCAGACAGGACGAGTTGCATATCACTATAGCTGATATCATCACAGCAAGCACAATTAAAAATTGACATGTTGTGGACTTTTTCAGACCATCGCAGATTGAATTCGACTTAGAGGCCACAAAGGAAGACAAAATGGAGTATAAAAATCCGAGGAACACAGCCTGGAGCCCCTACAGAGAGTTCTTTAGTCTAGGAACCGAGGATCTCTACCAGAACATACAAACCACAGAAGAGCTAGGAACAACGGCTCTGCTCAGAAATCATTATAAAAGCATATGAATCTACTTGGAGGGATGTGGCCTGGTGGAATACGGATTTATATCGCGCAAAGACGCCAGCAATAAAAACTTCAAAAGTGTAAAGAAAACGCTAGGCTATATTCCAATGGAATGGAAAGAGGTTAGGATGATATTTAGCTCCAAAGGAGGCCGAAGGCCACCTGATGAGGTCAAATAATACTGCCAATTAGCCTTACCTCATTTTGACTAAAAGTCATGAAGAAAATTATTGACAACGATATAAGGATTAGTGCCTTCCGATCTATAGGCATAGTGGGATTATATCAGTTTTTTCGTGGATATTGAAAGAGCGTTTGACAACACAACCTTCAAAACATACTCACAATAAGATGGATCAAGGCCGTACTTGAAAACGCAGGTGTAGGGAGCGAACCTATAGCCCCTGCTATGGTGTATCAAGGTGGATGACCTCCTGAAAACCTTAGTTGATAAGGACGATAAGCAATTTTCAGGTAATGTCAATACCATAGTAATATGGTTTCTGAGGAAATCGCCAAAAGTAAAAGGACAAGGAATTACGCTGTCCGATCAGATGAAATATCTAGATTTAACACCAGATAGGAGCTTATTTGGAATTTGTGTAAAAACAATCTACAAACTACAGCGTCACTATGAATATGCCGCAGACTCGTTTATAGATCTTGGGAACTGAAATAAAAAATGATACATTGGCTATAAATTATGGTAGGTAGACCCATTATTACTTATGGCTCACTAGTATGATGAGCCAAGACTAAACAAGTAACGACACAAAAGAAATTTCAAAGTATTGTGAGAATGGCTATGCTCTGTAGCAATTGAAGCTACTAGATTTATTTCCCCTGCTTGAGCAAATTAGATAAGAAGGATAGATAGATGAGTGCGATGAAACCAAACCAAAGTTAAATCATCGTCGCAAGTAATACTGACCAAATTTGATTTCGTATCGTGCTTTAGAGTGATTATTGGTAGTCGTCAGGACAGCCTGAATTGAATCAAAAAACTAAAACTTAACTCTATAATCTGATATACAGATGTATCAAGAACGAATACTGGCTCCGGCAGGGAATCAGTTCCTCTCTGAGAAGACCCATGGGTTTTATAAACAGAAACAATCGCCTTGAAAGATATGCTCAGATTTGCATAAGAAGGGCTACAAAGGGGCACATATCTGTCGGATTACAGACAGCTAGGCTGCTTATAAGAATCTCAAAGCATTCAGCTTCAATTATAAAAATTCTTGGAACTATAAACAAGCTCTGAACCAATTCACCAAGGGCAACAAACTCACTCTAATGTAGACACCAGACCACGCAAATATAATAGGCAACGAATATACCGATAAACTTGCCAGAGAAGGAGCTGCGACTGATGATCGAACCAAAGCCTAGATGTGGGTTATCAAAATCTTTTAGGAAGGGCGTGATCCAAAAGTGGGAAACAGGTGCAAAACAAGACACTGGATAACCGCATCAGGTCAAAGTCAATCGAAAATGATTATTAACCTATCGTCAAGTCAAGCAGCGAGATTACATGGCATATCCCAGTGAGGTACCATCTTCACAAGATAGGTAAAGTTAACACCACTTGTATCAAGCACATCCTATCTCTACCACCAGACTAGTCCTTACTGGAGAAATGTCAACATTTATTTTTAAGTCTATCAATGAATTTGTTAGGAAATTTAAAAAAGAAACATAAAATAATAATAAAAAAGACAACTTAAATGCTAGCCAGACCATTTCTCTTTCCATGTGAAAATAAAAGTCAAGAGAGAAATGCATGTATATTAATAAAGATGATGTAAACGGTGTTTATTATTGAAAACATCTTGTCTATGGCAGCAGATTGCACTATGTCTAGTTATTTCTTCTTTTGGGCGTTCTCAGTAGTTTTCGTTACTTTACCAGTTTGAAATTGACAGACTTAATGATACCAACAGTAACTTTTTAACGCATATCACGTACAGCGAAACTTCCCAACTGTGGGAATTCCTAGAATGTTTCAACATACATCGGCTTCGAAAGAACCAAGTTCACAATGGCTGTATCTTCAGACTTAATGGATTTAGGATTTTCTTCAGTGGTCTTGCCTATACGGCAGACGCACTTCTCTTTAATATCCGCAAACTCGCATGCAAAAATAGCGCCAGTGCAGATCTGGGCATGGCCTCCTAAAAAGTCAATTGACCTAAATTTGAGGTTAATTAAACTTTTGGTGTTGTTTTACAATTTGAAATTGTGAGACAACACAAAGAGTTTAATTAACCCCGAATATAAAAAAAAATTCACCACGGGTTAAGTCAGAATTTAGTTAATTGTTTAATTGACCTTACCAAGGAAATCGACTTCTTGGGAACACACTGGTAGTAGGGTATTAGCATAGAAGATCTAACCAGGTCGCTGTATTGTAGGGCTGTTTATAGCCAAACAACCCCGTCTAATCTTAACTAAATATAATCTAATCTAGGATAGTTAAAATGAACAGGTTTATATATTTTTGTAATTCTTATGTCATTTAATTTAAACAATGCAATTTAATTCAAATTAAAAACTTGATTGTAGAGACTTTGATTTGGTGATACATTATTAAAATTATCCATTTGTTTTAAATATGTATTTGTGGTGATATTACTTGATTTACTTAGTTTTATCGTTAACTGATGCTATCTTTCAATTGTTCTAATGAAAATCTTTACTATAAATAAAAGCAGAAGTCTGTCATACTAATCTAGAACTAATTTAAAAATAATTAAAATGTCCTCCTATAAAATATGGTAAATTTCTATTTTGTTGGTTAAAACAGTCGGTTCTTATTTTTTCCAGTATTTTTTAAATGTAAATATTAGATTCAACAGTTTGCTAATATTATTTATTAGATATTTTAATTATACGTATTCGGTCTTCTTTCTTAAATCCTATACATAAAAAAATATTTAAAAACTAAAATATTTCCTGCATAATTAACATTAGACGCTTATCAGTCTTGTCAAGCTATTTAATGTAAAAATATCAACTAGTAAAATATTTAAACCCTTTTAATGTTATAATTATAAAACTTAAATTTTAATACTAATCTTTGAGACGGAATAATATAAGGCTGGCACTTTCATACATTTTTGTTTGCATATAGAAACTATAAGTTAGGACATCCAATGCCGCCCTGGGCGCACCAAACTTTTTGCAATTACGGATCAGAGATTGAAGTTTTGACGAGAGCAAAATGCGACCGCATTAATATTAAAATATTTCGGGTCTAAAATTTTACGGCAGATGTTTCTTTAAATAAAATCTCCATTCCGCGAGTTTAAAAGTCCCTCCTCGGAAAATACGCATATTATAAATACTAATCTCCATCTAAATGGAAGGTATAAGGTAATTTGTTGAAAATTAATATATTGCTTGCCCCACAAATATATTTAATTTAACCTTCAATTAAAGAATAATTTTTAAATGCTAAAAATTTTAATATAGAAAATTCCATGTATTTTTATAAATTTGCAATTATTTTCTACCCAGGTCATTTTAGCAAAAAAATACAAGAACGCAATTTTGTAGATATTAAAAAAATCATTTAAATCAATAAATTAAAAATACGAAAACATTTTGTGATTCTACAACAATGAGTTGTTATAGAGATTTCAATTTACTAGTTATTTTCTACAACGAACTGAAGGATTTTAATACATTTTATTTTTAACATTTAAATCATCTATTCAAAGTGCATTACATATATAAAATCATTCAATAATTATGTTACCTTAATTTGTTTAAATAGTAGTAGTTTAATAGAAGAAATAGTACAGTGCCGGATCAAAATGGTATTATTGATTTTAAGTAGTTTTAAACCTTTTACAATGATTATAAATGCAAAAAATAATTAAGTAATCCTGGTGTAGCGATTAATGCAGTTTTAATATGAAAGGCAAATCAATTTACATAACAAGCAGTTTATGCCATAATAGCTGATTTAATTACGTGTTCATGCATGAATATTTTCACGGCCATTTTAAAATTCCTCGCAGTGTACTTTACTATTTGAAGAGAGTATGCAAAAATGTGTATCGATCACGGCATTAAATTTTACGAAGTGAACTTTACATTTCACAGCGGCATCGTAAAGTTGGCAACAATTAATTACGAAATTTTATAACTTCCCCTCTTTAATCACATTTCCACCGAACACAATAGCATTGCATAGGCTAATAGGATTGCGCTGAAAAGTGTGTCATACACGTTTAGCCGCTGAAAATCCTATTTATTCGAAAACCCAGCGCACCGCACAAATTGCTCAAATTCCTAGTCTTATTAGGCGTACGCCTAAGGGTATTTGTAATAACTAATTAATTTAATCGCACATATTTTACGGCAAAGTTTGTTAGTCCTTTAACGCAAGAATTCCGCTCTGTTTGTAAATTTCGTGCAACAAATCCATGTGTGTTCATGCGGTTAGGGATTAACTTTATTAATAACAATTAACATAAATTTTCTTTGTACGCCCGCTGGTGATTTATCTGCACGGGCATGTATAAGTAGATTACGAGAAAACAAAGGTGAAGACTTAAAACGTAATGAAAACGGAAATGGAAGATTAAGCTCCGCGAACTTCTAAGAATGCGGAGGAAATGTATGGAGGAGTTATTAAGGCTACTTAATTTCTAAGCGAAACTTTATGAAATATTTATGCGTTCCATGATACTGTTCATTGTGATTATCACTAATTTATATGTATAATGCGAAAGAACTTGTAAATTGAATATTAAACAAAACAAAATTGTAAACGTAACTGAGAGAAGAAGAAACGAGGTTTTTATTATATTTACTTATATGGAATAACGTATAAAATATCTGTTAATTGCACTGAATCTGTTTGATAAATATGTTATACCGGGTGTTTATTAATAAATATCGGGGTTTTGAAGCATCAAGATAGGAAGTAACAGTTTCAGTTACTTCTTCAAACATAAAAGGCCCATAAACTTTCTGCCGAGATGTGGCACAAAAAACATTTAATTAAGGGGAGTCTCGTTGCAACTGTACCATTACGTAAGGATTATCTGAGCGAACATTATAAGTATTCGCATGTATGTTTTCTCTTCACTAGTCGCAAGTTTTACTACTAGCGCCCTCAAGCGCATGCGCATACCAACAAACAGAATACGTGTACTGTATGTCTTAAAAATATTTTAATATCCCTAAAATATGCATGTTACCAATTAGTAATAGTGTCGGGCTATCGATGACGTGGTCCAAGTAATAATTTGAAAATTCTCTCCACAATCACAATTGATAGCTACATGAATAGTTTAATAAAGGAAAGGTGTGGTACCTTTAGGCAGTAACACTACAGGACCAAATGAATTGCTCTACAAGTTTTGAGTAACTGAACAAACTAACCTAATACAGTTTTTCAGTTATCCCGCGTAAGGTAGTATAGAGTGACTGTCAACTTTGAAGTTAGTAGTGTGCTAGACAAATGAGAAAAGAAAAAAGGTGGTTAATAAGTAAATTTTTGCGTTTTCTTTGTTTGATTTCTGTATTTTTTTCCTCCTTAAACTAGTCTAACCATTGATACATAATATTAGGATATATCTTAGGACGTCCCAAGATACAACACAGACAGATCTTTGAAATGAATACAATAAAAATTTTAGCTATTGTGTACTGTTTGGGTGGCTGAATTTTATTTTTATAATTTTTTCCATAAATCTAAATGTAATATCGTAAATAGAAACCAGTTACTTTATATGATTACACAACTATGCCTTGCAATAAGGATGAAAAGACGCAATAGAAAATCAAATCTCAATCTTTGGAAACTACCGTAAATGATATACTAAAGGAAAAACTTAAAGTTAATAATGATGCCCAAAGGTATGAGTTAAGTAACTCAAACACATATTACATACGGATTACATAAAGACAAGCCTCAGATTGCATATGATAGTGAAAAAAAAGCTGTTAAAATGTGTTTTTTCTAACTAACAAAAACTTAAGTTTATCTCAAAGAATCAGGTACTTTGCTAGACAAATTAAGATAACCATAAGTAGTAAGCTCTGTTACAGCAATCTGACAGCGAAACCCAAGTACCAAAAGAATGGATTCCTCAAGAATCTGCTAGAGATTTTTGGTTGCGTAGTTTTAAAAATCGTCATTCTTGTATAAGCTTATGTAAACGCAAATTTCGCAAGTTCTACAAGTTTCAATAACGGCAATGTAGGCAATGTTTTGATTATTTACAGCTTTATATGAGAAGATATCAGTTTGAAGCAGTTGATACTTAAACTGGTAATTTATATAACTATATAAAGAAATAACAAACATTTTGCTCACAGGACCACATCTATGTGTTCTTCCATTCAGATCCAATAACTTTAGATGACGGAAATTCAACCATTAATAGACCCCCTAAAATTGTATATTTTACGAAACGAAACAGGTTGGATCTGTCACTTTCGAATGATAATGTCTATCAATACTATCGATATTCTAATAATTCTGATTTTTCTACAAGTGTTTTTTAAACAACTAATTATTTTGGTGTTGTTGATTCTTGAGGCTTCTATTTCGTTATACATTTTTGAGTATAAATTGAGAACACTTGGTAACTTTATTGTATATATGGAATTTATTTTAAAAGCACTTATGTTTTGATAGTGATAAGTATGTGGCCGAAACTATAGTCAACGAAAATAAAATCCAGTTATACAAATAAATTTACCAAATTCTCTTAGGGCGCCAAATGGTGCAGCTGAAGGTCACAAGCTAAGTGGGTGGTCCAATAAAGTGTTTTTTGTTAAATTTTTAAAATATTTTATCAGGTACGTAAAACTCACTTAAGAAAAACAGGTTTAAATTTAGCTAAAGGAAGTGGTGTAAAATTTTTCGCCTCATGCCTCCCACAAGCTTCAGCCGTTAGACCGGACTGTGTTTGGCACATACAAATCCATGAGTGGTTCGATGTTATTTATTAAAGGACAAGCTGTCAAGTATGGATGGTTGGATGTTATTTAATACAGGGAAAGCTGTCCAGTATGGGGTATGGCTAGATTGATTAGCATTATGTACCCCAAAGCATTTGCAAAAGAAAATATTTATGAGGGATTATAGTTGAGAAGAATATTTCTATTTGATGAAAACATATTTACAGAGAAAGAGTTTTTTTCATTCTATCCGACAGATCGTGAACTGGTCCGGAAAATACAAATGTTACGGATATCGAGAAGACCAAGAAATGAATTTGTGTTGGATTTTCCAACTTCTCCTAGTTATCGTAATTTAGTGATAGGTGAGTCTCTATTGTCTAACTGTCACCTACAGGTTATATCAAGTCAAATATCTGCAATCGTGATACTCAAAATAATTAGTCCATTTTCCAAAGCTGCAACTAGAAAGAAGACCACAAGGAGAAAGCCTTCTTTTAAGTTATTACTATATTAGCAATCCTAAATTTGTATCTTTCTAGAAGTCATCAAAATTTTCTAAGAGATAAAAAGTGAACTCATGTTAAGCATTTAGTGTTAATAAAGAATAACTATCATAAGGGATCACCCTTCTGATAGTGATTATTAATTGCAGTTTGTTATCAGAAATAAAAAAGTATAAAAGTTTCGCATATATATATTTTTTAAATTATACAAATTCACCCCATTATTTATCATACAAAATGTTAACCTTTGTATGGTGGTAGTTTAGTTATGGTCAGAGATATTTTATTATTAATTAAAAAAACTGCTCTTGTAAATGAAATAGTATAAAATGTATAATACCCAAGTATTAATGTCATAATGACAGACAAATGTCAACTATATCCTACAAAAAAAGACAATATTTGCATATTTGCTCAAATATATTACAAAAGAAGAATTCAAAAGTTGTCAACATGTTTTTGTGGACAGTGGATAGATGTGGGTCTGAGTGGAAACCAGTGAACTCGTGATTCTTGCTGTCTAAGATTGTGCACCTTGTTCAATTATTTATGTATTATTTTTTGAATATTTTATAAGCAACAAGAACATTGATGTAAAGAATAATGAATATGCTTTATATTTCAAAAACTGGTAAATAAATTTTATATAAAATTATCTTTCCAGTGATTTTAGTTCAAATGCAATAATTTCGTTTATAACCGTTGTATGAAAACTAATCTAATATACAGGGTGTCCCGTTAATGTGGGGAAATGGCTCGACCTTATATTCCTGGGGTCAAAATATGTATAAAAAAAGTAGTACCACCACTTAAAAACTACTTTATTTCTTATTAGTACATTTAATAAAAACTAAAAAAATACCACTTGAAAGTTTAATTTAAAAACTTTTTTGTTTCTTAATAATATTTGATATCTTGTACGGTTTCTTCACAAAAAATAAAATATGAAATATTAAATGTAGGATGAAATAAAACACGATTTTCTATGTTTTTTACCACGGTATATTAATGATTTTACATTAATGAATTATGTTCGACTATAGTTTCGACTTTTTCAAGTCATTATCAAGTGATAATTAAAAAATTAATTATTAAAAGACACTAAATAATAATTATTATACATAATTAATATTTTTTAAACAAAGACGGCCACGAAAAACATTTATTTTCGATTCTATGGAAAATTAGATTTAGTTTTTACCAGATAAAAGAATTTATTTTATTTTTTTGTGGGAAAACCGTAAAAGATATCAAATATTATTAAGAGACAAAAAAAAATTAAATTAAACATTCTTTCAAGCAGTATTTTTTAGTTTTTATTAGAAGCACCAATAAAAAAAGTAATATTGTTTTTAAGTGGCGGTACTACTGTTTTTATACTTGTTGTTAACCAATAATGCTATAATAACTGAAATGATGTATTGTGATGTTAGTTATTAGTAATAAATTTTATTCATATCGAATTAAGCGTTCAATTATTATAAACAAAAGAAATAAAAAAAATTGAACTTTGAAGACAAATTCCGGCTTAACCGTAAATTTTTGGATATAGATAAATTGTGTTAAATTATCATATTTTGACCCCAGGAATCTATGTTTTAGCCATTTCCCCACTTTAAGGGGACACCCTGTATATAAATTAAAAAAAGACTCATTGTTATTCGCCGAGTAAAATTATAAGTATTGTTATCACTTATTATAGATTAAATATTGCATAGAAAGTAAAAAGTACATATATTTTTATGTAAAAGTATATCTAAAAGCTGAACAGAATATATAAGCATGGTAGTTAATGATTTCCCAATAGGCCAATTAGTTACCGCTGCAATTATGTAAATAATGATATTATTATAAAATGTTACCTATTTTCCTACAGAAATATTATATAATGACAATAATAGACCAGTATATATCTAACAGGGTATCTAACTTCAAGGAAATTTAAAAAATCACATTGTTTTACATTAAATTTTCAATTTAAATAATTTTATCTACGATCGTACAGAAAGTAGACGCTTTTTGCATCATTTTTCATTGTAAAAGTGGCCTTTTAAAGCACTAGTGCTTTTTTTACGTTTTTATTGCACGGTAATGTCAAACTGTTTTTATTGCACAGAATTGTCAAATCTGACAGATGAATATATTTCGACGAAAAACTTAATTTTTTATTAATTGATACAAATAACTAATAAACTATAAAGAAAATATTTAATACAAACCAAATGGCAGATTTAACTACGCTGAAGATTTTAATGCAAGTCGAAGCGTTCACAATAAAGCGAACATTTTTTCCATAAATAATAATGGCGGCTGACATTTGTGCAACTTGTTTACTGGTTGCTAAGTAACGCTTTCATTAGTGCACTGCGGGTAAAATATGTTTTCATTAATTGAATTATTGAAATAATATTAAAATATTACTCATAAGAATATATTCTTTGAAATCCTTTACGATCGAAGATAAAATTTTGTAAGGCACACGTGTAAAAAGTTTCTTTATTGCACTCCTGGCTTTAAAAAAACTCGCTCGTTCCTCGCTCGTGTTTTTAAACGCCAGTTCGTGCAATAAAGCATCACTTTTTACACTTGTACCTTAAATAACTAATAAGGATACCAATCAGAAATTTTAGGCTTGACCTGAAAATATTAACATAATATTGGCCAACGTTAGCGTTAGATGTTTGCATTGTGTTTCTGGAATAAGACAAGTGGAGATGTTCTTCCACCTTGCTTTGTGTTCCGCTAGAGTCATGTCTGAAGAGAATTCGTTTTTAGAATATGATGTAGCAATCCGAAAGCTTCTCAAAAGTTTTCATCATAAACGATGTGAGGCTTATAGGCCTAAATGTTTTGACGTGGCTGTAGTCTTCTTTTTTTGGTTTTGGTATTAATATGACCGAAATAGGTTCCAGTTCCCAAGTAGGGGTAAAAAAACTTCATCCATTCCTAGAGACTTGAATGGTGAGAATATTTGAATGGCATAGGTTATCTTAAGACTTGTTATTATGTTGAAAGCTATGCTCTAATTTTCTTTTGAAGAAGTTTTAATCTCAAGCTGTTCTTCACCCCATCCATGTTTGTAAAGTCGAGATCTGCAATTGATATATCGAGTAACTTCGGAATGATAGATTGAATTTAAACGCCTCTGTAGTCTTCAATATTGTTCCGGGTGCCAGTCTTAAATATTGGTTGGAAGAAACTTTCTTTCCAATTTAAAGGAAACTCGCACAATTTTAATGAAATGTTGAAAATAATGTTCAATGGTAAATGCATCTTTTTATAAAATAGTTAGGCATGTCATCAGGTCCTGGGTTACATGAATCAGACAGACAGTTTGTTGCATTAAATATCTCCGTAATGTTAATATTAAATATAGATAAATTAACTAAGTCCGTATTAAACGAACCTTCTGTGATGTCATTATCTATATCGTTATTATCATTAACATATACATTAGAAAAATGTTCAGCAAATAAGTTCACGCACCTTTCACCAGAATCACATTCTGTACCTTTAAGATACATATTCTTAGGAAAGCCTAAAGTTTTCCTAGATTGATTTACATAATTCCAAAACTGGAAATATTAGATTCAACTCTATTAATATAATTGGAATAAAGCTGTTCACCTAGCATTTTGCACTGATGATTTAAATAAATAAATTATTTAATTGTTCATAATCATAATATTTGCCAATGTTTTTATATTTAAAGTGTGCTTTATTTTTCAATTTAATTATATTAATTAAAGTGTAACGGAACCATTTTGGATAAGGTGAAGACTAATAATAAATAAGAAGAATAATTTTTACAGGCACATATTTCTGAATAGCATACCTAAAAACATCATAGAATGTATCTTAAATAAAATTAACATTACTTTCATCGAGATTCTTCTTCCATGATATATTGGAAAAAAATCAATAATTCCAGAGTAATCAGCAGCTTTAAAAATTATATACAATATCATTGTAGCTCAGAGAATCTTTAACTTCACTGGTATTAATGAACATAGTATATGAAACGTGATAAAAACTATTATTAAAAAGAGGATCATCCGACCGCGATACATTAATATTGGACACATTAGAAAAAAATAAATCAATAAACATTGCGATTATTAGGAATAAAATTAATTTGATTTAAATTGTAAAATTTCAGCGATTCCGCTAAAATTTGAGCATAGGGACAAATATTAACGGGTAATAAAATAATTTCACAATCACTACTCCAGGCAGCTCGTGGTAAAATAAAAAATGAATTTATAATTGGGATTTAAATTACAAATGTGATTAATATATTTAATAATATTTAATATATTTTGTAATATTTCAAATTTTACAAGAGTTATACATTTTTAATTAAGACAATTAATAAAAGATACCTTGTTGTCATAATCATACGAGATATATATTCTTCAATTAACTGTAAAATGTGCGAAAACAAAAGGATCTATTTTATTAATCTTCTAGAAAACAAAAATAACAATTTAAAATATAAAAATGTCTGTCTTCGTTCAATTAATAAAGAATTATTTACAAGAAAATTCTTTACAAATTAACTATACAAGCAACTACAGAAGAGTCTGAAAATAGGTCTTCTCTTCTAAAATATTTTTAGGAGTACGTATGTCATCTATTAATAGTACATTTAATTAAATTGAAGATAATTTTAGACCACAGATTACAGTGTAATTATAATACTGGCGACTAGCTGCAATGTTAAGCTGCAATTATAAAGACAGTTAGTTCGAATGAACAATTCTTCGCCTGAAGAAGCCACAGTGTGGCGAAACAATTGTTGCGAAAAATAAAAGCATACTCTTGGAAGTTTGTGTTTTAATTACAACCCCTTACAGTGACTATACTGTTTACGGATGATATCGCAGTAATTGTTACAGCAGATTCTTCTGAGAAATTGAAGTTTAAAGCGTGGATTTAATACAATCAATAAACTCATGGTGCACACGAAATAAGTTACAAAGACAGTATGTATGCATATCAGTAAAAGAAAGCAATTACCAGACAATATCAAAATGAAAGTGGATAAAGTAAAATATGCAGTAAGTAACCGTGTGAAATACTATCATGGGTAAACCACATTTAACACATGTGCAAAAAAATAAGTCAATCACACTTTGCTATATTGCAGATGAAACATCAAATGAAACTTGATACACTCATGGCAATTTACTGCTCTTTTGCTTACTTTCAAATGTCTTACCATATTTTAGCGCGGAACAGGAATGCTGCAGCAGATAAATCCAAAAAAATATAAGAGCTATTTTTTGTTTATCTAGAATACATTGTAACATTTACTTTTCAACTTTTGATATCTTATGAGATGTTTAATTAAATATTTGAATTTAAAATCAAAATTGGCTAATTAAGTTGCCTATATTAGAAGTCCATTTAAAGACAAATTTAACACGGCCGTCGGAGTAGTTTTTTTGCTACAACCCTTATTAAATAAATTCCGTTAAATTTGACTAAACATATTTCGTTAGTTTTTGTTTTATGGGTTATTATATTGTCGATTTCGTCTTTAGGTCTCTTTATTACACTCATTTTTATTAAACTCATATTAATTGTGCCTAAAAATGAGCACTAATCAAGCTCGGATATTGGCAGATGGAATGTAGTACAAATTATAACAAGAGATTGATTTTCCATAATTCACGTTGAGGACGGCCACGTGTTTGATGGCGGAGGTCTGTTAGAGGAAGTAATGGAACAAGACAGTAGCAAGGAATTTTGGATGGAGACGAGGTACCATAGCTGTGATACCGATCCTTTTTGGAAGTTGCTACAATCAATTTCACTACTTCGTGGACATTGGAATTAAAACTAAGGCCAGTTCTTTCCATTTTTATTATTTTCTTATAATATAAATGCAATTTATTATTGTGTGTATGATGTATATATTTATATATGAACGTGTGTGTGTTTTGATACATGATTTTCATATTTAAAGATAAGTAATATTCGCGTATGATGGGAATAATTGCGTATGAGCATTGGATCCAACGCGTTGCGCGTTATCGTTTTTTTTATAAGTTTTTTTTTATATTAGTGTAGCACGTGTTAATGTTTTATTTTAATATTATACAGGGTAATGTTTGTTTTATACTTTAAATATTGCTATATAGTGTTATTTTGAATGGTTTGTCCATGAAATCAATTAATTCATTTTGAAGCAATTTCCCTTAGAAATAGAAATGTGTAATGTTGCTGATATTGAGTTTAGAATTCTCATAAACGTTATAAATGTATAATATTTTGATATTAAGTTGAATTTGAAAGTTGTAATTTAATTTTCTGATGTTTGTTAATTTTTAATTTTGGAAATATACAGGGTGATGCTAATAAGTTTTCAAAGATATTTGTTTAGTTTGTTTGTTGATAGTTTTGAATAAGTTTTATGAATTAGATTTATTAATAGTTAGAACTACTTTGATTAATTCGAGATATTATTTATTATTGCATTCATTTTTGTTTATATTTTATTAAGAACTATTTTTTTTGTTAATAAATACTTAATTAAGGAAAATCATTGTGTTAATTAATTAACTGGTTAGGGATTTTAATTTTGTAATTTTTATTAAGATTCCGTATTTGAGTATCTCTTGAATTAAAAATTACTGGCGCCCATTTTAGTCATAATTGACTGTTATATTTTTTATATTTTTATTTTGAACCACGACCTTCGCACCGCTGTATAAAAGCTAAAGGGGATAATCAAGAGGTACGGCGAATTATTTAAAATAAAACAAATTTTAGGTAATTCGTTTAATTTTAATAAAGGGTGGCCATAACATACATGTAAAGATGCATTGTGACTCATAATTTATTAACAGTACACTGAATTTATATTTACAAAACTATTATATTAAGCGAAATAATAACAGCAATATAACGCATAGTCATAACCATATTTGCAAAATTAGATAATTCAATTTATTTCGATGTACGATCCATTGTAACATGTAGCCTACATGAATAAAGTTATTATTTTTCTTTTTATTATTATAAACACTACTTAAGAAGGTACGTATAATAGATAGAAGATATTTTATCAAATAGTCATCTAGGTGATAATTATTTTTAGGTTATAGCTTTGTATTAGATTTTTTAAAAGGAACGCCTTATATTCATTACTTTTTTGCATGTTAATATTGGAATCGCCACCGATTAAGATTTCATTATTTGCTCTATTACGATTTTATGTACAATGTTCTCTAAAATGGTCATGAAATCTGCAAAAATGCCCTCAGGGGGTCGTTAAATACATACTAGTGGGTTTTGCGCAAATATTCAGCTTCTGCTAGTTCTACCGTTCCTTCCTGGGAAAGCTGCTTGATATCGTGCGTACTCTTTAAGTTGTGGGTGCCTATTATTGATATTGCTGCTCCTCCGTGTCCCTGCTTCTAGCGTTTGAGAGCGGAAATTACGTGATAGTTGTTAACAGTGGGAAAAGCTTCCTCATCTGTGACCCAAGAAGAAGAAATTTATATTTAATTCTGGCAATATTATTTCTAATTCACTGATTTAATTGATTGCAGGTTATGATGTAGGATTGTTATTGTTTCCTTTGAAGATTTATTGTTACTTCTTCTCCTCTTTCGCCTTGCTTTTGTGAAAAAACCGTGTCACGTATGCTCCATATGGCCATATTTTCGAGTTCATTGCTTTATCAAAATTGATTCTATCGATTATAACCTTGAATGCGGCGTAATATTGCGGGTATTTGGATTCAAATGCTTCGCAGAAAACTTTGGGAAATTATGTTTCTAAGTAGGCAGAGAGATCTTCTTGCTTGGTTGAGAGAAGAAGTCGTGCCATGTATAAAAATGCTTTTCTTGCAATTACTTTTACGTTATGGTTTAAGTTGATACTCCTATGACTTCCTGTTGCTTGTTTTTCTTCTTGTGTCACATTACTATTATCCAGTTTGTATTTTGGTTCGTCTTTTTTTTGTACTCTTTCGGTGGCCGTTGCCAACAACAGTTCCAAAACTGTGATATTGTTTTTATTGTTCTTATAGGTAGTCGCTTGTACTTCCGTTGGTTCCTTGTGTTTATTTTTCGTTGCTTCAGTTCTTTTTTCTACGTTATTCACCGTTATATTTTTGGTAGCCGGCGCTAGGAATGTTTGCGGGTATATCTAAATATACAGCATCCGAGATTGTTTTGTGTATATGTTAAGGTTATTGTCTACACTAACACTCGTTGACAGAGATCTAGATTTTTGCAGATTTTTAGTTGCATTTGTATTTTCAGTTATTTTGGTTCAGAGATGTACTTTTATTTCGCAGGTAGTTTATGCGTTCTTTTAGTAGCTATACCTTATGCATTTTGGACACACCAACCATTTTTTCAGGCGTCAAAAAACTTTGTAACATTGAACATCCAACAATTCGAATTTTTTAGTCCTCAAAAGGTTTCTTATTGAAGCCTGCATGAGAACTCCCATTATCCTGGTGGAGAATAATAAATTTTCGGCGGTTGGTTTTCGTTATTTTTCTGAAGACCTCTGACAAATAAATGGATATGTACCATTCAAAACGACCTTGACATTGCACTAATGATCGTTTTTTCTAAAAAAAAACAAGCAACCATTTGCTTTGAAACGCTTTGTAAGTAAACATCTATTGTTGGATTTGGATCGACAGAAGTCTCTTTTAAGAGATTGTTAAATTGTGTGGGATCCAACGCAATCCAAATCTTTTTATTTAATAGTGCTTCATCGACGAATTCAGATGTTCATCGATACAATGCTGTTGAGATAATCTACATCCAAAATACATTTCTTGGCCGATATCATTGTTAAATCACTGTAAAAACATAAATAGTTGGTAAATATTATTGCTAACTCTACTGACAAAAAGTCAAATGTCAGCACCTCGATTGTTCATTCCGGAAATAAAAATAATAAAAAAGGCAATCTTTGTAGATAGGGTAGAGTGTTACTTAGAATCTATAATGTTTGATTCAACATATTACTAAGCGTGAGTTAGGGTTTCAAACCTACAAGTTGGCTGTTGATACCATATAATTAATTTGATTTTATCTGTACAGAATAAACAATACTGTTAACATTGTATTGAAAAAACCTAAAAGCTACATGAACTCATGATAAATTTATGGAAAAACATAGGTCATTTTTTCATTAAATAAATCACTTAGAATAAAGTGTCAACAAAATCAAATAAAATTTTGAATAATTTTATACTGACTTTCAAAGTTACCTAACTTAAGAGTGTTCCTTTAAAGATACTTTCAGACAGATTAAATATTTTCATTGATTTAGTATTTATAATACAGAAAAACAAAATTTAAATTTTCACGTCGGATATATCGTGAAGTTATTGCTTCTTTTATCAAACAAAACGTTAAAATATTACTAGTATAAATTGTAAACATAATTAGCCATATTATTATCTTATTATGGTAGACTTTCTTGTTATTAAATCTATATATAATACTCTAAATTAATTAAAATAAATTAGGAAATAATGACTAGTATACATAGAGAAATTTGGGATCATTATATTTCTGAAATTAAGTTAGAAACAGTCGCCACAATTGTGCTACTTATGTAATGAAAAATCATTGCCACTATTGCAGGAGCTAAATTTAATTCGTACCGGATTAAAGCTAACAGATGAGCATTCCGGAAATACATATTACGCACACTTTGCTGGAGTTCGGTGTACTGGAGTACAAGTATAAATTTGTTGTTTCACTTCAATCAAAGCTAAAATTTAATCAATTAGAAATCACAAATAAAACGCATTCCTGTGCAGCGCAATTGTGAAGATTAGACCTGAATGGCGCTTTGAACGCCATTGAATAATTTCGAGAGCTTCTCACACTGACAGCACAATTGCTAATTGTATTATTACGCGATGAATGTAAGTGCGTCAACGTTTCGATATCCGCAATCCTCGGCTCAAGTATAACACTACATATACTCAGCTTGCGGTTCATAATCAATAGAAACACGGCAACACGCATGACTGTAATGGCGTTTTACAGGTCACCTGTAAATATTTCATATACTTATTGCATTTTGCCGCTTCATAATTCATAACTTCCCGTTTCTGCGTTTACTCACTTCAAACAATTTTCCTATCTGCGGGGCATTAGACTCGGCTGGTCTTGGTTAGCGAAATATCAATACAGGCAGTTGCATAATTCACGTACATTCGGGGTAAATAGTACTCGGCATCGAATTGAACTTTCAGATATGCTATGATTTTTCGTTTCAATTTTTTTTTAAATAATCCTAGTTATCTTGCATATAATAAGTATTATTTATTAATTCAATAGATGTTGATATTACAAATAAAATATACAAGGAATATCCGGAAAATTGTAACCGTTTGCATCGTGAAGAGCGCTGGCGAATATAATAATCCTCGGATGTGTGCTAACATGTTCAAGAATATTGAAGATGGTATTGACTGTGCTGTTTATGGGTTTAGTTGTGAAGTTATGGCTGTGATCATCACTTAACAGTAATATGAGTTTAGGAGGTAGTGTCCTAATTAGCATAAGGAATATTCTACCAACTCATAATGGTAACCAATAATTAATTGAAATCATAGCAGTTGAAACTATTATAGGAAAAATTATATATTCTGTTGCTTCATATAATTTTCATTTTTCATTTGTTGCATTTTTTTCCTAGCCTAGTAGCATTTAAATGTTTGGCATTAATAATATCTTTTATAATTGCAACACATTCTCTTACATCATCAGTTTTACGTATATTAACATCATCGAAAGAAGATTCAGCAAGGTCATTAGGGTGACCAGAAAAAACATTTTTTTTTAGAATCAACTCTTCTGGAATTAGTCACAGTGATCCTTGAGAAGTCCTGTTACCAAATATCAAATATCAGGTCATTTCATTAAAGTTTAGAGGTCGCTCAAATGAAAAGTATGAAGAAAAACCTGAAAATCTGGTTTTTAGGCAGATAGAAATATGTGGCATTTCCAGAACTCATTACTAAGTTGCCGTAACGTACTTTTTCATTGAAGAACATTATAAAGAAAAGGTTTTGATTATAAAACTTGTAATATTAGCGGTATTTAGATGTTAATTTTGGTCCAAATTTTCGAATTTTGGTAAAACTTGACGTATAACTTCGGTTGACAGATGACTTCATCGCAGTTTTTGATCTTAAACAGTAAATAATACATGTAAGACTTTGCGCTACTTACTGGTACCTCCCACTTTCTGTAACCCGGAATTTCGTCCAGTTTTGAATCAAAGCAAAAAATTGTTCTCGTATTTCGGAATCGACATAGATTTTTTGAACATTGATCCTAGTTTGTGGGAATCAAATGATAAATATAGTAAATCAAAAACAAATTTATTACAGTTGCGCGTAGTAAATGTCACGGCTGAAAGAGCCATAGCGTTGGCTAAAAAGTTTAACACTTTGATTACGAATTTAGAAGGACAAAACGAGTATCTATATAAATATGTGCCTAGTCATCAATAGCAATTCCCGAATGCTAAGAAATCTAATCTTAGAATATTGAAACAGATTTGTGAGAGCACTATAAAATGTAAATAGTTGGACTACCTCTCAAAAATGTAATTGTTTCAACCTGACCTTTACCAGGTTCTAAATTAAAAACATGTTTTTCCACATGAAATATGTTATAAGAATGTTAGTACTTAATTTCATAAGTGTTTAATGAATAAAGACAAACATCTTGAAATCGCCACTCAGAGCACCTGGACGAAATTGTGGAGCAAAGGTCTTGCACTAAGTCTTAAATGTATTCTTTAGTGTTTAAGATGAAAAACTGCGATGAAGTCATCTGTTAACCGAAGTTATACGTCAAGTTTTCTGGAAATTCGAAAATTTTGACCAAAATTAACATCTAAAAATGCACGCTGAGTTTCAAATACCGCCAATATTATGAGTTTAATAATTAAAACCTTTTCTTTATAATGTTTTTCAATAGAAAAGTACGTTACGGCAACTTAGTTATGGATTTTGGAAATGCCACAGATTTTTATCCGCCAAAAAGCCAGATTTTCAGGTTTTTCTTAATACTTTTGATTTGAGCGACCTCTAAACTTCAATCAAATGACCTAATATTTGGTAACAGTACTTTTTAAGGATCACTATGACTAATTCCAGAAGAAGAGCCGATTCTAATAAAATTATAGATATTTTAACATCCTTGAATTCTAAAGGTCCCATAATAAGTCAGGATTCTTGAGATTTTAAAAATTCGAGAAATTTCAAAATCAAAATTCATTAATTAATATATCAACGGGTAATAATGTGTTAAAACTAAAATAAGATAAGAATAAGTTTAAATATTTTAGTGGTTGTGAAGATTCAAACAATTTTAAATTCCGTCTGATGATTCTAAAAAAAATAAAGCCATTTTTAATTGAGAAGTTATTAATTTGTTAAACTTTTCTAAGATGTGATGTCCAAAAGTTTTAAATTTTTAAAAATTGTAACGGTTATAAAGATTTAAAATATTGTCCTTTAAATACTATGGCTCTGAAATAATTATTATAAATAGTTTTGATGGCGGTTTCAAAACGTCATAATATTTAAATTTTAAATAATTCTTAAGATTTTTAAGGTTTTTAAAATTTGCATACCGAAAATAAGTTACAATATGTCAGCACATTACTAAGTGTTCAAAGTAGTATAAGATTAAATTATCTTAAGATTCTGAATTCCAAAGATTTTACAGAGATTTTGAATTCGAGAATAAGTCTATATATTCTAAAGATTTTAAAGAATCTAAAGACTATCAATTAAATTAATATCTTCGGATTTTAAAACTCTAAATATATTAAAGATTATAAAAATTCTAAAGATTCTAAAAACTCTCAAGATTCTAAAAATTCTGAAGAATCTAAAGACTATCAATTCTAAGATTCTAAACATTCTAAGGGTTATCAAGACTCTAATGATTCCAAAGACTATAAAGATTCTAATTATTCAAAATATTCTAAAGATTCTAAGGATTTTAATGATTCTAAAAATTCTAGATTCTAAAGGCAATAAAGATTCTAAAAATTCGAAAGATTCTAAATTCCTATAGATATAATTAAAATTCTAAACAAATTAAAGATTTTAAACATCAAAACAGATTTTAGATATTCTATTGATTTTGTGCTCTAAAAATTCAATTTTAAATGATTTGGTAATTCTAAAGACCGAAAAGATTCGAAATAATTTAAGATTTTTAAAATTCTAAAGATTTTAAAGATTCTAATGATTCAAAATATTCAAAATATTCTAAGGATTCTCTAGGTTTTAAAAATTATAGAGATTTCTGAAACAAAATTGAGTATTAATATAATGATAGATTCTGAAAATTCTAAAGATATTAAAGAGTATAAAAATTCTTTACAGATTATAAAGATTTTAAGGATTTTAAAGGTTGAATATATTTTTAATTCTGAAATCTTATATTTAAAGGATTCTATTAATTTCAAAGACAAAAATTTTAATAAGATTGAAGATTTAAAATTATCAAAATTATTTTTGAAAATATGCCACTCTTAGCCTCTAAGGAGAATGAAAATTGAAATGACTTGAAACTTAAATAAAGAAGAAAAATCCATATGATATAAATTTGAAAATATTTCAAGTTTGCTACAGACTAAGGTTTTAAAGATTTTAAAATTAAATTCTAACAGTTTTAGAAAAAATGAATTTATGCTCGAATTAATCTAAAGAATTTAAAAATTTGAAAAATCCTAAAATTTCTAGGATTTTAATATTCAAAGAATTGTTATTAACCTAAAAATTCTAAAGATTTCTAAACCCAAAACAAGTAATAATGTATCAACAGATAGTAATATCTTAAAACATTATAGATATTTTAACATCCTAGAATTATAAAGATCCCATAATAAGTCAGGATTCTAGAGATTTTAAAAATTCTAGAAATTTCTAAATCAGAAGTGATTAATTAATATAACAATGGATAATAATGTGTTAAAACTAAAAAAAGATAAGAATAAGTTTTAATATTTTAGTGGTTGTAAAGATTCAAACAATTCTAAAATTCTGTCTGTGATTCTAAAGCGATTTATAATTGAGAGGTTTTTAATTTGTTTTCTAAAATGGAAAGTCAAAAAGTTTTAAATTTTTAAAAATTGTAACGGTTATAAAGATTTAAAATATTATCTTTTAAAATTCCTAGGATTTTAATATTCAAAGAATTCTTATTAATCTAAAATTCTAAAGATTTCTAAACCCAAAACAAGTAATAGTGTATCAACAGATAGTAATATCTTAAAACTGAAACGCCACTGTAAGTTTTAGAGATTTTAAAGATTCTAAATGGACCATAAAAATTCATAAGAGATTTTTAAGGCTCTTAAATTTTTTTAAACTAATTTGGTGATTCTAAAAATTCGAAAAATCTAATATTCTTAAGATTCTATACATTTCAAATATTCTAGAGCTTCTAACGATTGTAAACATTCTACAGATTCTAAAGAATCAAAAGTTTGTAAATATTCTAAAAATTCTAATTCCTATGGATATAATTAAAATTCTAAACAAATTAAAGATTTTAAACATCAAAACATGTTTTATACATTATATTGATTTTGTGTCTTAAAAATTAAATTTTAAATGATTTGAGTCTAAAGACTGAAAGAGTCGAAATAATTTAAGATTTTTAAAATTCTAAACATTCTAAAGATTTTGAAGATTCTAAAGATCCTACAGATTCTAACGATTCTAAAGTTTTTAAAGATTTTAAACTTTCTAAAAATTGTAAAGATTTTAAAGATTCTAAAGATTCTAAGGATTCTAAAGATTCTATAAATTCTAAAGATCCTAAAGATTCTAAAGATTTTGAAGATTGTAAACTTTCTATAGATTCTAAAGATTCTAAATAATTTTTAGATTCTGAAGATTTTACAGATTCTAGTAATTGTAACGATTCTAAATGGTCTTAAGAGATTTTCAAGGCTCTAAAAATGATTTTAACTAATTTGGTGATTCTAAAGAATTGAAAATTCTAATATTCTTAAGATTCTGTAGATTCTATATATTTCAAATATTCTAGAGCTTAAAATTAAAAAATTAAATATTCTACATATTCTAAAGCATCAAAAGATTCTAAATATTTTACAAATTTTAATTCCTATAGATATAATTAAAATTCTAAACAAATTGAAGATTTTAAACATCAAAACAGGTTTTATACATTCTATTGATTTTGTGCTCTAAAAATTAAATTTTAAATGATTTGGTAATTCTAAAGATTGAAAAGAGTCGAAATAATTTAAGATTTTTAAAATTCTAAAGATTCTAAAGATTTTAAAGATTCTAAAAATTATAAAGATTCTAAAGATTCTAAGGATTGTAAAGATTCTAAAGATTCTAGAGATTCTAAAGGTTCTAAAGATTCTTAGGATTCTAAAGATTCTAAAGATCCCAAAGAATCTAAAGATTTTGAAGATTGTAAACTTTCTATAAATTCTAATAATCGAAAAATAGCGATAAATTCATCTGTTAACCGAAGTTATACGTCATGTTTTCCGGAGATTCGAAAATTTTGACCAAAATTAACATCTAAAAATGCACGCTGAGTTTCAAATACCGCCAATATTATGAGTTTAATAATCAAAACCTTTTCTTTATAATGTTTTTCAATAGAAATGTACGTTACGGCAACTTAGTTATGGGTTTTGGAAATGCTACAGATTTTTATCCGCCGAAAAGCCAGATTTTAAGGTTTTTCTTCATACTTTTGATTTGAGCGACCTCTAAACTTCAATCAAATGACCTGATATTTGGTAACAGCACTTTTTAAGGATCACTATGACTAATTCCAGAAGAAGAGTTAATTCTTAAAAAACATTTCTTATTTTGGTCACCCTTAAGGTCATATATTATTACATTATGACTTCGACGTTCTCTAGCGGCTAGCTATCGAATTAAATGTTTGCTAGTGTTTATACTTTTCAATTTTACTATTTCATCCTTGAAAACTGCATTTTCTTGTTCTACCTCATATAGTCTAACATTTATGGATGAAGTCAGAAGTCGTATTTTTTTTATGGTTTAAGCAATCTAAGATTGAATCAATTAGTAAACAGTCAGATGCAATGCTGGATCTGTGTTTTTCTAATTAGGAAAATATTGTAGTAAATAAGTGTGCTCCAATTATTCTATGTGATATTTATCATCCCCCGCTTAGTATACATGTACCAGTAACTCATTTTATTGTCATTAATGAAAGCGACAAATATAAATACAATTTTTAAGATATGGAACAGAATAAAATAATTTTCTGAGTAGCGTTGATTTTTCTTGAAACATTATCAGATGTTAACACTATTCTAAATATATTCTATAATATCATAAATATATTATGCAATAGATATGTACGTACCAAAAAGAGCATTCTTCATCATTCCCTTTGTGGGTTTTAAACGTACTATTCAATTAGTTAAGTATAAAAAGGAAAATCATAAAGAATGGAAGCAGTTACTTCAATTAATCGATTGCAATAGATTTGTTAATTTAAGAAATCGATGTAAATCCGAAATGTTTTTGCTCTTATGTACATGTCATGGTATTCCTGTATCGATGGTGTATGACACCAAAATTGCAACGACAGGCAGGCGAACTTATTCGCAAGTTATTTCTCCTCAGTTTATCAACCATCTGCAAACCTACACTTCTCATACGATCCTCAAACTACCAATAACTTAAAAACTATTCACATTTCTCTAGACACTATCTCCAGTGCTTTGCTTTTAATAAACAAATAGTAAAAAAAATATTCATAACTCTCAGAATATTTTACTACATCCTTTACAATTCATATTTTCGTTGTCTTTAAATATTGGTGTTTTTCCCAGCCTATAGAAAGATTATACATAATACCCATAGATAAATCTAATACTGAGAACTACATGCCAATTTCTATTTTATCATCATTATTTGAAAAGGTGGTATATAAGCCTCTGCTTTTCGCGCAGTAATCGCAAAAAACCAACACGGTTTTTATGGAACTAGATCCACATTAACCAATTTGTTTATTTATATGATTATATTCATATAGCCCTGAAGAAAACTGATATAGTTCATGTTATATATGTGGACTTCAGCAAAGCGTTCGACTCCGTCAATCATTCTGTTCTTATTAAAAACAGCAAGGTTATGGTTTAAGTAATCCATTATTAAGTTGGTATTCAACATATTTATTTGAGAGGAGGCAGTTAGTGAAAATGAAGTTTAATCTTACAAAATCGTATATTTCCACATCAGGTGTCTCACAGGGATCTAATTTGGGACCCTGGTTATGCATTATTTTTATTAATAACTTGTCTTAGATACTACAGTGCCCTCATCTGCCCTTTGCAGATAATTTAAAGCTTTATTACACAGTTGAGAATATTTGCAACTGAATTAAAATTGAGTGTGATATGGATTCAGTATATAGCTGGTGTACTCTAAATGAATAATAAAACGAGGTTAAATTCCTTTCTTCACTGTTTTTATTTAAGCACTAAATGTACATTTCGGACACTATGTGTCCATTATCAATAGTTGATTCACAAATTTTACAAAGGTGTCGTTACATTTATAGGGTAGACGGATTAATGGAAAAACCTAAAAGTAATTATCTAAGTACAGGCTGATTATGCTTCTTAAAACTAGCCGCTTGTTGGTAATGCCACAGTTTCATTAGCGCTAATTCTGTGAGGTATTAAGTCTAGTAGGGGGTTCTTTAATGCACTCAAATCGAAATTCAGCAGATTATAAAAGTTCTTTTTCATTTCGATCGCTTCTATCATATTTAAATTGTAAGATGTAGATTGTTTTAATAAATCTACATTATTTGTATCAAACTTATGTCCTGTATCTAAAATATGGTGAGCAAAGGCGGATTTATATGGATTAAGATTTCTAATGTGGTATGAATGTTCTTTAAATCTAGTGATAACGTTTCTTCTCGTTTGGCCTATATATATTTTATTACGATTATTACAACTAATAGAATAATTTCCCGATAATGATAGTTTGTCTTGCTTATCAAATGTGTTGCCTAATAATCTGCTGAGTTTCGTATTTGAGTAATAAGCCGGGGTAAGATCGAATTTTTTGAAAATTTTGTTTAGTTTCTGATTAATTTGTGGGACGTGGATTATTTTAATGAATGATTTATTTCTATGTGTGTTGTTCTGTTCTAATGTAGTTATTGATTGAATGAAGCGTTTTCTATTATGTTTGTTAATTATTTTATTAATAGTGTGAATGTTGTAACCAAGGGATGTAGCAATTTTACGTATGAGGTTGAATTCGATCTGTCTGTTTTGTTCAGAGATGGGCAAATGAGTTGCTCTATATATCATACTATAAAAAGCGGATAATTTATGTTTGAAAGGTGAGTGAGAGCTGGAGTGTATGTAGTTAAACGTGTGAGTAGATTTTCTGTAAATGTTGAATTCTAATTTTTTATTATTTTTAATTACTATTAAATCTAAAAAAGGTAGTTGATTATTTGATTCAACCTCGTACGTAAAATTTATGCTGGGGTAAAAACTATTGAGTTGGGATACAAAATCTGGGATGTTTAATGTTTCCTTAGTGATAGTAAATATATCATCCACATATCTAATCCAAGTTTTAGGGAAGTTGATTAAGCTGTTTTTCGCTTTATTCTCAAAACTGTTCATGAAAATGTTCGCAAGAAAAGGTGATAGAGGATTGCCCATAGCCGTACCAAATGTTTGCTTATAAAAATTTTCTTCAAATTCAAAAACGTTTAAATCCATGACTAATTTTGTTAGTTTAATGTAAGTATCTACTTTGTTTTTTGAAATATTATTTTCTATTAAAATGTTTTATAGTATTTCTAACGTTATATCTATCGGAATGCTCGGGAAAAGGGATTCAACATCAAACGATACTAACTGTTCGTCTGGTGCTAAATCCACACTTTCCAACATGTTTGTGAATTCTAAAGAGTTATTGACAGAAAAATTATTATTTAATTTTATTTTACTAAATTCTTTGACTAGGCATTTAGCTAAATTGTAAGATGGTGCATTTATATTTGAAACTATTGGTCTGTATTTATTCCCCGGTTTATGTATTTTTGGAAGGCAATATAATTTAGGTAATTTGGGGTTTTTTAATTTTAGCAAATTAGCGGTTCTTTTGTCAATTAGGGCTGGAGAATTTTTAAGTATATCGTTAATTTTATTGATATATGTTGTTAATGGATTTTTTGTTTGTTTTGTGTATGGACCTTCCTCTAACATTTCATGAACAGTTTTCGAATAGTCGGTTTTATTAACTATAACTGTGGCATTACCTTTATCAGACTTTAGGAAAAATACATCTCTGTTTTTCAGTTTTTTCAGCGTCGTAAGATCTCGGTTACGGTTCTTCTTATATTCTCTGGTTTTCTTCAGGGCTTTTTGGATGCATTCTTTGGTTGAGAGGCGAAACGTCGTGGCCTGTTCTTCCATTTTTATTGCGGCGATTTCTAAATCATTAACGATGTCTTCTATGTTGTGCGAAGTGCTTGAGAATTTTCATGAGTATTGTTGTTAATGTGTTGACAGGAGAGTTTCTTTAATTTCTTGCTAATG
This sequence comes from Ontholestes murinus, assembly GCA_963969525.1. NCBI lineage: Eukaryota > Metazoa > Arthropoda > Insecta > Coleoptera > Staphylinidae > Ontholestes > Ontholestes murinus. The sequence goes on from OZ018398.1 coordinate 17,765,007, forward strand.
GTTACTGACTTTTTCTTTAATGTTGTTCTGATAACATTATACATCTTCTGTAGAGCTTCGTCCCACTTACTCGTAGTGCAGTTTTTTGAGAGTTTTAAATGTAGGTTGTATGCGAGCAATTGTAGTGAATTGCGTTTTGTGTGAAGTGAACTCATTTCTGATTTCAAAAGTTTAATTTGGAAATCTTCGATTATTTTCTGTTTGTTATTATTAAACTTAGGCACTTTCACTCTTACGAAGGTTGGAAACACACGTTTGATTATGCACTGTTTTAAGAAGAATATATCGGCACTAATTAACTTGAGTTTTGTCTGAAGTTGGAAAAATTTGTTAAACTCTGTTGGCCAGGAAGCCATTGTTTAATATGTATGTGTTCTTGAGTTTTGTGAAGATTATATTGATAATAAAACGAGGTTAAATTCCTTTCTTCACTGTTTTTATTTAAGCACTAAATGTACATTTCGGACACTATGATAGAAGCGATCGAAATGAAAAAGAACTTTTATAATCTGCTGAATTTCGATTTGAGTGCATTAAAGAACCCCCTACTAGACTTAATACCTCACAGAATCAGCGCTAATGAAACTGTGGCATTACCAACAAGCGGCTAGTTTTAAGAAGCATAATCAGCCTATACTTAGATAATTACTTTTAGGTTTTTCCACTAATCCGTCTACCCTGTAAATGTAACGACACCTTTGAAACTTTTGTTAATCAACTATTGATAATAGACACATAGTGTCCGAAATCTACATTTAGTACTTAAATAAAAACAGTGAAGAAAGGAATTTAACCTCGTTTTATTATTAATATAATCTTCACAAAACTCAAGAACACATACATACTCTAAATGATATGAAGCTAAACATTGATAAAAACTACCATATACCATTCTCACGTTCCAAAAAGCCATTAACGTTTCATTATTAATTGTTCAATAATAATCTCTCTCAAGTTAACTTGTTAAAAGACCTTTAATATTGACTAAATCAACAAATCGAATAAGGCCTTAGAATTTATAAAACGTCGATGGACCTAGTCAATATACGCACCTTCACCATTCTGTATTGTACTCTTGATTATTGTAGAACAATTTAGTCTCATATCAAATGTTTAGAAAAGTTCAAAATAGATTCTTAAAATTTATGTCATATAGGCTGAGAGGTGTTGTAAAACTATCAGATCTGAATACTACGCAGTATCTAGGTTTAACTTCTTTATATCGACGCAGCATGAAACTTGAAATAACGTTGATTTTTTGATTTTAATGAAATAATTTGACATGGGTTCGATGAAGAGAACTCCGCCCGCCTTCCTTTTGACTAAAATTTTAAGTATAATTTCATATATTGTGATATAAATTTTGTGTTATTTCGTTTAAAAGGAGCACAAAGATGTTAATATATAAGAAATAAATAGTTAGTAGATGGTAGATGTAGCACGTAGATCGAGATTGAGCAATTATAATAACTTGAATACTTTAAATAAAAGGTAAATCAGAATCATCACTTATGATCTGTAAATAATCGATTTTTGCATCCCAATGTTCATTGACTCTTTAGGTTTATCAAAGAAAATTAAATTTTAATTGGTTGCAAACTTACTTTGTTTTCTACTTGTAATCAGAAATTATCTTGCCCTCTTTTAGTAATCCAATTTCATTATTTTCCACAGATCTAACATCCCAACTAGTAGTCTTCCAACTAGCCAGCTATCTTCATATCTTTATAATAATAATAAAAGATAAGCACTTCATATTTACACCTAGACTTAATTCCCCGAATTCGCAAAATAACTTAAACTACCTCTTGCAATTTAGGGATGTTAGAGAGCTTTCAATTCATTCTAGTTCTTCTCTACTAAGTGATTTGGTATTAGACTTTTTTAGTTCCCTTTTAACTTCTTAATAGAAGTTTATATCTTAAAACATTAAGAGCTTGCCTTTCATACTCTTCCCCTTTTTACTTTTATTCAGAAATTCTTTTGAATTAACCTTTATTTTCTTATATTGTTAATGTAAGAAGCTTCTACTCGTTATACATGTTTGAATAATTAATAAAACACTTCAACTTTGTTTGTATAACACTCTATTATTATAGATTGTTATACAAAAAAAGTTGAAGTGATTCTTTATTTTCTTATTTTTTAATTTATCTTCAGTTTTCAGGTAACGATAAACTAATTTCTTGCTCCTCGACAGATTCAATTTTCTCTCTTTAACTATTAATAAACACTGGTTCTTTAATAGAGACTTTCATACACTTGAAATAAGAACAAAGGTGTGCATTTGATGCTTACAGTAAGAATCAGCTAGACATGGACCCCAATGAAAATAGCTTAATTAAAACTTGTGATTTTATGATGTCAAAAAGCTTATCTTTCACTTCTAGTTCTTCTTTACCAACTGATTTAATTTTAGCCTTTTCTTATTTTTTCTATTTTCAAAACTCTAACTCTTTCAGCTGACTTATTAGAAGCTCGAATTTTAAAACATCATGCATAGTTGGCAATCCAGAAGGTAGGATTTCTCTACCCGTTTTATTAAAACTACTTAAATTAATGGAAGTTGGGGATATTCATACTCTTAAAACAAGAATAGAATAGCATTTGAGTTTTTCAGTAAACTTCTTTCTTTCATCTTCTGAAATTTAAAATTGGCACCACAAAATAGCTCATAATTTTTAAGCAATTTTAGATAAATATCCTTTACAAGAGTAGTAGATATTATCTTCACTCCTTTAATAGCAAATCACATCAAGGGTTAGAGTGGAAGATCATCGCAGCTGCATGAACTCCTCCTAGCTTCATCCATCCAAAATATTTATATGTTCATTATAATATTTTAATATATTCATATATATTTTTTTAGGAAAAGAAGCTAAAGTCTAATAAACATAAACATATCTTAGAACATAATGCCACATTTACATACGCCATAAAATAACTCCACGTAAATTGGACAAAAATAGCCACTAGCAAAGGCAAAAATATTGCCTCAATGGTAATAATCACCTCCTGATTATAATATAGATTATTATAGAAAATAATGGTTATAATGTATGTTATTTTGTATATTTTGTTTTGTAGGACTTGTAAAGTCTATAAACTGAACTAAACTAAACTAAACATCAAACACAGTTGGAATTCCAGAAGGCAGCATTTTTCTGCCAGTTACACGAAGTTACACGCATGCGTGGAACTTAGGGATTTTTAGAATATTAAACGTGCATTTGATTGTAATAATAAGGATTGTTTAGGTATGGACCCCCAAATTCTGAAAATCGCCTAAACTTCTACTTGTGATTTGAAGCAATTTTGGATAATAATCTATGGACCTCTAAATTCTCAAAATAGCTTAATTTAATATTTCTAATTGCATAACGTCAAAGAGTTTGTCTTACACTAGTTTCTCTTGTCCAAGAGATAGTTTTATTCTAATTTCAAAACCAACACTCAAATTTAAAATTAGAACTATGAAACAATTGCTCCTACTTTCAAGCACTTATGGATAAATTAATCGTAGCTCATAGTTTAGAACATCAAGCGCAGTTAGAACATCAAAGGTAGCATTTTTCTACCAGTTACAATGTAGTTAAAGGGTGTGTGGAAGTTACGGATCTTCAAATTTTTCCTGCCTAGAATTTTGTATCTTCAAGATTACCATTCGAATTCGAATCACAAAACATATGTTTACGAGCTCTCAAACAATTTGGATAAATACCTTTACCAGGCATAAAATCCCTTTTCTCTTAATAGAAACTTATATCTTAAAATTACACACATTTTGAAAAGTCTAGAAGACAAAATTTCTCGACCAGATCCAATGAAGTTACTGATGCGAATTTTTTTCCTTTACTAAATCCTCAAATTTGGTAAAAAAAACTTGAACTAACTCTTTTAATTTATAGATGTTAAATAGCTTGTCTTTCACTTTTAGTTCTTCCTTACAAAGTGATTTGGTTTTAGCCCCTTTTAGTTTCGTTCTACCTTCAGAACTTTTGAATTTCTCTGCTATCTATATAGAAGTTCATAAATTTACAAGAGCAGAAAATCCCATCTCTCTTAATTGAAGCTTATGTCTTAAAAAATTACGCATATTTTGGAGAGTCTAGAAGACAAAATTTCTCGATCAGATTCTATGAAGTTACTAATGCAAATATAAAAAATTCTTGCCTTCTCTTTACTAGTTCCTTTTAAGGATATAATGTTCCGCATTTGGCTAAAACAGAGAAAACAATTTTTGAGATGATCTTCAAGTAGCAAGTTTCTCATGGAAGTAAGTGTTAATACGAGTGGAAGAACGTCCTATTGTGAACTCTGCCCTTTCCACATGTGACTGAAATTTTTGTAAATATTAATGGATTTTATGTACAATTTTGGAATGTTATGTAAGAAAGAAGCAAAAGAACAATAAACATACTGGAAACATCACTTCAGATGATGTGATTTCCATTGCAAGAAAAATGAGACCACGTTCTATGACCAGGGCTCTATCCGGTACCGTGAAAGAAGTCCTGGAAAAATTCAAATCAGCAGGGTGCACCATTGATGGCAGACCCCCACACGATATCATCGATGATATCAATCAAGGAAAATTTTGCGTTCATTACAACATACGGTGTAAAAATGAAGCACCATCGATTCAATTGATTCGAAAATGGGTACAGAAGTTCGAAGAGACAGGTTCAACAATGAATCAACCACGATCCGGCCGACCTAGAACATCAAGAGATCCCGAAAACGTCAAGCGTGTAAGAGCGTCTATTCGTGAAAATCATGGACTCTCTACTCGAAAGCGGTCTAACGCCTTAGGTGTGCCCAGAACATCTTTGATTCGTATTGTTCACAAAGATTTACATTTACATCCGTACAAAATCAGTAATTAAAGCCTCAAGATCACGCTCAGAGGCTCCAATTTGCAAACGAAATATTAGAGGGGTTCACCAGCTTTACCAACATTTTTTTCTCGGACGAGGCATACTTCCATCAGTGAATAGGCAAAATTGCAGGTATTTTAGTGACACTAATCTTAAATTGAAGCATCAAAAACCTCTGCATTCACCCAAGGTTACTGTATGGGGAGCTTTGTCAGCAAGAGGCATTATTGGTCCATACTTTTTTGAAGATCGCCGAAGAAATGCTGTTACAGTGAATACAGAGTATATTGCCATGCTACAGAACTTTTTTTACCAGCGCTACAGGATTTCGATGGTTTAAATCAACGAGCGTGGTTTCAGCAAAATGGGACGACATGCCACACTTTCTCCGACTCATTAAGTGCTGTTCGCAAAATTTTTGGACAAAAAGTGATATCCAAAAGAGGTGCCATTAACTGGCCACCTCGTAGCCCGAACTCATCCCCACTGGACATCTTTCTTTGGGGATACTTTAAAAGTAAAGTTTTTAACAGCAACCCAGTGTCCCTAGAGCAATTAAAGGAAAATATTCGAGAGGAAATGCAAAACATTTCACGAAACACATGTGAGGCCATCATTGAAAATTTCCGCTCTAGGTTGCAGCAGTGTCAAAATAGTCAAGGATCACAATATGGATGATGTAATTTTGAAAAAATAAAATCCCTATTTGTGTACCTTAATAATAAATAGAGAGTTTTTATCTGACATAACTAGTTTCTTTTAAATCATCATTTGAAATGTAAACAAACTTTTAATCCACCCTGTTTTTAAATGGTTTGTCCGTTAAATAAATAAATAAACAATTTATTACAGATATAAATGCAAAATTATTTGTTATCATGAAGAAGTCCAAACTGCATCAGTAAGTTAAGTAATTATATTATATTAAGGGTGGGTGAGTGTCAAAATTAATCGCCCAAGAAAGCTGTTAATATGCACATATTAAAAATATTTTTTAGCATTTCTTAATAACGGTTAATTGTTATGAAAATTCATAAGAAAATTACAAAAACTATAATATTACTTGTATTATTGCTTTATAGGTAATTAGCCATGAATTATATCTATAAAATCAGGAATGTATCTTAGGTTTACTTACCAGTGACGATTATTTTCAGTAATATCGATTAGTAAGATGGTACATACCTGAAAAAGAAAAAAATATTTAAAAACATTTCTAATTGAATAAGGATTACATATGAAACAAAATATGCCATTATTAATATCTAAGGATTTGCACTAAATTTCATTAGTGTTTAACCACCGACAATTACAGGAGACTGTCAACAGCTTTAATTAAAATAATAATATTGTGAAAAATTTGATGAGATCCAAAATAGATATAAAATTAATAATTTTATTTAGATAATATCTGGCAATCTTTATTATATTAAAAAAATATATACTTAATACCGTAGCACGAAAACACTTGTGGTGGCGAGGAACATTCTTAATTAGATTTTATGACACGTAAGAGTCGCATTACCCATGACTTTAATACAAACGCCTTACAATGTATTATAAGTTCAACCCTTCATTAATTATTGCATTTGATAGTGATTACATAATTACCAACAAAATTAGTTTTTAAAGTTTTATCACAGTAATAATAATTTCCGGCAGGTATGTGACATATATTATGACCATTATATCCGGATAGACCAATGCCAGATGCGCATTTTGCAAAAGTCATAAAAAAAATCAGAACCTCCTTTTTCCTGTTTGGCACTCTTCGGTTTTAAATTTTCTACTAGAGATAGACAAGGTTTTACTGAATAAATTATTTGTCGAACAAAGCCTCATGACCAGTGACAGCACATGGAAATTCGAGTTTCGTTGTTAATCAAATCCTTTCAATTGACTGTCTCTGTAATCTTTCGATAGAGTTATGTGAACTAATTAAATAATACATCTAGTATAATCTTATCTATAAAGATAAATTTGTGAAATAAAACAACACATTTTTTTTCAAATAATATTACTATAAAATTCATTAGCATATAATAATCAGTTATCAGATTTCTTTATAAAAAAAATCCCAACCGACGCCTACATGATTAATTACACCGAGTATCAGATATTGCTGTCATGCTGATAGAATAATCAATACACATATTTATGTATTTACAATAACTAGTCGCGAGTATATTCTATTAATGTAGAATAAATGGCAACAAATAGGGTATGTAAACACATTTAACTGTTTAACTCACCCATTGTTGAACCTATTGGATATTTACCATAAATATTTGATCCGTTGAAATAATTTTCAATTAACAGGTTGTTTGAACATTTCTTAACACGCTAATGTCCGTCGTTATTCGCGGCACTCGTCATGTTTACAATGTACACTAATTTATCTGGAACATTAGTTAATTGCCATAATCCATGCACCTGATAACTAAGAGTATGATTTATTAACACTATTCTGAGCGCGTTTTGAAAAATCGATGTTAATTACATAAAAACGCGATGTTAATCATATCGGAGTGTGATTTATCGGCGTACATCAACTTTAAATTATTCACACTTTTTAGTTCTTAGTTTTAGGTCATTCCGGCGGCGGTTCTCGGACGCTCAATTAAATTTCTGACTCGGTCGAGCGTTACTCTTTGCCACTAACGATTCGTTTGATTGCGGTGTCATTTGTATCGGATCGATCGGGGAAATTTAAGTTTAATTTGTATGCAAAGTAAATTGAAGTTTCCCAGAAATTTGCAAGTGGCCATAAATTTGTCAAGTATAAAAGAATAGGTACACTTTTAAGTAAGGGTTACTTTTTCTGAAAACATAATTAGAATCATACCGAAATAATCTATTGTTAATATATACAGCTATAGTTTTACATCAATTTGAGGAGAATACAAACAAATAACTATATTATAATGTAATATTTAAATACCAATAAATATTTTATATAATTGTCTTATATTATATACCTAAAACTCTCAAAGTTAAATTGATTTTGGAATAAGAAAAAGTACGTATTTTATTCATAAGATAAATACAATAAACGAAGAGAATTTTTGGTAAAATGAATGTGTAATAAAAGAAGTAATTTAATGTGTGAATTCAAAAATTCATCAATACACATTTTTATTGACAAACTTTATACATGTTTACATTTGAATAATAAATAATGAATGATGCGTTAGTGAGTTAGTTCGTCAAAAGGCTATCGACCAGAGGTCTTTCTGCCTTGTTTTGTCCAGTCATATGGCGTCAGTCGTTAATGCGTAATGGGATGAAATGATGAAATGAAGTCAAATATAGTGGAATTAGGATTTTTAAATTTAGGGTTTATACTAGGATTTCTGAAAAGACAATATAAGGATAATATGTGGAAGTTGAAAGAATTTTTGGAGAATTTTTCTAATAGGAATCGAAGGCGTTCTAGGATGGGGATAACTAAAGTAGTATCATAGAGGAGTTGGTTAGAAGGATTGTGTAGAGGATTAAGAGGATGGCGGAGTTTGGTTAGGATACGGAGGGATGCTCGCTCGCTAACTTCGATGTTGCGGGAGGTTGGGTTGGTGGGGTTGGGATAGAGGGCACAACCATAATCAAGTAATGGACGGCAGATCATCTTATAAATTCTAACAGCTGTTCTTGTATTAATACCTCTGTTTTTATACGTTAAACTTCTAAAGCATTTTGCCCTAGAAGTAATTTTGCTCTTTATTATGGCTGTATGTTTTTTAAAACTGATTTTTTGATCTATGGTTATGCCCAGGTATTTTACGGAAACTGAGGGAGGGATCATAGTTTGGGAAATATGGATTTTATAAGGTGAGTTATTGGTGCGATGATAAGGAATTAGGAGTTGCGATTTATGAGGGTTTATTTTAATACGCCATTTTGCAAACCAGCATTGAAGGGAGTCAATTAGCTCTTGAAGGGATTGAAGGGCTTTTGGTAGTGTGGGAGCATGTGTAATTAGGGCAGTATCATCAGCGAATTGCAGGAGGTATTTGGATGGATTGAAGTAGAGAGGATCAGGGTTATAGATATCAACGCAAAAAATGTTATACAACAGAGGTGAGAGAGGAGATCCTTGAGGAAGTCCTTGCTCAGGAGTAAAGGAAGAAGAGAAAGAATTGTGGATTTTGACTTTAAGGGATCTATTAGAGAGGAATTGTTTAATAATGAAAATGATATGGGGAGGGATATTTAAGAGGTGACACTTGTAAAGTAAGCCTTGATGCCAGACAGAGTCGAAGGCTTTCTGGACATCTAAAAATAGAGCTGCTGAAGCTTTGCCTTCAAGGTGAGATGTTTGAAAATTTGATATAAGGATAGTGAGTGGGAGGGAGGTTGATCGATGTGGAAGAAAACCAAATTGATATTTGGGGATCTGGTTGGAAATTAGGGAGAGGATTTTGTTTTTAAGGAGGGATTCGTAGATTTTCCCAATAACGGGTAAAAGAGTAATGGGACGGAAACTGGATAATAAGGAAGAGGGTTGGTCGCGTTTGGGAATACAAATTACAATTCCTGTTTTCCAGACATCCGGGAAGTACTGTTTTTTATAAAGAAAATTAATGTTATTCAGAATGTAGTCGTGGATGTGGAAAAATTCATCATTTGTGTCATTTTGGAAAATTATGACGTAAATAAAATCTAAAAATGCAATATACAAACTTACTTCTATGATAAGTGTCTATTGATTAATTAGCATATTTTTTTTTTAATTTTAACTGAAGGGTACTATTAGTGTTGGATTAATTTATTATTTAGTACAATTTATAAACTGTGGCAGATGAATTTGAAACCAATCCAATGTGCCAATATATCTTTTATGGAAACTAAAAATTTTCCAAATGCTATATGGGAGAGTTTTGGAGAGAATATGGGAGAATTGAGTGAATGGAATAACAATTATCTGGCCGATGTTCTGGCAAACGTTTTAAATTTCCATCACCTACTCCAATCGAATCAGATCCCAATTAATTAAAACGTGTTACTAGATCTGGTGTTTTCCAACATTTCTGAATTAAGTGTTAACCATGCTAGTGATACTTTGTGTAGCCCAAGTATTCATTACACTCCATACATATTAAATATTTATATTTCTTTGTTACAATTCATTAGGGAAAATATGGAATAGATATATGACTTTGAATCGGCCAATTATAATGTGAAGATTATTTAGCAGGTGTTTATTGGGATCAAGTCTCTAACGAAGAAAGTTTAGATAAAAATGTTCTTTAATAAAATCCTGACACAGTATATGGTTTCAAAAATGTTTTTATTATTCTACAACACAGTGGCTTCGTCAGGCAAAATTCATCTACTGTTTAGTAAAACACTGTCGTAGAATAATAAAAACATTTTTGAAATGTGTCAGTATTTTATTAAGTGATATGGAGTTTCAACAAATAGCAGCCTCATCAATCCAGACAATGTCCTTAATTTTAATAATGTTTTGAATATTGTTTTTAATTTATTTGTTCCTTCTAAATGTTTAAAATCGTTCTAATTCCTAAAATGGTTCAATGGTAAATTTATTCGATTAATCGAAGTAAAAATATGATAATTCTAAATGTAAAAGATGTGGTTTATTTCTGCTATTATATATTTAGAAATAAGCGACAACAATGCGCTGATTTGAATAGTGTTTTGTACAAGAAATATATTTCTCATATCGAAAATGAAATTAGTATTAACCCAAAGTATTTTTGGGATCATGTAAATGTATGCCGCAAAAAACTGGATTTTCAAACGAAATGTATCTAGGGAATGTTAAAAGCGATACAACTAACAAAATGGTTGATTTATTTGCATCCCATTTAGCGGCTGCATATGAGGACCATGTCAACTTATTTCTAGTTTTCAGGGTGATAAACTAAAATTAATGGGTTTCAGCGACAATCCGGTTGACTGGCTTAAAAGTTATTTAAGTAATAGATCAGCTTGTACGCATAGGCAAATTTACTACTACATACATCATCTGGTGTGCCACAGGGCTCCCATTGTGGACCAATTTTATTTATTCTTTTTATAAACGATATTGGAATATACCTTCCAGTAGTAAGTAATTTTCTACTTTATGCCAATGATCTAAAGATATATAAAAACATTAATTCTATATTAGATCAAATCGATATTTAAAATGACCCAAATGGAATAACCAAATGGTGTAAACATATTATATCAATTTACTATCTATATTTATTACATTTTTAGTTTTTAATTATATTTATTTATTAAAGAGTAACATTGAGACCTGATAGGGATTTCCATTCTTAATGAAACATTTAGCCTTATAACATCCTCGGAAAAGATGTTATGTCATAATAACGCACAAGAACAGATGTGGGCGAATTTTTTAAAGAAGGGATAATTTTTCAAAACATATTACCAAGGATAGATCCTTCTCTACTGACCAAAATCATATGCAACCTGTATCCATCTGGAAGTTGTGCCAAATTCTTAATGTAGTCCAACAGCTAACTGAACCATACTGCGTATAATCCATAATCCAGGATTCGCCAGCTATCGACACAAGAGGTAAATATTTACTGGATATCACAAGAGCCATACTCCCATACACTGGACTATTTTAATGCCTCAAATACATCTTTCTCAAGCCATAGGTATAGCAATATCTTCACCGAATTGTGATATTGGTCCGTCCTTGTAATTGGGAATTGGGAATTGGATGTTCAGTACGTTTAAATAACATCGTGTAATATTCAACTGAAGTTGAAGGTTTAATATAAACACAGATTAATATGGCATTGGTACCGTTGACAATCAATTCTATAGCCTTTAATTCAATAGGTTCTAATCCAGACATATCAAATGCAATTTCCTGAGATATGACATTATTGTCTACACCGCCGCCCCTGCCTAAAGTTCGATCATATCTATAAACAATGTAGTTGAATGGATATAACTCGGTATTTTGAACTTCATTATGTAGCCATGTTTATATCATAATCACAGCATAATATACTATTATAAAATTCTGTTATTTTGCTGTTTATGCCACGCACGTTTTGATAGAGGATAAAAAGAAATGACTCCTGTTAGGTAAAATTCAGTTTTTTCTATTTCCTCTGATTTTGTTTTTTTTGGAACGTTATCAAAATATCTTAAGATAACATTTCCATCTCTAGCTTGCCGTTTCTTCAGCTTCTTAACTAATGCGTTATGTTCATCGCGTTGCATAGCTGTGCGATCAGGCACAATACGTAAATCTTCTCCAAACTTAAATCGATTTTTCATTACTAAATTGGCCATATCACCACTTAAAAGACATATTTTAACTAATTGAACTGTCAATTGTATTCAATATATGACCAATTTTTGAGAATTAAAACATCTATTTATTGCAAATTATATTAAATGTAATTTATTTAGGTCAATTCGCCGTTTTAATTTACAATGGTTTCATGGATTAAAATATGTAAATTATATACATCTTGAATAAATACATATAAAAACTCCACATTACAAGTGAATACCATTCAGGGGTGTTTCTGGTTTTGTTTCCTTTCGTAGATTCTGAATAATTTTCCGTCAAATTAAACATACGCCAGACGTAATCTGAGCCATAAATTAATCAGCTGGCCGTCCGTAATTCCCTAATTATTTTTTCGCCTTCGTGATTTAAAGGGTGTTACATGAATGTTTGCTAACACAATAATTGCGTGCAGTGCAGTCAGGGCTGCTAAAATATGCGCTGCAATACTTTATCTCGGCATCCGATTGGAATCATTCTGGTTTTATATTAAGGAAGTAAATTATGCAGAGACGACAAGTCGAATCTAATTTCAACGCTACATCATGGAGGGCTGTGTTTCAAATTTATGCTCTCGAGCATCCATCGATTTATAGATTATGTTATCGTAAATATGATGTGTGCAAAAACGGATTAACTCATACGGGTTGATCTTATCTGGGGTTCTTTCTAGGATATTTTTATTCCACGTCAGGTAACTTTAAGGTGTGATGCATTACGTGGTTATGTCGATATTTTATATATGCTGGTTGCGCTAAATTTTCAGAATAAATCCAGATTTTTTGATGCAACTAGAAAGAAGTCCTTTCATAAATTTGAAATTAACTTTTAATTTCATATAAATATCTATTATTCTATATTACCATTGGTTTTTAATACTATAATAGTAAATTTATCAAAATAATATTTTTGTGAATTTTGTTTCTACTTTCATTTCAGATATTATTATAGTAAAATACAATTAACAAAACATAATTCATTAGTTTATACCAACTTTTTACTAGTAAATTTTGTAAAAATTGGTACGGACCACTAAATGATATTCATACGAAAAGCTTTTTATTAATTGCAATTTAAAATTAGTTATAACATATGGTATTAAATATATTAGCAATAATAAACTATTTCTGAAGTAATTACATAAACATATCATAGGTATAAACACCTTTTGTTTACCTATGCATTAGAGAATTTAGTCCTATTAATGTAAGTATGTGTCATACACATAAATTGTGTTAGATATTTCATGCATTTTGTTGTCATGTAAATTAGCTCTAGGTGAGATGAGATATATACGCATACTGAATATTTAGTTTTAGTCCATTCTCGAGGCGATCATAATACTTTGTTTAGTTGATTTTACTTTGCCTCTTAAGTGCAAAGTCGTATATACTTGCATTAGTCTAATTACGACAAAAAATTGTCATTGATTTTATTCATGCTTATGACATATTTACTAAACATATATTTTTGATACGATTAAATACGTATTAACATACTTTTAATGATATATGTTGTTAAATATCTCACTTGAAATTAGGATTTAACTAAGTTAATAATTTAGAATATCAATTACTTTTTTCTAAATTTATCCATCATATTTTTTATAACGATATAATATCTAATTTAAAACTGTTTTATTATATATAGCTACTCAATTCTCTGGATTGTTGTACACATATTTACTTATTTTTCGAATGTAAATGTCAAGGGTAAAACAGGAACCTCGTTAACTATTCCCACATTCATTTAAAATTTATGGATTTGTTTCGTAACAAATGAAATATTCCATATTTTCCACGTCTTGATTTTGCTGAAAATATATCGATCCAATGCATGAATGATGTATCGTACAGTAAAAACGTGATTGATTCATAAACTTTGTGGTCGCACGTCTTATGAAGAATGCAAACTTTCTGCAGAGAAAACTTAAAAATGCCCGTTTATCTTGTTACCTCTTATTATTTATTAAAACTTATGGAGGTGAGTGTTAAACAAAGTTTTACAACGGAGGCTATTTACAAATGCTGAATAAACGGAAACGTATTTATAATAACTTTATTGTATTGTTAAAGGTAATTTTTATAATTATAATCAAAAAGAAATTATTAATTTTTTCATAGGAGATTTAACTGACTACGCGTGAAAGATAAAAAAAATATTTATTTTCATAATAATATTATTATTTCTTGAATGATTTTCATACTTAGCTCTTAAACTTTATGAAATAATAAGTAAAGGATTGCTAAACACTTCATTTGTTTCACTGATTTTTTTAACGAAACAAGTCGGGTAAATCTAAACAATCATATATTGATAAGATTTTTTAAACTCAAAGTCACATTCCCCTGTAATTAATACATATTAATAGATAGTATTCGATTTTAATATGGCTAAATTAACTAACACTAAAACACAAAATCTACTTAGTAAATAACTGTCTATTAAAAAAATAATATCTACGTATCAATGCTAGTCGAAACGAAATCTAAAATCCCTCTTGTCTCTCAAAATTGGAATTCCCTCTTCATTTCAGCATCTATTTACTTCCAAAATTTAAGGAGAAGATCTATTGTTAGTATGGATGCATAAGTTTCAGAAGAGCCAGTCCACTAAAAAAAACTTTTCATTTTAATCTTTCTTTTAGCACCTTCCAACTTATATTTCTTATATACTTCATCCCCTCTTTCGAAGCGATCAAACCATTTTTACGACTATAGGAGTTTTCAATGTTAATAAATCTAAACAAATATGCACCACGTCATTTACAGCACAATCACGTTTCAGACGGATTAATACTTTACCTACATTCGCCATGAACGTTAACCAATGTACCACCCAGATATTTTCTTTTATATACTAGCAAAATCAAATCCCATATTTATTAATTACAATTAATCCTTGGCCTATGCTCTGACAATTTATACATACCCAACTTAGTTTATATATAACTGTAAGAATTATTTTAAAAAATGTCAACTTAATCCTTCAATTAAACTATTGACAAGTTTTTGTCCTTGAAATCTCACTATAAAGAGTCATCATCACAGTAAAATGTATATTATTATATCATAATTTATAAATGGGCAATATTTTCCACCTAGAATCTTATCCAAGTCTCTAGCTATCGCCCCATAATATTTCTTCTAGTCCTGAGCCAATTTTAGAATCTATCCTAAAAAATTAACGAACTCCCTAATAACGAATACCAATTTAGCTCTTAATCTGAACGTTTAGCTATAGTCCTCTATCCATATTATTCTCTTATTGTCATTTGGCAACAACAAAAAAAAACAGTCATTAGATTCAGCTCGGTTTAAAGGCTTACCATTTGAATCAGCACATCTAAATCTTCTACCCTACTTAATTAACTTAATTAATCAATTTCCACTAATTGATCCTTCTAAATCAAAATAAATAACTGTCAACAGTAAACGGTGCAATATTTATGTTAAAATATTTATTAATGCGGTATTTTGGCCGAAATATTCCACATTAGTAGTTCCTAACTACCGGTTGTTTCTATCGGCACAGAATTCTTAAAATTGCTTTCAAACACAAGAACTAGTTTTTGTTGTATTTTTACGCACGGAACTTGCCACTGCCGCATTTATTATGGATGAAGCGCTACCAAACCTTTTCATTGTATTATTTACTTACAACTGATATAATTTTAAACAACGTTTAATATCTAATTTTTATCTAATTTAATTTGTTTGTCGGGAAATAGTTAACTTCGGTTTTCTCAGTTGAAAACGCTTAGTTCGGTTTATTCACTTAATAATTGACGTGATTGGCTAAAAAAAAAACACAAGCCTACTTGTCATTGGCTACATGCATTAGGAGTGGTATAGTCAACATTATTCACCAAGCGCCCCTAGACAGCCGACTGTTCAAAGAAGTTGATGACCGCATGAAGGATATTTCCAGGTAGATAGTTGTTGCCTATCTTTACAAAAGCGTAGTAACATGACGTGCTGTGCAATCATAACCAAAACCAGATTAGATTTGTCGTGAATATAGATATTAAATAAGGTTGGAGCCGAATCAGAACCCTGAGGTATACTTGTTACAATCTCACAATTGGCAAAAGACATAGTGTTACCTTCAGTCACTTTGTCAAACGCTTTAGAGACGGTGAGAAATAATTCGATAGTATCTTAGTATCTTTTTTAATGCATCTAACACCATCAACAACTAATGAAAAGCTAAACCCTGAACACCTGTTAATTTCTTACACTCGGTAAAGAAGATAGTGATGATTTCAGTTACTTTGTCAAACGCATCTGAGAAATACTACGACAGCGTCTTTTTTTAGCTGTAAAATTACCTCAGCGTTAACGCTGGAATATTGCAAAGCCTTGGAAGTAGTGGCTAGTGATAATAAGGTGACCCTATGCTGGGTGAAAGACACAAAAACAGGTAAAAAAATAGCAGATGGTTTAGCGATTAAGGCATCCGGACGAACAATATACGGGCCGGACCCCTCCCTAATACTAAAACGGCCAGGTACTGTATGCAATTGTCCAGAGAAAACCTACGGAAGGTTGTAGAGCTCCAAACAGGACACTGCAAATTAAAATTGTACCTGGACAGACTGGAACTCTGTTCTAGTCCTACCTGCAGAGGGTATGAAGGGGAAGAGGAAACCTTCGAGCATGTACTTCTAGGTGCCTGGTTCTATCCAACTTGCGTAAAACGAAGAAAATAGGATTTCAAGTACCTATAAAATTTGTAATCTAAACTGAACCTCTTACGACGAACCAGCCGGTCAGCGGGTTCGATTGGCAGAACATTGATTAGAGTGAACTCCGCCCTTCTACATGCAATTACAACTATTTGTATATATTTTTGCTTATATTGTTAATACAAATTTATGTTTCTTTATGTAATGCATGATAGATAAATATAAATTAAAATACAATACAATGCCAATGCCTTGCGTTGATTCGACCGTAGCAAGGAATGAGGACTGGGGCCTATGTGCAGCTGCCTTCCCATGGGTCAAATCCAAATCCAAAATACGTCTCTTTTAATACAACACTCATCGATGTACTCTGTTATCCTCGACAGCTAATGTGAAGAAGAAAGGCCAATATGGAGCTTAACCTGTATGCAAGGAATAATTGTGTAGTGTTTAATCCCATTTATAACCTATTTTATACTGATAGATAAAAGAGATCCATCCAACACAATTATTACCATAAAAATCATATACATCAATTACAAAAATTAACACAAACGTAAGTATAAACTTTTCTTGGTAATGTCATTAAAAGACAAAGTATGCATTCTTGTGTATGGTAGCTAAAAACACATCCTTATAATGAAGGTCTTTTGTTATTTAATTTTCACATGTGATGGCATCCAGGCGAAGATAACATTTGTGGTAGAGATATCTATACGAGCGAATCTTTATTATGGCTGTGGTATATAATCTGTAGGGAACAAAGTACATCAGATAGTGCTGAATGAATGTAATAAATGCTTAATATATTGTAGTATTTGACCGCTTGCCAGTTATAATCGATCACAAGAACGATCCCACTGCTATGTTTGTCAATAGTATTTTAAAAACACCAACCTGCTGCATTTCGAACTCTTGCGAAACTCGCATTCACAAATAGACACTGGCTTTGTGATAGACGGCCACAGGGAGTTTTTTTATATTTCTCTGTTCTTTTGAAGGAATCAAAATTGATGGGTTTATGGTTACTACAAATAACACAAGGCAAACCGAAGTAATGCTTTTCTGCAATTGTTTATAAATGAACTAGCCACATAAATTGTGATGTCGTCGATAAAGAGGTAGTATTAATGGGGTACTTACGGAAGTAAGTAATTATCGCAATAAAGAATTAAAAAACTATGGTGCGATCAAAACAAATAGGTAAAGATCGAAAAACACCCCTCCAAAAAGCGTCCTATATAGCCTTCTGTAGACGAATGGTAAATGATAAAATGGCGTTCCCTCATTCTGGGTTGATATGGTAGAATTAATTCTCGAGAATCTATATCAGCCTGTTATGAATCATTTTCTTAAAAAATTTACTCAAGCAGCAAGTCAAAGATAATATGCGGTAACTAGTAGCAATATTTGGATCTTTTCTCTATTTTAAAGAGGCATAATGCTTCCGCCTTTATAGAGAGATATTTTCTTTTTCCCATATTAAATTGTATATTGCCAGGATACTGGTCTTAAACATTGCAAACATATTTATGATATATTAATTTCTCACTTAACCCTTAGTGAAACATATAGACATATTTTTAATTATTTTAGACAGAATATTCTCGGGAACAGGAGAAAAGTCATTGCAGGATTGTGTGCCTCTTCTAATTCGTCCATTTTAAATAAAATATTATAGTTTTGTTTCGAAGCCAATTGGAACAGGTTCGATTATTGCACATCTTCCATTATTCAGACCTATGAAGGACGGTAGGCGCAATCTGCGAAACATCAGTTTACAAACAATTTATGTAGTTCTTTCGTGAGTTGTCTTTTGGCTGTACGATTTTATAGCGGATGATGTTTTCTGTAGGAAATTTTGTATAAGCTTTTAAAACACGTTTCTCCTCCGCGATAACAGGACTACCGTTCTACCAGGGAACGGAGGTTTTTTTATTTGAGCCTGGGGTACATAGTATATACTTTTCTGCTGATTGAGTAAAATTTATAGGAGCGGGAATATCTTCAAAGTATTAGTATAACTATATCCATAGTTAGTAATTTATCTAAAATTTTTGAATCAATCTTATATAAACACATTTATCAACAAGTGAGTCCATTTATGTCCCTTCAGCAACATAGTTTCATGAAACGTAGATCAACGTTAACAAATTTGTTTCACATAACTCAGGATAAACTACTGCTATGGATAATAACAAACAGGTTGATGTTTTCTATGGAGACATGTCAGAAGCTTGATCATAATCAACTTATTTCAAAATTGATAAAATTCGGACTGAATAATAATATAGTTCAGATGTTGACATCATATCTGCATAACCGAGGTCAACGTGTGGAAATTCAAGGCTGCAAATCCTATCGTTACATTGCTTCCAGTGGTATACCTCAAGGTTCGAATTTGGGCCCCCTTCTATTCCTTCCATACATGGATGATGAGTCTTCAATATTTAAGTGCAACGTTTTATTAAATGCGGATGATATAAAACTTAACATTGTTGTTGAAAGTGTAAGTGACTGTGTTAAGCTTCAATCTGATATCGACAGATTTACTGTGTGGTGTGTATCTAACAAACTTTCATTAAATGTTAAAAAGTGTTCCGTTATATCATTCGGTAGGAAATCTAATTTAATTTTAATTCATACAACTTAAATGATATTATTTTAACAAGGCTTACATAAACTAAAAACCTCGGAATCACTTTTGATCATAAGTTAACATTTAATAACTATGTTACATAGTTAGCACGTGAGTGTTATCGTGTGCTCGGTTTTATAATGCGTAATTGTAGATCTTTTATTGATATTCATGTATTAAGTATTTTGTTCAAAACATTCGTTTTAAGTAAAATGTCCTATAGTATATTAAATATATTAATATGCTAGAAAATGTGCAGAAAAAATTTCTTTCTTATTTATACTTTTAAAAACCACGTATATAGTTTTGATATTCCTTATGCTGAATTAATGATTGAATTCGATTATATTTCAATTGCTCAAAGACATATTTATATAAGTTTATGTTTTTTATATATAAAATAGTTCACTATAAAATCGATGATCAAAGAATTTTAGGCATGTTTAACTTCAGACTTTCTACATTTATCAACAAGATTTTGTGAAAATTTTGCGTATAGTAGACCTCGTGTTAATTATGACTTAAATGCACCAGTTGTATTACATTTATCATGTCTATACAATAACTACGTAAATGTATTGGACATACTTGCTTCGCCACTTTTTAAATTTAAGAGAGACCTCATGAACCATTTATAATCTTTATGTTAATGTATATTTATAGATCATATAGAATAGGCTTTTTTGTAATATATAATAATAGTTTAGTATAAGTTTTTCTACACCACCGGTTATATATTGTTGTTTGAATTGTAAACCCTCTAATTGGACGTGATGTCTGTTGGGTTTGTGTAATATAAATAAATAAATTCTATTCTATAAATTGTGTAAAATCTAAATATTAAAAATATATTCAGATTTTATTAGGTTTATTGAATATTGTACAAATTGGAGAAAATTGGTACTTACTACCTCTATGTATAATTTGAAATTAATTTTTTGGCAATATGGTCATATTTGATCAAGATTCTTGAATGTTTTTCTTAATCTATTTTAGGTTTACCTAAAATGATTTTATGAAGGTATTTTTTATAGCATTGGCTACTAGATGTGTTGTAGAGTAATTCATCAAATTTCAACCACATTGTCCAAAAAAACTAAGCTTTCCTTCATCCAAATCCTAGAAAATATATAGTGTAATGTAGCCTTTAACTCGTCGAAATCCAATTGTTCGAACACCTTTCATCTCTAAGACTCTAAGTTTTTAATGAGCTGAGTTGAAGAATTAACGTTTCCAAAAAAAATTGACAAATTTTCGGTCCCAGCTATATATCTGTAATAATAATTACACCTGGAATAGGATGCCTAGTATCTTGATGTGTATTATTACGATAGGCGCTTATGTCTTCGCTGATGAGAATGTGGTCCAGGTATTTGAATCTTAGGTGCACAAAGAGGCATTTTCTCCGGTTAAGTCATGGACCGCTCATCTGCCATTTCTCCAGTGACAACGACGGGTCGTTTTCAGAACAAAGACCGGTGATATGAAAATAATGTCACCCAAGAAGTAGGCGAGCTAGACTATGGGAGCGATCCATAGTCCAAATACAAACATTAGGGAACGGTATTTCCTATGAAAAGCCGACTTGTAAGTCCATTTTGGTATCGTGTAGGGCGCTTTGATAATGTTGTTCAACTTGTGATAGTCGAAACGTTTGGGTACTTACACAATGGGAGCTGTTTAAGATTCCTCAAATATGAAATTTTTTGAAGGTACCATATGCTAAGAGATAGAGAGGTTTATTCCGAACTATATGTATCACATGGATGGTATTCATGTGGCTATTCTGCTTACTTTTTTGTATCCATCTTATTTTATAATTGTGAGATGGGTTTTATAGTTTATAACTTGAAAGCGACTGAATCTCGTGGGCTGTCATTATTTTTCTTCCCTCGGGCTTATTTATTTATTTATTTATACATCTTGCGGCTCCTTTCTTAAAAAATTATATATACAACAAATCAATTTTAAAAAAACGAACTGCAAGTTTTGGGCGAAAGGAGCACGGGCGGAGTTCCCAATCACAAAGTGTTCTTCCACTCAAACCCTTCATTTTCCACGATTCCGAGGGAGCATATATCCTTTGGAGCTGCATTTATGAATGGAACTCTGAGTCTGGTAATGGGCTCCGTCGAGTTGCCATTTTCTAGTTCAGAAGTTAATCACTAATACAGCCTCTTCTATAAAATCGGTTCCTACGAAGGTATTAGGTTTGATAATCAGAAAAGTTTCCACCTCTTTTCCTTTAAATACAGGCAAGTTGTAAGTTTTATCATATCTTTCATTCTAGTATTAAAGTCAACCGTAATTAGTTCCCATTGTGGCTCTTTAGAGATGCTGTATAAGCTAGGACTGGCGATATTTGTGCGAGATTCTGTTTAAAGAAGACCGTTACTAAATCTCTGACTAGGTATATGTTTACTGTAAGCTAGTACTTTAGGGTAGTAACTTTTTTTACAGTTGTAACAATTAATTGGTTCTCTTCGCTGCTGGTTTTGTGGTCGTATGTTAAAACAAAACTTATTAGAGTCGCCGCTGCTTAATCCAGCTCTTTAAATTTAGCTTCTGAAAGCCGAAAAACGCATCTTGTTCATTTCATCAAGGTAATAGGTTTTGGCATATTCGTTTATCGTATACTATCCTTCATAAATATTGTTTTATTAAGAGTTCGACAATGAATACATTTTCCTTTCTAAGTGTCAGTCCCTTAATGACTTGTTAATTAAGCAGTATAACCTATTAAGTTTCAACAATATAGCTAATTACTCTTCTAATTCAACACGGAGGTCGTGTTTGTCGCAGTAAACGCGTCTCTAGTTTCTTAAACCGTCTGCTCCTTTACAAATATTTCGCAATATTGATCAGGTGTAATTGGCGCAAATGCTTTGTGTAACATCTCCGTACTTTGGTCCCATATTATTATTCGGTCCTTTACTTAATTTATGAGTATCCACTTTAAGGAGAAGTAGAAGGGCAGTGAGTGTGTTAACATCATCGATATATGTGTAAATCTTTGTCTGATTGATCTTTGACAACGTGTTGTGGTATTGTTTGCTACTGAATTTGATTGCTCATTGAATTCCTATTTGCGCTTTGATTCTTCAGATAGGATCTTGCAATTGCTTGACGGTGACTTGGAAATGGAATGCCTAAAATTTAGACTTGCTTGCTTCTTGTCTGCATTCTGTCTCACTTTGAGATGCCAGTCATTGTGAAATGTTAATTCCAAAATACTGAGAGTATTCAAACTCATTTTATTGCAATATGTATAAAGCGGATATTAAAGGTGCCAATTATATGTACCTATGGTAAAGCACGGTTTGTTCGGTAAAACAAAAGTCCAAACGTAGGACTCAAGAACTCTAGCAAGAACTGTTAATGGTTCTAAATCGAGAACATGCTGTCATTGTTTAATATTGGTTTTTCCGCATAAGCGTGTTTTCGGTGAACCTAAAGGGATTTTAGTAGGTTCATTTTCGGGCCCTTCTTCGAAATATTAATTATAGAAAGTTGATCCTCTCCGAAAGAATGCTTCTCTTGTAGAAGATAAGTGGCGAAGGTGGATTTATCTTCTTGTTGACAGCGGAAAGATCGTTAGCGTTTCTTTATTTATTGTGATGAATTTACGATCAGTCTGGCCGATTTACACTTTTGTACAATCTGTACAGATTATCTCATATATTCCAGCTTTTTCAAGTTTTGACATTTGCGACTTATGGTTAAAAATACAATAATTTAGTTATGTAGCTAGTTTCTTTTCAACGTTAATGTTGTGTTTTCTTAAGCAAGTTACCGATTTGTGAACGCACCAAAAAATGTAAGTGATTTAAATTCAAACAAGAAATAACAAGTCAATATATTTTACACACATTTCAAAATGAAATAATTATCTTAATTGCCTCTTAATTTGAAATATTAATCTCTTTCTAATCTTTCATATTTAAGCTAAGAGTGAAAAGTATTACTGGTAAGTACTAATACACTACTACTATAATGTTCCCAGGAATTTCCTTGGTAAGGTCGCTTAACTTCCTAGAACTTCCCTTTGATCTTTTCTGGCATTATCGTCATTTCTCCGGTTTGTCTAGTGGTAACAAGTGCTACATACGCATAGAATGTACTCGACCGTATCTTCTGCTAGTCCACTTTACCTATCTTGTAAAGATTGGGCAATGTCTTGTAAGAAGACCTATGACCAGTATTCTTTCGCTTTCAGTGAGGCTTTAGAGCTGTTTAGGTCTGCTTGGCGACAGGTTATTAATCAGTTTTGCTTGCCTTTAACCTGGTGCAGTTATCCAGTACCCCATTTTTTGCATTATTTTCTCACTCCTGGACTACGCTCTTACTATATGCTTTTGATAACCCACATGTAGGCTTAAGTCCAATTATGGTAGTCGCAGATCCCCTTCCTTTCCCTCCTGCGGATCTACAACTGGCCGCAAGGGCGAGGGTTTTTTGGCCACAAAAGGCGGAACCACCTAAGCCGGAGGCCAAGGCGGCGGCGAGAGCATGGCTCTAGGAGGAGTGGCAGAGTAGATGGGCCGAGTCAAGCAAGGGAAGCTGGAGCAGGCCCTTATCCCGGGGCTGAACCTCTAGGCAAGTAGAGGCCAAGGTGAGCTGGACTACTTCGTCACCCAGCTCCTAACCGGACATGGGTGCTTCGCTAAGTACCTATGGCATCGATCAAATGACGGAGAGCGACGAGAAGTGGCAGGCGGTGGCGAATTTTGCAAAGGCGGTTATACTGCGGAAAGAGGAGGACGCAGCGGGGTCCTAACGTAGAAAAGTGCAGATAATTTTTATTACTATGTGAGAATGTAAATGAAAATAAATAAATAACGCATGTAAATATGTATATATTAATAAAGGTGCAGCGGGTACTCCGGGCGAAGTACATAGTTCCGCCGGGGTACCAGAGTTCAGGGGGTCACTGTTGGCCGTCCCCTTCCCTGGCAAGAAAATTAGCATATGCATTATGTGGCGTGATATCCATATTAAAGTGGGATTTGGCCAAGTATTTTAGAGCTTGTTAACAGTTTCAAGTAATTTTGGAATTGAAGCTGTTATTAAGAAGCGTGGCTGTCCGAGATCAGAAAGATGTGTGCCCCTTTGTTAAGCACATCTTTCCAAGGCTATTATTTCGGCCTCTAAGACTGATGGGCCTTGCCCGAAAGGAACTGATTCCCTGTATTTCGGCCCGTATATGCCTATGCCGGAGCCAGTTTTCGTTCTTGATGCATGTATACCGGATTACAAAGTGGAGTTTTAGATTTTGATTCAATTCAGACTGTCTTGGAGACTATCAATAACCACTCTAAAGCATGATACGAAATCAAATTTGGTCAGCATTACTTCCAAAGATTATTTAGCTTTAGTTTAATCAGGTTCAGAATTTCTAAGTGACTGAATCTATGTCTTCTACCATACAGTCCAGTCTCATCGCTCTCATTAAATCTACTGGTGTGCATAGCCCCATTATGTCAAGACAGACCATTTTTTGAAGGGTTTGAATCTTCTTTAGTGCCACTGCTTGTTTTGTCTTGGTCCTTTACTAGTGAGATATATAATAATGGTTCTTATTACTATAAAATACAGTCAATATATCATGTTGGGTTTCAGCTCCCATGATCTGGCTTCGGCATATCCATAAGGCCGCTCTAGATTTGCAGATTATTCTTTTATGTGTGTGTTCAATTAAGTTTCCTGTTCAATATTTCAACTTATCCTTATTATTTGGGAGCTTTGATATTCACCTTTCTGCGATTAATAAAAGGCACTATAACAGTTTCCCTAAAACACCATTTTACAATGATATTGAGGGCGTCTTGGGGTAAAGACGATGTGATATCATATTTATTATGACAATTACTATGTCGTAGGAGGTCAAGAGATCATCTGTCACGATTCACCACAGCAGGGGTAATTGAACCCCGCCATATGGGCATTATTTTGCTGTGGTTGCCGCTTCTGATTTAATTACTATACCTGTGGTGATCTTACGGTTTTCGAGAACGGCCTTGAATCATCAGATTCTAAGTATGTCTATAACCTTCTTTATTACCAAGGTTTTGAAGGTTGTGTTGTCAAATGCACCTTCAATATCCACGAAAATACCTAATGCAATCTTGTTGTTTGTAGTGAAGTTTCTATACCTCTCGTGGGACTATGAGGTGCATACACAACAGATTTGCGGATTTGCCTTCAATGCACTGCTCCTTATATCGTTGCTCCATGATTTTTAGGGAGAAACGAGGTAAGACTAATTGGGCGGCAGCCTTTGACCCGCTTTGTTGCCTCTTTCCATTCCATTGGAATATAGCCCAGCATTAAGCTAGCTTTGTAAACCACCTGCAAATAGGGTGCTATTATATTAAACTCCTGCTGCAGCAGTGCAGAGAAAATGTCATCTGGGTCTGGTGCTGTAAAAGGTTTGAAGCTATTAACTGCCCATTAATTTTTTTCTTTGGTAATTAGAGTACCATCCTTGCTTTTGCTTTCTCAAGTACATTGGAATATGCTTCCTTCTATAAATTGAGCAAGGAAGTGCGTCTTTAACAGCAATTTAAGACTTTCCTTGAGCCGGTGTGCATAACACCCATTAGGGTTTTTTATTAGCCCGATGCTATTGGAGTGGTCTGTTAACAAGCCTTTTGGCTGTTGGGGTTGTACCAGTAACTCTCTCACACTTCCTGACTTGCATTTTGAGGCCACCTAAATCTTTGCTCCAACAGAGCACGTCTCTTATCTTTATAATTATAATATGATTTATAAAAATTAATTGTGCATTAAAATCATACATAAAATAAGTTAAAAGTTCCGAGTATATAAATTTACTCTGGAATTTCTGATCATGTACCAATTATGTGTGAATAAAATTCTGAATATTTTTTTTGAAAAGCTTTGTTAATTTTTACACGATTTCTCAAATGTATTGCTTCTTCAGATGTATGAAAGTGTAAAGTGACATCTTTGACACTACTGATACTATAGTGGGGTTGATATTTTTTGTAGTAGTCAGTTTCACAAATTTGTTCGTTAAGTTTTCCTATCAGTGTAATTTCTTTCCTTCTCAAGTCAATGAAACTTGAGCTTTTAATTTAACATCTCTAGTAGTTTTAGAAATATACAGGGTTGGGCATTTATCTTGGCAAAGTGGAATACTTCCGAAAAAGCGAAATATGAAAAAATGTTTCAAATAAATGTTTTTTGATATGATGGGGCAAATTTAATGTCACTACGCATGGTTTTGCAACTTAGTTCTTTCAAGGCCATTTGAACTTCAACTTTATTTTTTAAATGGAAACATATGTTTTTTGTATTTTTTTCTATTTCTACGTGCAAAAAGAAAGTTAAATTATCTAAATTATTTTTTTAAGATGTACTATTTCTAGTTTAAATTGCGATTGATACTGATAAAGCTTGTCATAGATGATGCCATAAAACTTAAATTATACAAAACACAATCTTAAAATAGCAGCACAGAATACTTTATTCCACTTATTCTAATTAATATAATAATTGATCAAAGTGATGTCCTTACATTTCAATACATTTTTGAAATCATTTTTTAAAGGAATTTTGTGTTTGCATAAGGGTATCTACTGAAATGGAGTGGCATATACTACGTATGCGTTCTTGCATGTTTTCAGTGGTTGTGGGTACGTCCTGATAATGTTTGTTTCTATATAGCCCCATATGAAATAATCTGGTGATGTCAAATCCGGAGATATCGCAGGCCAGTGTACTGGCAGGTATGATAAGCTTTACCAATATCAATCGCAATTTAAACTAGAAATGGTACGTCTTAGAGAGAAATGATTTAGATAATTTAATTTTCTTTTTATGCACAGAAATAGAAAAAACTGAAAAAATAAATGTTTCCATTTAAAAAAAACAAAGTTGACCTTCAAATGATCTTGAAAGACCTAAGTTTCATTAAAAATCTTACGCAGTGACATAAAATTTGCCCCCTCATATCAAAAAACATTTATTTTAAACATTTTTTTCATATTTTGCTGTGTTTCGGAAATATTTCACTTTGCCAAGATAAATGCCCCACCCTATATATTGCATAGAAAGTGTAAAAGCTATATTTAAATAGTTAGTATTGTTCTTTGCATTTGTATATCCATCAAGAATGAATAGAAAGAATCTATCATCTTTAAAATTAATCTATTGGCGTCAAAAGTTTATATACCAGATAGATTTTCTCCAATTACGATAATTAGCGGTTAAATGCATTACGAATGTTAAGTAAAAAAATAACTATATGATGATCAATTTACAAATTCATTTAAAGTGCCTATCGGGATTTTAAAAGTTACTAAACTTTGTTTTTGAAGGATCTATAGGTCTTTGGCGCTGTTGTTGAAGAAATAATTACTATAGTTATCATAGCGAAAACTTATTAATATATAATATAATAAAAATATAATAATAATCTTTACCACTTTTATATTAATTTAATTAAAAAATATATTATTACATTACATTAAGAATTTTATATTTCAATATTAAATATTCTGCAAATTATTTTTGAATACTTTTATTTATATAGGGTAAGTTTGTTTATATTTTGTATTATTAAACATATATTAACAAACATATTTTATGTTATTTTACATTAAATAATGAACTTCACGTGCGACTACTATAATTAACAAATTTTTAAAATATAACGAAAAAGCTACCAATATTGGATTTACAAAAAACATTTTTCCCTACATAAAAGATAAATGAAAAAGATTCGTGTGGCTTTGATAACTGATACCTCTGATACCTCTGAAGGGAAAACTTTTCAAAGATAAAAGATTATAATATATTGATGAGGCTGTTGTTAATAACACGGACATAATAAAAAAGTATCAAAATGAGGGTGTTTTTTTAAATTTCACAATACAGTTTAATTAATAGTTAATAACATAATAAATATATTAAAGTCCATTACATAGTTGTAGAAAAAATATTTCCTTAATACTAAAAGTAATAATTTCTGTAGAATTAAGTAAAACGTACCAGGTATAAATTCCGCCTTCTGATTAAGATTGCATGCCTCAGTAAGTCTTTATTTTTTAAACTAAGTTAATTATAAAGTTATACTGATGAGATTTAAAAGATATAAACATGCGCATTAAAATTAATTTAATTCATTTGTATTATATCGTATTAATTACATTACATTTGACGCATATATATTCTATGTGTACAATGGAGGAATTTATAGATATGATGATAAGAAACTTAAAAATAGCAATCTTTAATTAACATTTATTTTATTAATATAATTTGATTTCTTAAATATTATAACTTTATTTATAGAAATACTAACGAAATTCTGATATCTACTGGTTTTATTTGAAACCAATATCTTATAAAATATAGATGCAACGAAACCGTTCAAATCGATTAAAACATCAAAGATATTTATCTACATCGCATGCACGTAATTATATGAGCATAAAAGGGAAACTAAATTCAAGACAAGGGCACCGCAGATGGTAACGAAATAATAATTGTGATGTTTATTTAGGTTTGCGCAAAATATTAATAACATGAAAAATGTTTACGTGCTAGATTGTAAACCGGATAAAAAATATTTTCTTAATTTCATATCTCTCCAGCGAACCCTTGGTAAATGGATTAAGCTAAACGTTTACTCGCGAGCACTAATCCTTTTATAACTCTTAAAGGTCTTTTTAATGAAACTGACAAAAAATTAGCGTGTTCAGCACCATAAAATTTAATTTTCGCGGCTACACTTTCATAACATCAACTAATTTCACTAAATTGATTTAAATGGCAATTGCGTCAGAGCATGTACGCATTCAGCGTTGTTCAAATAATCTTTATACGGAATCACATCGACGTAACGTATTAGCGTATTATTCTGGATAATAAAAGGGTAGCGCAAGACCAATCTACTCTAAGTAGCGAGATTGTTATTATCACAAGTAGGAATGAACAGTAACCACAAACAACACGGTTGCACCTTGCATACAACATAAAATGTTTTATACCGTAATGCGCCTGTAATGTAATTTGTTCAGGCTATAAAATCTCTTTATTGTCGAGTATTACAAAATATACATACGGCAGCGACCCATTGTACTTGTGTGTATCATTAGAGATAAAATGATGTGCAGGGTGATAAATATTAATTAAATTTATAAATTTAAATGAATGCGGGGAACATCAAATTTAATACAGTGTTTGTCTTTATAATACATTTAATTTTTTGTAGCGTTATAAATTTGAGCAAATATGTTCATTACTGTTGATGGTGGAGTTATGTGTGCAGAGGACGAGGAAGTTTAATAGCCAGTGACCCTTCTAAAATTTTGAAATAATTTACCCATGGAGATTAAAATTCTTTATATTTAACTATGATTATATTTTTTATTAGATTGTAAAACTTTAAAACTAACACTGATCATAACGTACAAGAAATGTTTATATAAAAACCCATTACACTTGTCTGCTGTATTAAGTACAGTTATATTTTTAAACTTATACGTTTTTTAATATAGAAAGGTTAGATTTTTTATTATTACCTAAATATTGGCATGAAAAGATCACTATATACAATTGTAAAAATAGTACGATATATAAGTATAGCTAATTACGTAAAATACCTTTCAACAACAAGGGTATTTTGTCTTATAAATTACCATTAAAAAATAGTGCTAAAGTTAGTTAGAACTTCGAACAGAAATTGTATTGTGATCCCAAATTATTTTGATTATTTAACGTAAATATCCCTTTCAAGGTTCTTAAATACTGTTTTAATAGTTTTAAGAAAATTGTGTCAGTATGAGCCTGTTGGTGAGCAATGTATCTCAAGAATAACAAAACATTTTAAACTGAAACTTTAAATCTTTAATTTAATCTTGCATTATTCGTCTGAAATGTTAAATAGCTTTTGATCAAACTTGTCCTAGATATGGGTATATACACAATACCTTCTTTCTCCGAAATTTCCGTAAGGCAACAATAAAAATAGAATTTTTTTTAATAGATATAAATTTAAAATAAAAACGAAAAATTTATAAACTATAGTTTTTTTATTAGAACGCAGTATTTCCGAAATAAGGTGGGATGTTAGATTGTAATCAAAGCTCGAGATGGCTTGAGACTGTAGTCAGTTACTTCAATCTCCTGCTTCGCCCCACCGAATGTGGATCATCTCGAATTCGAGGAGTGGCTAGAAGACCTGGTCAACACAGTCACCATAGTGGGTAGCATCGGAGGCAGCTCTTCACAATGAGGAGAGTCTGGGAGAGCGAACTGCTACTCGATACTATAGCGACACTGAACCTAGACGTTGCCAACGTCAATAATATGCCCATCTTGCTCAGACAAAATACTGAATCAATAATTAACCTTACACTTACAACTGTTGCAACCATTAACAGGATCGTGGATTGGAAAGTTGAAAAGAAGAGGAAGAGCTTCAGCGATCACCGCCACATCACATTCTCATATAAGGTAACCTATGAAGCTATGCCTTCAACTATGACTACTATGACTATGACGGGCGTAGTGCGCAGGGGTCAATTCTGGGTCCATTCATTTGGAACATTGCATTTGACAGAGTGTTCAGGCTTGATCTACCAGACGACGCAGAAATGTAAGGACTTACCGACGGTATGTCGATACTCGCCAGCTTGAAGAAAATGGTCGCCGAATGGCTAGTTTCGGTAGGGCTCACGGTAGCGCCGGAAAAGACTGAAGTGGTTTGGCTGGGCTTCAGAAAGGCGGGCCGCGTCCAGAGAGAAAGCTTTAACCTTCTGGGCAAGGACATCGAAATCAAAAAGTCGATGCAATACATTGGAGTAATACTAAATGCAAACCCATGCTGCAGTTCTCATGTAATGGAAGCCACGCAAAGAGCTGCTAAAACGGGCAGAGCAATAGCTCGTCTATTAGCGAACGTGCGAGGCGCTTCAGAAGGCTTAAGACTACTATATGCTACATCTTTTTGGGCAGGCTGCCCTAAATCTCAACGAAACATTTTAAGATTAGGAAGAGCATTGATACCATCGGTAATAAGAGGAATTAGAGGGTATAGAACAGTATCCACGGCAACAGCAGAGATACTAGCATCAATGGCTCCATCAGATTAGAACAAAGCCATGGCGAAAGAACACTGCTGGGTCGAAATGATAAAATGATAAAGATAGGCGACCGCTCCTACGGACTTATGGACGCGGCGACTGATCCCTGATGTGGGTATTTGGACGAGTAGAAAACACTGCGAGTTGGACTACCATATTACACAGCTACTAACAGGACACGGCTGCTTCATGAGTTACCTACAACGCATTGGCAAATCAGTAAGTGTTTTGTATGTGTGGTGCGAGAATGAGGATGATGAGCCTGAACCCTTTTTTATGTGTGCCACGATTTGAGATGAATTAGTAAACTAATAATGTAAGTAAAATTGTAGTATAACATATTGAAAAGGGATTCACTTCTTATGGCAAACACCTTATATAGTTACTCATTGTATCCCACACATGACGCAGAGGTAGTACTATTAAGTTGTAAATAACGTGTAAATAAATGTGATCTTGTTGAAGTTTGCTGGATTTTTCATGGGCCTGATACTAGGTTAAGCTCAACACCGTTTAACAAATCAAATGGTATCTTTTCTTGAGACCAAAGAATTTGGGCTCATTTGTCAAATCTAAAGGTCAATCCAATGGGAGATTATAAATATAATATAAAACTGTCGATTTTTGACTCAGTCAATGTCAATATGCACCTAAACGATAAAATTTGTTTTTAAGATCTATATATCTAAGCAACGATCATCTCGTTTGCAAGTTTGTAAGCTTAAGAAGGTCCACATTCTGAACCATGATATAGAACCTTTTTCTTAGACTACTAATCTATATTCGAAGTACTATTGAAGAGTTTCAGATAAACATTATCAAGAATAGAAGTAACAAAATTCCTAAAGCCAATTGCACTTGTTTTGTGATGGGTCTTTAGTTTTCTTAATTAACACATTCATTTTTACTTTGGCTATATTGAATATAAAGGAAGTATTGTTTTCTTGAAAAAATTTTTTAACTTATTTTTAACGGAAGTGTCCGTTTTGGATAATTTTTGGAACAAACATTTTTATGTCTGTGTGTGTGTATGGGTCTGTATGTCTACCTGTGTGTCTGTCAGTGGGCGCTGTATCTCAAAAATCAAGATTCTTATTGAGATGAAACTGTAAACTTACGGTTTTATCGTTAAAAACTGGAACTGAAAAGCTTTTGGAGTACATTCATAAACCGGAAGTGGCTGTTTACTCTATGCGTTTTTTGGTTTTTTGATTTTTCCCAATATTTTTGTAAATATGGAAAATACTTTTCAAACAAAAGTTAAAGAGACTGAGAGATTGAACCATTTTAAAAAAACATGTTTTTTGTAAAGTTCTTAACTTTAAAAAAAAAAGTATTTAATTTTTTGCTTATTGTTAATAAACTTAAAGAATTACATAAAATTTATTAAAGTAATTGTAAAGAATCCAAAATTAAGCAAATTGTTAAAAATATCCTTTTTGCGTAAAAAGAGAAAAATATAGAGGAAGTATTATACTATGATGGCCACATCACCATTTTTTAAGTATAAAATATTTCTAACAGCTAATTTTTACCTATAGACAGTTGTTTTATTAAAATTTTAATTTTAGCTTATTTGAGTTCTCTATTGTTTTCACAAATTATGCAATAGCTTTATTGATACGTTAGTAACGTAGATAAGATGAATAATTTGAATACAAAACTATATTACTTCTAGTAATGCATAAACTAAAATTATAAAATGGTGATGTGGCCATCATAGTACTTTTCCTATATTTTTCTCAAAAACTATGAGGTTTACGCAAAAAGGCTATTCTTTATAACTTGATCAGTTTTGAATTCTTTACAATTATCTGTAATACAAGATTAATGTAACTCTAGTAGTTTATTAGCAATTGATAAAAAATGTCAAAATTTTCAATTTTTTTTTTCTCGAAAGTTAAGAATTTTTTATTTGTAGACACGACACGTTTGTACAATACATATTTAGCAAAAAATGTATCATTTAATGATTGTCACCTGTCAATAATTACGTCGAACCAGTTTCGATCTACTTTGGATCTCATCAGCGTAGGGCACTTCCCACTCAACTAAAAAACGTAGTGCAACGCTCGAACAGCAGATGGCACCTCAAGGGTATTATCTTGCTGTATATCATTTTTATTGCCGTTGTACGAATTTTAATAACAAAATACTCTTAGATGAAATAATGTCTATATATTGCAGAAATCGAACGAAATTGAGGGTGTTAATAATTCTTAAACACAGATGGTTAAACAGTGTTGCAAATGACGACAACACTTTACACGTTATTTTTGACTTAATGAATCATTCTTAAAGTTCTGTATTAGTTAACATTAAATCATCAATTAGACAGAGGCTGATTAAAACAATATTTGAAGGAAATGGAATGGAAATGATACTATTATTCTTATTTTTGCAATGGACCAGTAAAACTGTAGAGTTTCTTAAAAAGTAACCTAAAAAATAGTATACTATACAGAGTGTTTATTAAACATAGAGCAAAAATTCAAATGGTTACTTCCTAAGAAAATTTTGTCCTACAAAATTTTCGATAATAATATTTTATTACCAAATTTTACACGTAAAGTTTGTTAACCTACACTGTTAAAAATGACAATCATTAGCTAGAATGCCGACATCCAATCTTCTCCTTATTGACTCTTTCAAAAACACCAGTGTAATAAAGTGATGTAAACTAATGGCTTTAGATATCCCCATAGAAAATAATCCAGAGCGTTAAATCCGGGTATCAAGCCATGAATGAGCTCTCTATAAGTTTCTGCTTAAAATTCACGAGCAACCACGCTGGTGTATCATAACATTTCTTGATGGCAATGGTACCTGCTCCAAAAACTGAGCTAGCGGGTGTTTTAAAAAGTTGCAATACACCCTGGCAGCGTGTCTTCCTGGTCCAATTAGCAAGTTATCCACAATTCCAATCCAAACCTTTAACTCTCATGAAATCGATCTCTCTTTTTCATCCCATATATGGTATTAAACCATTGATAATGGGCACTTTGTGTCCGAAATATATATTTGGTATTTCAAATAAACTGTGTGAAGAAAGGTTTTTAGTGCTTTATTTTATAACCATACATGGTTATTATGAAAATTTCTTATTGCATTTCTTAAAAATATGACTTCGTCGGTAAAAATAATCATCATTCTGAAAATCTGCCTGAGCGCGTTGTATGTACAACTAATAGTCTCTAAGAATTTTTAAAATAGTCTCATTATATACATTCAAAGTAGTTGCAAATTTTCAAGTAATAATAGTAGTACCTGTATCGTTCTATATCATGTCTAGCACATGCTCTTCTACTTCTGCCGTTATCAGCGTCATTGGCCTTCCGGATCCTCCAATTTGTTTCATTATGCCGTACTAACAAACAAATCTATTAACGACAGAAAATAAACGTCAAACTGTCTAAAGAAGTTGGACGAATATCAAATGATCAATCGCAAGACGTATGCTAGATAAAAGATTTCTACTTTTGCTTGCTGTTAATGGATAAAAGTCTTCGTACTGGGTAAACCAAGCATACTACGCCATACTTTCATTTCGAATACATTAATAATTTAAAAAATATCAAAAATAGTTTGTTTCGCCCCGCATCTTCAAAACAATTCATTTAAAAAAAAATCGCCAAAGAACAAAATATTTTTAGAATAGTCCAGAGAATAATATCTAGATTTTTTCGGTATGTTGGCCACTATTTCTACTAAGGGTTGTCAAAAGTCACCTTTTAATAAAAGGATTAATTAAGCACTTGGTTATGTTTCACTATTTTTATATTTCTCCTCTTTAGAGAAATATAAAAATAGTGAAACATAACCAAATGCTTAATTAATCCGTTTATTAACATAAACATGTTTCACCACGGGTTAAGTGAGAAATTAATTAATGACACCTTTTAAATTTTAACTTAACATAATTCATTTCTCTAAAATAAATTTGATGACTTCGTACAACAGATATTAAATTAATTCGGCAATATTTTTTGTTTTCGTGTACACAATTGTGAAATTAGCATTGGAGATAATTAGATGTAAAACTAAACTAATCTTATTTATTCTTTATTCTTTAAGAAGATTCTAAGTATAGCTCAAAATTTAAAAGAAAGAAGTTATTACTAAATAATAAAATGGAAGATGAAAGAGAATGAAATTGTTGGTGTATTCTAAAGACGAGAGTAAAGAACGCAACGAACGACTAAACATTTCTTCATGCCATTTTCAAAGATATATTTCGCCAAACTGCTCATGCCAACATATTGTGATGGGAAAAACAAATTTTATTTAATATTATGAAATACAATATAAAATTTACATTTATTTATTTATTTATTTATTAACGGATAATACCATTGTACAGTGTTTACATAAAGTAAAAATATAATAAAAATACATAAACAAATTAGAACTAAAAGTAAAGATATAAAATAATTTAGGGACGACACAATACATGTTAAAAAGTTGTAGAACATCGTAAATAATTAAAAATAAAAACTTTTTTAAAATTTTTTCAAGAATCAAATATTTGATATTTAATTAATAAATAACGTGTAATACAATAATACAGGGTTTACAGAGAAGTAAAAATATAATTAAAATGCACAAACAAATTAAAACTAGCAATAAAGATATAAGATAATTTAAGGTCGGTAATACATGTTAAAAAAAGTTGTAAAATATCATAAATATTAAAAATAATTCAAATAATATCGGCGTAAATTAGAAAGCTCGCCGCCGAAAAAATTGTAGTTGCAATTGTTAGCATTGTTAGCTATCCTACAAAAGCCAAAATTCCTAGCATAGTCAGTTCGCATGAAGGGGACGTGAAAGGTATGTTTTGTTCGAACGTCCCTGGATGGTAGATGCAGTCCAAGTAATTGTACCAGTTCAGGAAAATTTATTAATCCAAGTATCAGTTGAAAGCAATATGTAGTATCAGCACGTATTCTACGTTCCTTCAGAGTAGATAACCCAATATTAAAAAGTGTGGCTTCATAAGTCGAAGTCAAATTGAATTTAAAGGAAACGTGGTAGATAAATTTCTTTTGTATGCGTTCAAGCACTGATATGTCCTTAGGGGTATAAGGAGACCATATAGGCCCGCAGTATTCTAAGTGGGGGCGGACGAGAGTTTTATATAGACATATTAAGGTATTTATGTCCCTGAATTGATACGAGTGTCTTTTAATGAAACCCACTATCTGCATGAAATTTAACTTCTTTGAAAACGTAATTACGCAACATTTAGAGACGTTTAGCTTTAATTTATTAAGCCGGCACCAATCCACGAATCTATTCAGATCCTCCTGCATATACGTAGAATCAACCGTATTATTAAAGGCCGAGTATATCTTAACATCATCAGCGTATAATATGTATTGACAATGTTTAAAAAATTTGCCGACGTCGTTAATAAATACGTTAAATAGTAGAGGCCCCAAATGGGAGCCCTGGGGGTCCCCAGAAGTGACCTTAACGGCTATAGACACTGTACATCCAATACGGACAGCCAAGGTTCTATCTGATAGATACGACTTCAACCACCTTAATAATACACCACCGATACCTAATTGAGCCAACTTATTTAACAAAATTGTATGGTCAACGGTATCAAATGCCTTAGAGAAGTCAGTGTAGACTGAGTCAACATACTCGCCTTTCTCTAAGGCACCAGTAATGTACTGCCCATACAACAATAGGTTGGTCGCTGTTGAGCATCCGGCTCTAAACCCATGCTGGCGATTGTCTAATAAGACGCCCAGGCAATTAGATAGGTAAGTAGTCACAATTTCAAATATTTTAGCAATATATGAAAGAATTGATATGGGGCGATAATTTTCGACGATGTTTCTAGGGCCGCCCTTATGTATAGGTGTTATAATTGCATTCTTCCAGCATGAAGGGAAGACACCTTGCTTAAGAGATTATCTGAATATAAGCCAGATGGGTCTACATTCTCTGAGAAGCATAGTCGGTAATCCATCAGGCCCAGTGCACGACGTGATCTTGAGATCTAATAACTCATGTAAGATTGAAGAAATGTTTATGTCGGGCCCCTCGTGAATATTCAGATGGGACAAAAACCATTACGAAAGAACAATGTCGGGTCAAAACCTCTCCTACGGACTCATGGACACGACGACTGATCCATGATATGGGTATTTAAACGAGTAGAAAACACGGCGAGTTGGACTACCATCTTACACAACTACTGACAGGACACGGCTGCTTAATGAGTTACCTACAACGCATGGTGGTGGGGATAAGGACGATGACCCTGAACACTGTTTTTTATTTGTGTCAAATTAAACACGATTCAAAATGAATTAGTAAACGAATATTGTAAGTTACTAATCTGCCATGCAATGGTGTAAAAGTTTATGGTTAAAATTTTCTCAGGAAAAACTGAAACATCCTAGATAATTGTATTACGTGAAGGTAATAAATATTTTAACAATGTTAAGAAAAACATTACCTAAACATGACTCATCAGGGATTTTTGCAAATCAAAAAATATAAATACGGCATTTCGTGATATGCCAAAGTATGTATTGAAAGCACTGGACAATTTTAACGTAAATTTAGGCATTTTCATCGACTTAAGTAAAGCCTTTGATAGCGTAAACTATGCTGTTATGCTTGAAAAGTTGTCAATTATGGGTATTCGGGAAATAAGTTTACTATGGATAAGATCATACTTTCAAAATCGACAATTTATTGAGGCAAACAAAAAAGATCACATATGGAATATGTAGGTGTTGAAATACCACAACAATTAATTCTTAGTACTACTCTGTACACATTATACACACATGATTTACCAAACCGTACAAATGGTAATCAGCAAAACTGGTCTTATATGTTGATGATAATAACATATTTGTGCGTGGTAGTAACTTACATCAACGATATCACTAATATATCAAAATTAATTTATAAAAGTATAGAACAATGGATAAATAAAAATAATCTTATTCTAAATCCTGATAAGACAGTATGAATAATATTTAAAAACTGCGAATCAAAATTCATCACACCTGATTATATAAATATTGGTAACTCTAATATTAAAGTATCGGCGCAGATAAAAGTATTAGGGATTACCTTAGATAATCATTCTTCATGGAACGATCATATTTATTCTCTAGGCACTAATTTGAGTAAGCAACTATTTCTACTGAGAATACTATTTAA
This sequence comes from Ontholestes murinus, assembly GCA_963969525.1. Classification (NCBI taxonomy): domain Eukaryota; kingdom Metazoa; phylum Arthropoda; class Insecta; order Coleoptera; family Staphylinidae; genus Ontholestes; species Ontholestes murinus. Next base: position 17,803,801 of record OZ018398.1, read on the forward strand.
TAAGTGTGATGTGTTTGCTCTTAGTACATTTTACTTTGGTAGGATATATTCACAAATAAATTATGGCATCATGTTTTGGGGAAACTGCAGCATTTTAAATACCACAAAAATACTTATTCTACAGAAGCGAGCTGTAAGAATTTTGTTCGAATTAAAATCAGGAGATTCTTGTAGAAACGTTTTCACAGCGCAATATCTGATAACTTTTCCATGCATTTATATTTCTGAAATTTTGATATTTGTTCTTACATCCAGATTGTTTATAAACAAGATTGATGACTGTATACCTTAAGGCCATTTATGAACAAACAGTAATCTAAAACGGATGTAAATTATTCAATAATTTACCACAATCACTGAAAAACTGTGATTGTTAATAAGACACCGACCTATGAGAACATTCTGGTGGGTAGGTAGGATATAAGAAAGCAAATTCTAACAATTTATAATCAAATCGTAAAATTTATTGACTTGTTTTAAAATTTATATAATCAATAATAAAATGAGTATAAAAGTATAAGGAAGTGTTCATATTTTTATTTACCAACTAAGCTAATCACAAAAATTTTAGAATCTGTAGCACAAATAAGTTGAATCAATATTTTTATTGTGAAAATTTCTTATTGAATTTCTTAAAAGTTTGGCTTCATCGGAAAATAGAAAAAATCAGCATCAGGAACAAATGACTGAACAAATTGTATATAAGACAAATAGTTCAAACAGTCCCATTTCTTACATGTAAAGAAGTTGCAATGTTTCTTCTACTTCTACCGTTCTAACCGTCATTATCCTTCCTGGTCCTCCTCTTTGTTTCAATATGCCGTGCTTGTTTCACTAACAAAACCATTAAAATATTGAAAATAAACGTCATACAGTTTCAATAAGTTCTCTCAGTCTCAACAGGATCGACAAATACCAAATGATCAATCGCAAGACGTATTAAAATAAAATCGATGAAGTGGATAAAAGCCGTTTCTAGTAGTTAGAATGTTGTTAAAAGGTAACAACGCCTTTTTAAAAGTCTTTGTACTGGGTATGCCGAGTATAGTATGCCAAAATTGTATTTCGAATACATTAATAATTTTAAAAATATCAAAAAATAGCATCTTTTAAAAATTTATCACATATCAAAATATTCTTCGAATACCTGAGACAATAATCTCTTGATTTTTCCGTATGTCTAACGCTATTTCTTCAAAGAAGTGTCAAAAGATTTCAAATTTTAACTTAACATGATTCTCTATAATAAATTTAATGACTTCGTACAACAGTTGTTAAATTAACTCAGTGAAATTATGTTCCTCCAGCTCATCCTGGATGTAAATATGTGAATACTGTATACCTATTTATTTCGAAAGGTATCTTTTGACACCTTAAAGATTTCATAACAGTATCTAATTTTAAACCTCTCTTATTTGTAAATTAAAATCAATACTTTTTTGCAGCATCATATCAATTATACTCTGATTAGATTGAATTTACTTTAGTGTCAAGAGCATAGAATGCAATAGTCAAAACGGTTACAAGCTAGCCGCAAATATTACAACTTTTCTCAATAAATGCTAAGTATAGGTTTAACCAATAAATTTGGTATCAAATTTTGGTTGGCATCTGATGTGAAAAGCCAATATGTTGTGCATGGGTTTCCGTACTTAATAAAATATGAAATGCTGTTCCACCTATATTCATTTGATATCCCGACAGTTTTGACAATTATTTTCATTCATGCGCAAAGCTGTCAAAAGACTTCGTGCGACGTATGCATTTTTATCAATAAATAAATGGAAAGTACTTTAAATATCGTTTTGTTTTTTATTTATTGGAAACCTAATAAATAATATTATAACTTACTTTGAATGTTCTCTCTAATTCAAATTTAATTTTTTATTACATTCCTGAATTTATATTAATGTCGATTATATGCGGAAAATTAAAAAAAAATACAGAAGTTGTACGAAACACAAACAGTAAAATTTTAATTCTAATATCCTTATACGAAACCTTAAAATATTTTATGATGTATGTATTTTGAAATATGTTATATAATTACTTCAGTTAAAGAAGCAAACAAATTAATGTATGTTATTACATTATATTATTAATGAAAGAAAGATTATACAAATATATACTTATACGTATTTTTCTTAATTATCTTGTTTACCTGTAAACGAATACAGCGTGCAAAATAATAACCTCATATAGATTGCGCAAAACATAATTTTCCCCCCTCATTCACATCAACGTGACCGAAATAAATTACCCCACACTGGATTAAGCCCCATTTAGAAACATTATAATCGAGTGCGAATTTCCTATGCACGTCAATATATTAAAAGGCGACATTTCATTACACCGCATAATCTCATTATATCCCGGGGTCGATTATTTACACAGGTCATGAAGATGATTCCGTGTTCAACAGCTAGGTAATGATTTATTGCATATTGGACCAGACAGGCTCTATCGATATAATCCTGTGTTACTATGCCAATGTGAGAAGATTGAGGATATTACGGAACGTTGTCAGGAGCACAACTCTCCTCCAGGAACACATTCTAGTATCGACTCGACAAATCAAACCGAAACGTACTTTATATTCAATGGCTTACATGTGCAAAGGAGGTTTTGATTTAAATTCGTGCACTATGCAGTCCATAGTGTTTACAAATTCCGCGGACGTGCTCTCGATATTTTATGTTATTTTTTTGTTCCGCAGAAAAAGCGAACTAGGAAATATTGTTTCTAGAAAAGTTCAATTGGGTTCTGTGTGCGTGAGTCAAGAGACTGCAGGAGCTTTTTACTTTATTTATTAAAGAGTGCATGCGGATTCCGCTTCTCGTAGCGAGAGAGGAAAAGGCAATGACAATAAATAAATCATGACGTTTCCTAAATGAAAAAGGAACGGCCACTGTAGAATCTTATCAATTCCTTTTACATAGTTTTAGATGGAATTTATTACAATTTATCCACCGTATGACCCTGCATGTAGTAGTAAGCCTTAATGAAATTTCATTCGAGCCAGGGAACTGAAAAACATTAAAACTGTTGTCTTTTTTCCCTATCTAGTTAAAGCATGAAAGCGGTGACATTTTAGATATGAAAACACGGCGGGTTCTTCGGCACGAAGAGAGACGAGTAGCAGGAGAGTGGAAATTATCATCCCATAAAAATGCGATAACTAGGGGCACCGACTGCTGAATTCAAATGCGCCTAGAGCGCCACAAAAGAAATCGTTTTTCTTTTCCTTTAACGTCTATTACATTATTTATTTTCTACGAGACCTTTTCACAATCAGAAAGCTATTTCTACAACGTAACGGTTATTTATATCCATTTATTATAAGAAAACACGACGATCGCTCCACTTAAATGTATAATAGCAGCCTTAAAGTCATAAGCTGATTTCACCCACGCCTTAATCTTATTGGGCGCATTATAGTAGTAATAAAAGCTTATTTTTATATTTTAAAAATTGATTTTTTTCATATAAATACTAAGTGTAAACGGTTTGTAAAAGTCATTATTTATCTTGATTAGAAATTAAAAACACTTGGTTTGTTTCACAGAATATTTATTATTTTTTCTCCGACTAGTTTCGACAAAATGTCATTATCAAGGAGTAATGAATAATGTATAAAAGGTTACACTAATATATATGGATTACAAATTCAGGTAATAAGGGCCGTCATAATCGGGGACTTCCAAATCTCTTCAATATTGTTAGTTATTTGTTTGCCGCTAATTATGGCCTTATTCATCTCTAATCCCTCTCTGTAATTGAGATGCCGACCTTTATTACCTGAGTACAATATTTTTAAATTGTTATTTTGGAAAAAATGGTAATTTTCTATGCAATGTTGCGAAAATCCAGTTGTTAGCTTTTTATTGTATATTGATTTTTTATGTTCTTGCAGTCTTGCTTCAAAGGTTCGTCCTGTCTGTCCTATGTATATATGGTCACAATCACCACACTTTGATTCGTAAACACCGCACTTCTTTAATTGATCTATTCTTGAGTTGTTGCATAATATTTTTTTGATGTTCAGTGGGTTAGTCATAATAACATTAAAATTGTACCCTTTAAGACTATTTAAAATTTTATTTGATAACTCACCAGATAATTCTAATTTATGCCAATTATTTTTTTCCATTTTATTGTGTGCGTTATAAAAATATTTATCTAATTGTTTTAATTTTTTCTTTTTAACTAGTTTGTCTATTAAGGGGACACTGTAACCATTATTTGTCGCAATTGTTTTAATAATATTTAATTCTTCATTGAAGTTAATAGTATTTAGGGGTATATGGATAAGTCTATGTATTAAGGAGTGGAAGGTGCTCATTTTGATTTTGAAATGGGTGTTGGAAGAATTTGGAATGATTATATCTGTAAATGTAGGTTTTCTAGAAATTTTAAACTCTAATTTATTGTTTGATTTTTTTATTGTAAGGTTCACATCAGAGTTAGAAAACAATGATTGTCTCAACTTCCTAGACCTGCCTTTCCACTACATATTTTACATTCAACGGTCAGAAATACAAACAAATCGAAGGCGCACCAATGGGCTCTCCACTTTCTCCAATTATCGCCAACCTTTATATGGAAGACTTTGAGACTATAGCAATACAGACCCACATATTAAAACCAAAATTGTGGCTCAGATATGTGGACGACACATTTGTCATTTGGCCACATGGCCGCGAAAATTTAGACCATTTCCTAAGCCACCTAAACAACATCCATCCACGTATTCAGTTTACCATGGAAACAGAAGTCGAGGGAAAACTACCCTTCTTGGACGTTTTACTAAAAAAACGACCGGACGGCAGCCTCAGCCACACTATTTACAGAAAGAAAACTCACACCAATCGATACCTAAATGCTGAATCACACCACCACCCAGCACATATATATTCCGTTGCCAAAACCTTAGTAACAAGATCTATCAGACTAACAGACGAAGAAAACAAGAAACAGGAATTAGACACACTTCAGAAAGCCCTCATACAGAATAATTTCAAACCGGACATAATTACCAAGATCACTAACAAGACCAGTAATAGACTCCAAACCGATCCAACTGAAGAAAAACCCTCCTTTTCTAACACATGCTGCACACCGATCACAGAATAGATTTCGACAACACCAAAATCATCGCGTCTGTCAACAACTTCCACGAAAGGATTTTTAGGGAAGCGATTGAAATTGAGAAAAATCTGCTTAATTTAAATAAAAGAGACGACGGAAGTCGCTTATTGAATACCTGGAAAACGGCAATTAAAATTAACACCCCCCACGACCCTAATCCCCTACATAGATCGACCGACGATAATCAGATTAACAGGACTTCAAGAAATACAGGGACGCCTAATCTCACAAACACAGACGATTCCCCACCCACCGTCAATGGACCAATCACACGTAGCAGAACAAGACGAAACCACCTATAAATACAACAAGCCACGAGAACCAACATCAAAACTCCAGAAGATGGCGAATGAGATGTCACCAAAACGTCGAGTAACCTCAACCAACAAAACGCGAGGAATATCCCGAAAAACCGTCAGAACAGATTACACTCGCGAAAACATCAAATATAACATATATATATATATATATATATATATATATATATATATATATATATATATATATATATATGGTATATATATATATATACATATTCACTTACATATCAATACTTTATGAGATTATTAGTGAGCAACTTGCAGGGATGTCTAAGTCAATCATAACATTTAAGCAACACAATACTATATATACATACTTCTAGAAAACTCTGTCAAACGCCTCACTTTATTCTACTGAGAAAATTACGTTTTCTGGGTTTCAGTATAAATACTCTAACAATGTGCGACTCATTTCTTTCTGACCGTACTCAAAATGTTATAATTTCATATCTAAGCCAATAATTATAAGCTCGGATGTCTCGCAAGGTGCAATTGTTGGTCCAATAATATTTATACTGTCCATTAATGACCTAGTATAAGTTATTGAGTTTAGTGAATGCCTATTGTATGCTGTCAATATGAAGTTATATCAAGTTATAACGTGCGTGGAAGACTGTAAATTGTTACAAAAGGATTTGGATGGACTTGTTTGTTGGTGTGAGGTTACAAATTATTTTTAAGTTATGACAAATGTGTTAAAATTTCGTTTTCAAGAAGTGTGCGTACAGGATGTGTGGATATTTCATCCTCTCATCTCCTTTGAAATGTGTAGATTCTGTGAAAGATATAGAAGTGTTATTGTGGTAAGGTGTCAAAACTATGAGGTTTTGTTTGGTATATTTCAAAGAAGTTGAACCCTGACTGTTTAATGTTATTTTTTTGTACAATAGTAAGGTGTCAATTTGAACACGCATCTCCAGTTTGGTCACCTTATTTAGCGGTAGATATAAAACGTATTGAATCGTTGCAACATAAATTTTACGAAATCTGAAATTTAAACTAGGAGTGCGCCATATCTCCTATAGCTATGATTCTATAATGATATTCCTTAAAATACATGCACTCAGTCATCGACGAAATATCGCAGATCTTTGCTTTCTTCACGGATTGCTTCATAATCACATTAATTGTCCTCTATTACTATCAGAAGTTAACTTTAATTTTTCTAGTTTCTCACTTGCGTTAAGATCAAAAAATTTGTTCAATATTGATACGTTTACAACTAACTACTCTTATAATAATTCTATGAGGATTATGTTCAGGTTAGCAAATGATTTAAATAAATATGTGTGATTTAACTTGTTTGACTCAAGCAAACAAGCATTTAAAAAGGCTGTTTCCAAAAATATTTCAAGGACAATGTAATTATTTAAAACAATATTATTTTTCTAACTGTACTAAAAGTTTTTTATTATTATTATTTTTATTTTTTAGAATTTTTATTTATGTATTTTTATTTTTTTTATTTTTAGTCCTAAGTTTAATTGTAAGTTAATTTTAAGTTTCTAATATGTATTTACTTGTTAAATGGGGATTCTTGTAAATACAGGATTTATTTATTTATTTACAAATATTCTACACATACGTGAAAACTACGGTGTGACAAACAGAATTAGATCAATATAAGCAGGGTCAACCTATGCAATTATCTGAAAATTCTATACCGCCTTATCATATCGTAGAATTTTTTTAGATCGAAAAACACCACAGTTAGTTATTTTCTCTTCAAAATAAGCGATATGAATAGTAGCCGGACCAAATGGTCAATATTGGAATGACGTTTCCTGAATCCACACGAGTAATTCTCGTGACTCGAAAATCCATCCCAGTCTGTTATTGGCCATTTTTTGAGACTTTATTTAAGCTGTATGTTAGTGAAAAAGGTTGATAATTAGTAGTTAGATTTCGATCCAGGTTTCAGTAAAGGTACTATTATGGCTTATCTCCACATTGATGGAATATCCCTTCTTTACCCTATCACATTGTACAAATTATAGATAGATTTTGTATTATACTACATCGGGTGTCCTTGGGGTTAGGAGAAGAGTCGTTACTAGTGCTAGTTATTTAGTGCCCTTCAATAAACGCATTGTGCATGGATTGTTCTAATAATTATCCCAAACTACCGATAAATCAATCGGGACTTCTAACTCAGGTACATAATTGGTAACTACATGTGTTGAAGTAATACATTCAAATAAAATCAAATAATTTTATTTTCCCATTAAGCCATTCAGTTAAATTGATTGAGTGTCTAAAAATACACTATTTGTAAAAATAAAAACACTATAACTACAATAATAAAATACAATAATAAGACTCATTAGAAACAATATATACCTTGATGCAATCGCCTTGTGACAATCAAATTGCTTTTAAGAATACTTTTGGTATTCAGAAATTGTATAGAAACTTTCATTTGTAAAACTTTCTTTGTGCTTTATACTAAATTTAGTGATTCTTAATTGAATCGGGTAACAAGTTATAATTTATTAAGCCCGAATGAAATGGTGATTTTTCGTGATAATGTATACTTTGAGATATATAAGTTAGAGTTATGTCTTATTGGGTATGAATGTGCACTTTGAAATCGGATTTATGAGAGTGAATATAAACTAGTAATTTTAATATATAAATGCTACATAAAGTTAGTATTTTATTTCGCAAAGATTTCTTTGCATGAGTCCCTTGACTTCATGTCAAAAATTACTCTGATAAGTTCTTTCATTAATGAGCAACCAATCAGATTCGTTCATTTTTGACAAACGCCGCATGCTATTCAAACTTAAGGCGGCAATGTCACCGAGAACTGAAAAGCTCCCTAGGGAAATTATCGATAATCTCCCGGCTGTCAAGTTGACATTTATACCATATTCGCAGTTGCCCTTGAGTTAAAAAATACAATCTGTCAATATATAATCAGGTCCGTCCGAATGACGCTTCGGTATAGAATGTGATGAACCAACTAGTTAATAGAAAAAACGACACTAGAAAACACGGTTAAAAGTGAATACTTACGGAGGCCGTTCGAGCATTTTTGTGAGGTTAGGAAATACGAATTAAAACATAACCTCCAAATTATGACAAAAGACGAAGCGATACGCCAGAGGTACCAACTTACACGCTTAATCATTGTTCTTTCAAAATTGTATATATAATAAATAACTTTTAATACTTTGTAAGTTATTCAAGAACTTATCTTACCGAATGCCCCTCGGGCAATGGTAAATACACGATAATTTTGACTAGTTCCCTCAAGTGTGTTGCTTTAAGTAATTTCCCTCCGCCTGACGGCGTCGGGCAATTACTAAGCAACACACTTTCGGGTAGTCAAAATTATCGCGGATTATCATTGCCCTTGAGACATTATATCTGATTATGCGCTTCTGAACGACGAAAACTCTTGCAAAATTTCTGCTTTTACCCCATGATACAATATTGTATACTAAGTTAGGATATACATATGCATAATATATATTTAATAGACAATTTTTTTAGTGTATGTTTAGGGTTAGTATTGCAAAATAGGCTTTATTTTGTTTAGAACACAATTCAGAAATTTGTTTGTCCCAGTCATCATTTATATCTAGATGTAAACATAAAAATTTTGTGGTGCTATCAATTTCTAATATGGAATAATTAATAAAGGAAATATTGTTATCTAAAATGTTACTTCTATACGGTCCAGTAAATTCTAAGCAAACAGTTCTGTTTAGATTTACAATTAAACCATTTTTTTTCTCCACCAGTGTTGGAATTCAGAAATAACTCTATGAGTATTGACTAATAGTTCGTCCTTATCTTTAGAATGACAAAGAATAGTCGTATGATCTACATACATAAATACAGTACCCTAAGTTATAAGATAAAGATAAAATTTTATAAGGCACACGTGTAAAAAGTTTCTTTATTGCACTCCTGGCTTTAAAAACACTCGCTTGTTCCTCACTCAAGTTTTTGAACGCCAGTTTGTAGAACAAATAATCACTTTTTACACATGAACCTTAAATAATTATTACGGAATTTTCATTTATAATGCGATTCCGATGTTTAATTGAACAACTAATAGGTTCGCAAATATTGTGTGATCACTCTATAAGTTGAATTGAGTGATCAGATACTCCTGGGTTTATAATTTTGATATTTGTGTCACATTGTATTTTAATTACTTGATCAGGGGTAGTAGCACGTGTACCTCTTGCAGTAGTGGCAATTCTCGTCGGTTCTTTTACTAAGGACTGCAGTTGAAAAAAGCTTATATCATGTAGAGTTTTATAATTTTTATTAGTTTTATTTCAGTTGTAAATATTTAAATCACCAGTTACTATAATATATTTGAACCTCTTAAATGCATACTTTAAAGCTAGTCTAGTTGTTTAAAGAAAGGCTTATAGTCACTTAATAATTCATTTGATGGCCTATAAATAGTTAAAATCCCCATTTTTTTATTACAACTCATGGCAGAGCATTCAAAATAATTTTGCAGGGAGAGATTTTAGATATATTTGATATTTTTACACTTTGGTAATAAAGAGTTTTTTACAAAAATGGCGGAGCTCCACCTCTAATATTTTCCGGACAAAAACTAGACACAAGTGTATAGTTTTATATTGCTATAAATTCAATTTGATTGTCAGTCTGCCAATGTTCGGAAAATCGGAGCTGAATTTATCAGTCAGTATATCAATATGGATAATCTTGTTGGCTATGGATTGAGTATTGAAATGTAAAAGAAATGTAGTTTGGTTAATTTTAAAAGCAATAGGTTCTAGTCTATTTTGGTTGTTACAATCGTATGGTGAAATTTTTTCCGTGGAAAATTGTATCTTCTTACTCCAACTCCTGCCGGCTAGATCGAGGGATCGTAAACATTTTCCAGATATTAAATTCGACAACTTACTTTTAATTATGTATGAAGTTTTATTATTATTTAGAACACATTCATTGCATTGGAAGTTAATGTGAGGAGCCGTTTTCTTCAAATACGAGAACATCGTCTTTTTTGGTAATTTTTTGTGCAATCGGTAAACATACAGATGTCCATAAGTTGTTTTTGTAGTTCTGGAATGCGTTCCTTTATAGTTGAATTGTTGAACCTCGTCTATATTTGCATTATTTTATTTTATCTTATTTTTCATTTTATTTATGTTAGCGTCCTTATTCATTCCTTCGTATTTATTAATTAATAAAATATAAATGTTATCAATCACATAACTCAGTAATTAATTCCTTCTTATGTTGTATCACGGTGTTTAAGAGTTTTATTTCAGCCGAATAGTTCGTTTTTGCAGATATTTCAGTGTTGTTTTCATAAATTGTATTTGCTTGGATTCCTACTATTGAGGTTAGTCCACAAATTTTCACTATATAGTTGCCATTATACTTATAATTAAAGTCAATACAGATCACGAAATTTTTAACTGCCACACTATACTTTTTATTACTGAACTCTTCTACCGCTTGCTTTCTGTTCGCCACCTTTTTAATTAAATTTTCAATTGTTGCTAATGCTTTTGCTACCTCAAGAAGGTCAATCATTTTGCTGCCTTCAGTACACAACTCTATGATAGATGCGAAGAACGCGCGGATAGCGTGCACATTTCTCCAAATATCTGTGATCACTTGATATTGTAACTGAATAGTTGAGGCTGTTAGTTGTTGAAAGTTCATATTCTAATCACTTTTGTAAACCTTTGTAAACTTTTTTACGGAAATTTACAAAAGTGATTAATACTTGATATTGTGTTAACATGATTCTTCCAGGAGTCGTTTCTTGACTGCAAGATTTTGCGGCGGGCGCTAGCCTGCTTTTATTTAAAATTAATTAGATCTTTTGCATAGGATATTTATTATAGACATTAACGCCTCGCTTTTTGCGATAACTCTAAGAATTTTTAGTCGAGCCACAGGTACGTGATATCTACTTTTCTGCTGCTTTGCTGCTGCTGAAATTGACACTTAAAAAAGCTTAACCAATTTCTTTAAAGTTTTCTGGAAACGTCACTTCATTTCGAAACTCTGCTAGACTCAAGCTCCAGCGGAATATTGGTTGATATTATGATTGGTAAATGATTACTACTATAAAAGTCATCAAGGGCCTTCCACAGTAGACGTGTAGCTAGAGTGAGCGAAGTTATAAACCTGTTATTGAGCGTGTTTCATTATCATTATCAAGTAGAACATGAAGAGTCTGTTGTATCTAATAATTTTTCTATTCTTTGCCGATGAACCTCATAATGTACTGTGGTCAAATAGGAGCTTCCAACAATATAAACGGCTTTAGTACTTACTTAATTAAATCAATAATTTTACTCTACCTCTGGCACGGTGACGTGGTGTTAAATCTTACCGAAGGATGATCAGCGTGTTGCGTATACAACCTTTGTAGTTTTATTGGACGCATTGTTTCAGCTCTTTTAACAATAATGAAATAATGAAAACGACTACTTAGAAACAACATTGCATTGACTAGATAGGCAAAAAATATAGTTCCCGGTGATGAAGAGACCTGTTACTATTTTGCTCTGATCCAAAACCAGAGTTTCCTGTCTTCAATTTCCCAGCATTACCCTTAGGGCAGCCTACAATCCATTTTGCTTTTTTTTTCTCACGAGATGATGTCGCTTTGCGTCCCTGCACTGCGGGTTTCGTGGTCCTTTTGTGCGCCTCTGGCTGTTTACTCCTTTTGAACTCCTGTATCTTCTAAGAAGTCCAGGAGTTTCTGCCAGGGGATATTCCTTAGCTGTTCTACAGGAAGCATGGACTTCCTGAGATTCACCTTGCGTTCTTGTTTGTATGCTTCGCAAGTGCACAGTAGGTGTTGGGGAGTTTCCTCTTCTTCCAGACAACACGGCATAGGAGGCATTGCCCATCCTATGTTTGTGCTTGTTCAGGTCACAGTGCTCAGTGACTAGTCCTGTGATTTTTCTTAGTTTCAATCTGCTCAGTCTAGACAGCTTCAGCATACTGTCAGGTACCGGACTATCTAGGAATAGTTTCGTATATCTCATTCCATTTTGGTTTTGCCATACCTTTTTGTGTTCCTCTGCTAACTCGGATTATTTCCTTTACGGTTTCATGGGGTATACCGAAAGCGGGTTCAGGTGCTATGAATTCCCCTGCAGCTCCTTGTTTAGCCAGCAAGTCGGCCCCCAAGTGTCCAATAATTTTTTGGATCTTGGGTATCCATACTACCTGTGTTTTTCTTGTCTGTTTATGTAAGTCATGACCAGCCTGGACTGCACTATCGGCGAGGCTAGCGCTTTTATGGCTGCCTAGCCCTCTGTCATAATGGTAATTGGTCCATTGTTAGGTCCTGACTTCATTACGTGATGAGCACACCAGTCAATGGCGGCTATTTTGGCCTGGAAGATAAAGGCATGCTTCCCCAGAGCAATCACGAATTGTTTGCTCCGGTTGCAGCCTCCATAGATATCAGCCCCGGTTCCTTTAGTCTTTTTGCTAGCTGTATCAAGCATTGAAATTTATTATAGAGCCAGAGAACTACTAGCTAGTGCTGTATATTTTGACTCTGTTTTAATATTTTCTTTTCTTCTTAGTTTTTAAATAAAAATTTACAGCATTATAGAAGGACCATTTCTATCTATCTATAACGGATACCATAATTTACGCAGGTAATCGGTTCCTTCAGGCAGAGGTTTATCACAGGTACAGATTGTTGGACTCACATCTAGATTTGTGTCCAAAGGAAAGAACCTTAATGCAGAGCTAGTCAAAGCAGTGAATATTTTTATTTTGTAGAATAGTGGTGTCTATAATAATACAATAGACGGTGTAATAATAAGTTTTCCTCTACGCTCTGTCTTTAATCTTCTGATCTCTAATACGTTTGAATTAAGAGTTTAACTAATATTAAAATGAAAAAATAATTGTTTTATAGTATTTAATTATTATATTTTATTAGGGAGTCCGAAGTGGTTCAGGTAAAAACCCCCTTCACTGAGACAGCCAATCCGTAGCCACGAGCACGGTCGGCAATATATCAATATTCGTCTTGAAATATAGACTTGTATGTCATTGCGATGTTTCTATTATATTTTATTATTTTTATTCACTGTAATACAAGTTATTTTTTTTTGTTTAATTCACATATGTGTACCTTAATTTATTTATTTATGTTAATGTTCTTCATTTTATATTCATTTTGTTAGTATTATTTCCTTACGTAAATATTTGATCTTATATGTCGTTCTCTAATCATTGTGTAATTGGATATTTATTTGTCTGTATACGTTTAAATACATAAATATTGGCTTCAATGGGAAATTTTCCCATAACTAAGGAATGAATTGTTTTAAATAACTCATTAAATCTTTTACAGTAACGACTAAATATATTAATAAAACACTTTAACTTTTTTATATAACACTATGTTTTTTACCATATTGACTAGTTTCGGCAACTCCACTTTCCATTATCGAAACAATAATAAATTTATATTCAATAAAACAACTTATCATGCTTCCAATATTTAGATTTGTAGCAAGTAAATAATTCAATGCTAGAAGTGTACTATATGCATATATTAGGTTAAATATTTTTATGTGTATTTCTATTCTAATAGAGCGAATGATATGTTAATGTGAAATACTCAACATAAAACGAGAGTAATGCTTTTTAAATATGGCTACTTGTTAAGAGTAAATGCATATTCTGTAATTGTCATTTAATCCTTTTTGATGGGCCACCGTGTAATATTAAATTTGTAGACATATGTGCAGTTGCTGAGTCAGTCATGTCCATTTTTACATTAATTCTCTCGTGTCCAACGAGTGAGATATGCACATTTCGGTGCGTTCCTAAAGCTCCGACTTAATTTGACGCGTTAAACCGTGTCAAGAAAAGCTTCGATTTGCAGCGTTGCGTTTTATTTCTTTTGTTCCACTATATATATTTTTTTATGTATCTACGGTTGTTGGGCCTTTGAAAGCACGCAATATACCGTGTCCGACCTTTTCTATCTTGACGGGTTGATCCGTCGGCGCGACCCCGAATATCTTCATTACTAATTTGTCTGGCTATTTGTTTTTCGTTTTCATTATTTTTAACGTTTTCGGATTGTAACGGACGGACCGCTTTTTATAAATTATTACGTAATCTTGACTGACGTTCGCTCCGTTCCTTTTTATTGCCGCCGACACACAGCAACCACCGCATACATCTAATATAAAATCTCCTGAATTTTTCACAGTATTATGTACTACAAAGGCCCGCCTGAATATTTCATCAATGAGGAATTGAATATTCTGTTTTTTTAAGGACCATTGTGTTTATCACCGACGCAAGTTATAAAAATAGTATACGAGGGGTTGATAAAATATTGAACGAGATGTAAATAATTTGAAATTGTGACGAAAAATGCTGTTTCGTCGCGCGTTATGATTTTATATTTTTGAAATCATTGTGGCAATATTTATAATAGAAAGCAAATATTATTACTTGGTAATACACAATTCTAGAAATATAATAATACTTTATACTTCAATAAAAATTTGGAGCAGAATTTAAGTTTCAATGATATATGATTTTAATTGCTTTGTAAATACATTAATAGCCAACTTACTAGAATAGAAAAAAAAAATAAATTAGAAAGGAAGCCACAAAAATAATGATGTCCCAAGGCCCAAAAGCTTCCTCATTATTGATTTCCTTATACGTGATTCTATAATAAATACTAAAACTAATGAATAAATAATCCACCATTTTACATTAATTAATCTATTTTTAGCAATATAATTTGAAATAGAAAACTAAAAAATGCATACATTAAATTCAGAATAACATACTTACTTAAGCTGATTTTCTATAAGAAACAATTATTTTCTTCTTTGATGTATACTAAGTGAAATAGATATCGCAACACATTTTTTGTTTACTAAACATCGTACAAACGTTTAATTATTTAATGATTAATAAAAAAATTAAAAATAAAAATAATAAAAATGAACATAGTTTTATTAGTAATGGGTTGGTCCAGCCCTACTCTTCGTGCCATCGATTTTTAACAGGCAGACGATAATTTTGTTAAAAACAAAATCAGGATTAATCACTAAACACCTCCCTATGTCACTCTAGGTTCCAGTGCAGTTTCAACTAATACCATACCAAACTTGTTGGTCCGTTAGTGGTAGCATATCTTATGTTACCACTAACAGCCATGAGCCGATAGCATTGTAGCTAAAAGTTCTGATTCTTCCATAAACCATTTAAATTGCGCATTGCGCCATACAACACCCCACATTCTTAGAGCCTTCCCACACACATTCGTAACACGTGCATTGAAAGTCAACTTGCGATCAAATAAGACCCCTATTTATTTATACCCTAATCATTTATTTCAGTAATTTTTGCAAGTGTAGTCGATTATTTGTGAACTCCTACTGAACGATATTGAGCAGTATTTATTTATATTTTGTAACGGTCATATTTCCATGCCGTTCCAATTTATATTTCGCGCGCAATTAATTGAGGCAATAGGGAAATATGGTAGGCCGTGGATATTCACGGCGGGCCGTGATAAGATTGTTTTAAAAAAAAGACGGGCGGCGACAGTTGGGCATTGACGCGCGGGCAGCGCGTCGGCAGTTTTGAATATATCCAGTAATTGTTAACGAAATAGAATAAATTGTGCAAAGTGCAAATAGTCCAAGCACGTGGAGTACGACACCGTACACAACGGAGCGCATAACATCCAAGGCCCTACCCCGGCTCTACGTAATTAGAGAGCGAATTTGTGAAATTAGCTGGCTGCTGATCCTCGAGCCGAGCGTCGAATTTTTCTTGGGTTACGGAGAACGCGCGAAATTCAAACTGCAGAGCCACCGTTGGAGACCGGACCGTCACGCTGCGTAACAAGTACCATTGCCACGACGGAAACACAGTGTAGCCAGAGGGTTTCTTTCATTTCCAACGACCACCACGAGGGAAGCAAGGAGGAACGAACAGGCCAGATTTTTGTTGTATTTTTGGTTTTACACCGTACTTGTGTGCGTGTGCAATTTACACGTGTTTGTCAATAATTCTTTGTCTAAGAGAATCATTGTGGATTATTATAAACTTTTGGGTTGATTGGAATCTAAGTCTACACGCAGGAGAATAGTTAGTTAGTTAATTGTTATTATTATTTAATTTTTGTTCGAATAATTATTAATTACCGTACTAGGCTTAAGATATTTATTTGTGTCGTCATCTCGAAGAGCGTGCCATTTCGCCGGTGGTTGGCATACGTTGTTTATTTATTCCGGCAATTTAACAGTGGCCACTGATAACCTCCGGTTTATAATGCTTAAGCTTGAATTCAATTTTCTAGTTTAAATTCGGAGATTTTAAGTAATCGATCTAGCCGCTCTACGACTACCTTTATTTAATTGTAATTTTTGTGGCAACCGAATATTTTTGATTTAATTAATAAATTTATATTTATTATTTTCATTTGTGAACGCTTTTAATTTTATTTTGAATTCAATTCCATCTGGGTTTAGTAATTTTCCCTGCGACAAATTCCCAGGGGGCAAAAAAATAAAGATTACTTGGCGCCTTATAAATTTGAACCGCCCCCCCCGCGAGCTAGCCTAGCACTGGGAATTGTCAAGCAACTTAAATATTATCAAAATAAAATTAAATTAATACCATCTTAGAAGCGAAAGACGCCATAATTTAAAAATAATTTATTTGTAGTACACCATTCATTGATATTATTAATATCATCTTGGATGGACTTCCAATAATTTATTGTGATGACGCGTTTGAATATTTTGACATCATCCGCATACGTTAGGAAATGACAGTTTTCTATTACGGTGTGTATGTCATTGATAAATAGGAGGAATAATATAGGGCCCAAGTGAGAGCCTTGAATTACCCCCGATGATACCTCAATATTACGGGGGTTAAGGAGCTGCGGCGGTAAGGGGGGGTCCTGTCGCAGTATAAGACCCAGCGGGCTGGTCCTTGCCTATCCGCCCGCGGCTTCAGCGATTCCTTTCGAATCCAGGACCGACCGTGCGTGGTGAAGAACCACAGCCTTCACGATGTGCCCTTGTTTACCAACTAAACACGGCGGATCTAGACCAGAGAAGGTTGAACCAAAAATCCTACCTAGTGAATGGGGCCGGCACAAGGTAGTTTCCGAATCAGTGTTCACACTGATACGCTATGGTCACCCACGTGTTTGTGCTGTGCGTGGCAACCCGTGTCGGGGTATGAAGGAATCCTTGTGTACTGAGCTGCTCTGCGAGGAGCAACACGTCGCTTTGGTCCGGAATTCTCCTAAACGGGGGGTAGAGACTAACAAATAAAATCTCTAGGGTTACTGCCACAGGAGCCACCAGTGACGCTGGCCAATGTTGGCATATGCATCCTTAATATGGTGGCCAAAAACGACCACGAAATCAGCCTCCTAGACCACGTTCAACGTAGTGCCCTTTTGATCGCGACACAGGAGCCATGAGAACAACACCAACAGCGGCTTTAGAAGCCCTGCTGCACCTGTCACCCTTGAACATATTTATCAGAGAACAGGCAGCAGCGGCGGCAATATGGCTTCGAGCAACAAAGACATGGCCTGTAAGCAACGGAGGAGGTGAACACCACATAATCTTAGAGGATCTAAGGAAAAGTAATCCCGAGATTATGATGCCGGTGGACTACATCCCTCGAAAATACATTTTCAACAGGAAGCTTCAAATAGACCTGAGATTTGAAAACTCAGGAATAGGAAGCAATCACAAAGACATTCACATATACACTGATGGGTTGTCAACGAAAACAGGGGCTGGTATAGGAATTTTCTGCAAAAACCTATCCCTAAAAAACAGTACTGCTATAGGTAAGATAATGAGCACACCAACAATGGTGGAACTCGTAGGTATACTATAAGCAGCAAAAGCAATCTCTGACAAGAAGATTAAGGGTAAAAATATACACATTATAACGGATAGCAGAGCGGCAATCTTGTCCATTGCCAACTGCAAAATAACCTCAGCATTAACGTTGGAATGCTGCGAAGCTCTGGAAGAAGTGGCTCGTGACAACGAGATAACTCTATGCTGGGTAAAAGGACACTCTCTGCTAGATCTGAGTACCGTACTGAAAACTGCATCAATCAGATGCCATAAGGAGCGATGGGATAACATACCTGGCTGTAGAGTCTCAAAAAGTTTCATCGCAATGAACAGCAAAACGGCAAGATACTGTATGCAACTGTCCAGAGATAACCTACGGAAGGTGGTAGGGCTTCTTCAGGACACTGCAATTTACGATCACACCTGTACAAACTGGGACTACAATCTAGTCCTATCTGCATAGGGTGTGAAGCAGAAGAGGAAACCGCGGAGCATGTACTGCTAGACTGCCCCATGTTATCCAACCTACGTAAATCCACGATGGGAGAGGGATGTCTAAATCCATCAGACATCCTCAGAGTCCCTCTTGCTGCAGTCCTGGCATTTGCCAATGCCTTGGGTTGGCTTGACCGTAGCAAGGAATGAGGACTCAGATGGGAGGACGCACAAAGGGCCCATTGGGGCCTACGTGCGGCGAAACTCTCTGCCCTCCCATCGACTTAAACCAGAACCAGAACCTCAATATTACAGGACATAAAATTATTAATACACACAATCTGTATCCAATGTTGCAAGAAAGACTAAATCCATGATACTGTTGATTTGTGAAAACCTACCCTGTTCAACTTGGTTAAAAGAATGTTGTGATTAACTTTGTCAAATGCCTTGGAAAAATCAGTATATATTGAGTCTACTTGGAATGGTTCTGCCTAAAACGTCTGTGAGCTAGTTTTTTTAGTATAGATCAGATTTTTAAGTCATCCATTTTAGATAATAACTACCGGATAACGTAATTAATGTTGATGGAATGTAAGTGTCTATACCAAGCTGAACCACTTCATAAAATGTGTCTCTCATATTATCAATATTATGATCAATTAATAAATTAGACCATTTTATAGAATGAAAAGAGCGATTCAGTGCATCATAGGGTTAAAAATGGTGTTTATTTGAGGTAAATTTAAAAAATTGTAACTATTAACAATAGATTTAGATTTTGCATCTGAGGAATTAAGCGTTTGAATAATCAGCCCATCGTCATTCCATTTAAGAGATAAATTGTAATCGTCACATATTATTGTTTTATCAACCTCGTACTGTTCACAAATGGGCTCAAGTGCTGAGCAGTGGTTGAAATAAACGTCATTGGGAGATTTCGGGGCAATATACACTCCTCCAATAATTATATCAACACTGTTTATTGATAATAAAACAAAAATGTGTTCAATGTTACAATCCCCTAAAATTTCACGCGCTTGAAAACATTTTTTTAATGTAATAAGTATTCCGCCGCCTCTAATATTACCGCTCACAGTACGATTCGTTCTAAAAACATTATAATTATGCAGTTTTAGTTGACTATTTGTTATGTCCTCATATAACCATGTTTCGGTTAAGATAATTACATCTAAATCATTACAATTAACAGAAATCATAAGTTTAGACCTGATACCGCCACAATTTTGATAGTATAAAACTAGTTTTTTGAAGTGTTATCGATAAGCGCAGGAGTCTTCGATGTTGAAATAAATGGAATGTCGTTGTTGAATTTTATTGTCAAGTTGGTGTCACCATTTGATATTCTTTCCGTTAGATTATTTTTAACCCTTATATTCAATCTGCCTTTTGGTGCGGTCCGCTCTGAATTGATGATTGGAGGCAGAGCCCTGACCATTACTTCTAAGAACATCACTCGGAAGAATAATTTTAAGTGGTCTTGGCTTAGTGTTTAATTGCTTTCTGCCCAATCGTAGCACTTTAATAGGTTTGACGTTCAGTCTGCGGTGCTCAAAAATTTGTTTAACAACTGCTAGGTCTTCTTACCTGAAAGTAATAGTAGTAGGCAGTAGACACATATGATTGCGACTTTTGAGTTAGGAGGTTTTATTGTACATACCGCACATTCAGTATCCATTTCTAGATGGTATTGTGTGAGATTCATTATTTTGGCATATTTATATTTTGCGGCGAAGAAATTCATTCATCCACCGTACTCCCGATGGCTGCGGATATAGTCTGCAATTAATCTGTATCCATTTAAATGGATGAATTTTATATTTTCTTGGTTACATAATCTTTTACTTAAATTCACTTACTGCGATACCTTCTGGCCAGAACTCCGTTTCTGTTAGTAGGTGGATTCTTCGGGAGCACCAAATTTTGAAATACTTATATTTTCCAGAGGTATTTTGATCTTCGTACTCTAGCGTTTCCACTGACAGGTGTATGACCTGGAATTTTGTTTGTTCTGGTTTAATCCGGCTTAAATTAACCAACGTGCAACTATTTCTTCCTTTGGGGTTTGTAAACTACATCGTCCACATTTTGAGATTTTCCAGTTATTACTATTTTGCCGTTTGGTTGTGTATATTGAATATTTGCTGGATTATTGGCGATAATTTGTAATGTTTATTTATTTCACAAAAAGAGTTGTATACATTTAAAAAATGATCTTTATTTGACTACGCCGCTATAATTTTTCATAAACATTATCCTTCTGTTATTAAAAATATCCAAGTAATAGAATGACCAGATGTTAATACACTAACAAAAGTTAAACATCATCTTAATATCATACATAATCCATCTAACAGTCTCCTCTACCAATTAACCAACCTCTAAATTACCATGTACCAGTTCATTTCTTAATTTCGCAATTACGTTAGCGATCATGACGTTTAAAGAACAACAGACAGTTATATCAGCAAGACATTAGCAATAATGACGTTTATAAAAACAATTATCTTATATCATAATTCATTTTAATAGTTAATCGTTAATTAGGGAAATTCCCGGATTAGCAAGGGCTTTATAATTCAAGGTCCCTTTTTCGCTCCTTTTCGACGTAATATATATGAAGAGTATAGCCTTGCTAAATATCTAATAGACGAGAATCGTTATTTTGGCAAGGATGTGCTCTCAATAATACATTATGCCGAAAAGGGGCGAAAAATTGACTTCCTTGAATCATTGGAATTTAATAAAGCCCATTTTAACCTTAAATTGCCCTAATTAACGACCAAATTGACCTATAATTTGAACGATGAATTAAATTCTCACTTAACCCGTAGTGAAACATGTTTATGTTAATTAATCGTCTAATTAACTGTAATTTGTAGTTGAAATTACATATAGTTTTGATAATGGCACGATAAGTCGCCGAAAGTATAGTCAACATTAAATAAAAAGTTGTGTTATGTTAAAAATGTGTTTTCATTTATAATTATTTTAAAAATTATTTAAAGATGCTTGTTTCAATTATTTGAATTGATTTAATACTAAATTTGCATGTGCTTTATTATAGTGAATTATAGCAAAACAATAATCGTTTTTAATCATAATGTGCTTTTATTGCATATATGGTGAATGCGCCGGGAATAAAACCGCGTTAATTAGTAATGTATATATTGGATATACTTATATTTTTAATAAAGAAAAAGAAAGGAACAGGGTTTTGTATTAAATTATATTTATACATAATCATTGTAAATGAAAGGCCAATTAAAACTGAATGTTAAGAGAGTAAAAATAAAATATGTTTTCTGCCTTTACTTCCAGCCATAATTAATTTTAATGCTATTAAAATGGTAATTCGTTTCTTCTTTTGGGTAAATATGAAAAATTATATATATATAAATATAAAATCTTGTTTAAAAGATACACTATTTTACATTTTATTTTCTTAATTATACAGATACTTGTTGCTTAATAGACATAAATAATTTTTATATTGAATCAATAATAATATTTAGTTTGAAATATCTTAAATTTTATTAAATGTAATAAACTGCCATAACAAAATATAATTACGTAATAAACAGTGGCACACATAAATTAGAATATAGAATGAAATAAAACACGATTGTACATTTGAAAATGTAATAACACATAGTAACGGCCACCACCTTAAATTACAGTACTAAATATTCTTACCATAATATTTTTCATTAATTTGATTACACAAATTAATAGCAGCATAGAATATAAGACAGACCTATGGATAAAAGCCTGCGAAAACATCAATAAGCAACAGGGGAAACAGTACTGGACAGAAATTAAAAAACTGTCGAAATATAAAAAAATGGACTATCTTCAAAGTATACGACACCCAACAACAGACGTAACATTAACGGACGATATAACAATAGCAGACACTTTTGCGGACTACTTTGAAGAGACATACCAAATAACAGAAGACAGAATATACGACAAAGACTTTTTCACCTCTGTCAACCACTGGTATACCGACTTTAAAAACAATCCCTCCCCCCATCCTCCCGAAGACGACATAGAAGAGGAAGAATATTTTAGCATTCTTTACAAAGGCAAAAATACAGCACCTGGTTTTGACAACGTGTCTCGTATAATCCTGAAAGCCCTTCCCTACAACATCCATCAATATATCATAGAAATCTTCAATTATGTGTATAAGTCCCAAACCTTACCTCAGGAGTGTAAGCCAGGTATAATAACTTGTATTCACAAACATAACAACGATCCATTATCAGTTTCAAGTTATCGACCAATTACACTGCTACCAGTCCTGAGCAAAATTTTTGAGACAATTCTCAAAAACAAAATATTGTTTCACATTTCCGACCGCATCCCCCCTTATCAGTTTGGTTTCCTCCAAAACAAATCTACCATACTTCCCTTATCCATACTTACTTCCAATTGCCAAACAGCAAACCTCGAAGGCCAGAAGTCCGCTATTGTATTCTTGGATATACAAAAGGCGTTTGACTCTGTCTGGCATCGAGGTTTGCTGTTTAAGTGCAGTTCCCTCCAAATACCACCTCATCTTCTCCATTTAATTGATAGTTTTTTAAATAACCGGCTGCTTAATGTACGAGTCAGAAATACCCTTTCCCGCCCATTTATTCCTCATCAAGGTGTACCCCAAGGCTCTCCCCTTTCCCCACTCCTATATAATATTTTTGTCCATGACATATATAATCCCAACCCTCAATATCTAAACCCTTCAGCCTACTGTCTACTTTTTGCAGATGACACCGCATTAATTGCACACGCTCCCACAATATCTAAGGCTCTGAGCACACTACAAGGGCTGATCGACACTCTAGAGCATTGGTTCGCCAAATGGAGAATCTCAATAAACCCTAATAAATCCCATTTGCTCATTCCTTTCCATCATGCTCCAAACTCCCCCTTTTTCATATCTTTAAATAACACCCAAATACCTCCATCCCAAAATTGTAAATACCTAGGGATATTGCTAGACCCCAAATTTACTTTCAAGACCCACACAACAAATCTTAAGCTGAAAATCAAGAATAGGGCTCGACACTTCAGAACACTTACTTATCATAATAGAGGCATTTCTACTAAAACAGTGATACGCATATACAAAATGATTTGTCGGCCCTTACTTGATTATGCAGCCATCATTTTCCTTAATCCTCGCCCCCCTACTTTAAAAAATCTCCAAGTGGGTGAACGATCAGCCCTTAGAATATTAACAAAAATTAGGCAACCTAACAATCCCCTCTTCAACCCCTCCAACACACTTCTATACGAAAAAACACAGATAATTCCAATTGAACAACGACTCGTACACTTAGCAGCCAAATTTGCCACTAATCCCCACATCCGTGACGCCCTAAATCATCTCTGTATTCCTCGAAACCCTAGTATACCTCATAAATCCAAACACCCCAGCACTACCATTTATCAATTCATTTCATCATTTCATCTTGATTCATAAGACAGACAACGACATTCACTGACGAACGAGAACGGGCTGAAAGACCACTGGTCGATAGCCATGAAACAGAAGACCAATTATGTTAGAATTTATTTTATTTTTGTTGAGGTTTGCATTCAAATATCCCGCGGTGTACTGCGCCATCTACCTCCGATATGTGAAACTGCGTAGTGCTCCATATCCGTTTTTGCTCTAACCTGTCAGTTGTAGTAAGAAGCCCGTATTGTAAGCAAGTGTGGTGTGTGAATAAAGAGGTTATAGAAAAGAAAAACAAAGTGTTTAAAGACGATCCACCCCGAAAATAATATGGTAGCAGAGCGTGGTTGAAGAAGAAGAAGAGCACCATACAAGTGAAAATAATAGATTGATTATTAAAGGCAAGAAAAAAGAATATTAACATCATGGCATGTACGGCGACATTTGTCCCCACATTTGATGGCGCCGATTATGCCAGCTATCGAGCACGTATGATAATGTTTCTAAAATTAAAAAAGGTAGACTACAGAAGAAAAATGATTGCCTCAGACAACGCTGAAGAATGGGCGGAAAAAAATATACAAGCCATTAACTATATATATGCGACGTTAAGCAATCGCCAACTGGAGCATATCAAAAACTTTGACAGTGCGTACGACATTATAAAAAAACTAGACAAAATTTACTCCGGGAAATCCACATCGCTTCAAATACTGAAGAGAAGCGAGCTGGATAGTATAAAACTAGAACAATATAGCAACGCCCAGGAGTTCATAAACTGTTTTGAAAAGAAGACCAACGAACTAAAAGAAGCAGGGGCAACAGTATCCGAACAGGAGCTACTAAATTACATGTTAAAAGCGTTGCCTGCAAGATTCAGCCATCTAGGCGACTTAATAGATGTGCTGCCCGAAAACGAAAGAAATACTACTTATTTTGGATAGCGGGTGCACAGACCACATAATAAACGACGAAAAATTATTTAGTAGTTATGAGATTTTTGAAAACCCCATCAAAGTAAGATTGGGTGACGGGAAAATATTAAACGCTACTAAAATAGGTACTGTAAATTTAAAATTTAAAGTAGGAGACGATTACCACAATGTAACTATAAAAAACGTATTTTATATTAAGGAAATAAAAAGTAACTTGATAAGTTATGCAAAATTAACCGACAATAATTGCATTCACTCACACGATAATATAGCAAAAATTTATAATAAAAATAATACATTAATTGCAATAGCCAACAAGGAAAACGGTTTATATAAATTATATAGTTATTTAAACAATGACACTTATACAAACAACAGCTACATAGTAACAAATGACAACAAAATGTCGGAAAGAGAAATTTGGCACCGAAAACTAGGGCATGTAAATTTCAATTACTTAGAAAAATTAATCAGCAATAAACTACTTGTGGGTTTGCCTTCAGCAATTGAAAAAGAAGAATTAAAATGTGCTATATGCATTAAATCCAAGTTAAGCAATTTGCCATTTAATAATAATAGATCAAAAGCAAACGAAATATTGCAAATTATACACACGGACGTTCATGGTCCCCACAACACTGTAGGATACAGGGGCGAAAAATATTTTGTATCATTTATAGATGACTTCAGTAAACTAGCTAAAGTATACACAATTAAATGTAAATCAGAAGTTTTTGATTGTTTGAAAGAATATGTAAATTTAGTAGAAAACATAACTGGTAAAAGAGTAAAAACAATTCGTTGCGATAATGGAAAAGAATACACAAATAAACAAGTAAATGATTTTGCTAAAGAAAAAGGTATAATAATTGCACCCTGTCCTCCGTATGTTCACGAATTAAACGGAGTGGCAGAAAGATTCAATAGAACTATAATGGACACTGCTCGATGTTTATTAAATGAAGCAGCTGTAGATAGGAAATACTGGCCTGAAATTATCACAGCGGCTACTTACTTAAAAAACAGATCTTTGGCTAATACCGAAGAACTCAAAACACCTTATGAAATATTTTTTAAGGTCAAATCTAACGTAAAATACTTAAAATTATATGGGTCCAAAATTTTTGTAAGAACACCAGACACATTAAGACATTCTAAGTGGGATGATAAAGCTAAGCTCGGTACATTGTTGGGGTATACAGATGTAGGATATAGATGAAAATATAAAATACATTGGTTTAGAAAATGAAAATGGTGAAAATGAAAATAGTACAAACGAAAATAGTGTAAATGAAACACACGATGAAATAAATAATGATAACACAATTAATAAAACCGAACCGATAATTCAAGACTATAGAGAAAATCAAAGACCAGTAAGAAATAGAAACCCAAACCCAAGATATCATAATAACAATTTTATAAACTATAATGTAAGTGTAAATTACTGTAATGTAGAAACTCCAGAAAGTTTTTATGAAGCAATGAATAGTAAAGAGGCAGAAGAATGGTCAAAAGCTATGAACAAAGAATTAGAATGTATAAAGGAAAATAAAACTTGGACTTTAGTAAGAAAACCAGAAAACAAAAAATCTATTAATGTAAAATGGGTCTATAAAATAAAATCAAATAACATATTTAAAGCTAGATTGGTAGTAAGAGGTTTCCAACAAACCGATTATATAGGAGATCCATATTCTCCTGTTGCAAAAACAGAAACTCTAAAAATATTATTGTCATATGCATGTCAAAACAAACTATATATCGACCAAATGGATGTCGAAACAGCCTTTTTGAATGGTAAGATTAACTCGGAAGTCTATGTTAATCAACCACCAGGTTTTGAAGATGGATCTGATAAAGTTTATAAATTAAACAAATCGTTATATGGTCTTAAGGAAAGTCCAAAGTGTTGGTATGATTGTTTTCATAATTTTGTCACAGATTTAAAATTTGAAAGATGCAATTACGATTATTGCCTTTATGTAAAAAGAGAAGAAACTACTCAAATCTATATTCTCATTTTTGTCGACGATTTACTTATTTGTTGTAATGATCGACCAAAAATCATAGAAATAAAAAATCATTTGACCAACAGATTTAAAATGAAAGATCTAGGATCTATAAGTAATTATATAGGCATTGAAATTAATCATAATATAAATAACAATACAACTACTTTAAGCCAAGAAAAATACATAGAGTCCCTTGCAATGAAATATTCAATAGTAAACGCTAAGCTATACTCAACTCCAATGGAAATAAACCTTAAACTTGAACCTACTGAAAATGTAGATTCATACATAAAATATAAAAACATTATAGGAGAACTATTATATATTAGTTCAGGAACAAGACCTGATATTGCCTTCAGCGTAAACTACCTTAGTCGTCTTCTGAACGGTTATAACAAAACGCATTTCAACTATGCTTTGAGAGTATTAAAATACCTATATTTAACAAAAAGTTTGAAATTAACATTCACTCGGTCTAATACAAGTGAAATTGTTGATTGTTTTGTTGATGCGGACTGGGCAGGTGACATTGTAGACAGAAAATCGACATCAGGTTACATAATAAGACTTTATGGTAACACCATAGTATGGAAATCATGTAAACAAAAGTCAGTGACAAAATCCTCAACTGCTGCTGAGTACATAGCGTTATCTGATGCGGTAACCGAGATTGTTTTTGTAAAAGGGATGTTAGAAACTGTTTTTAACGTACTAATAATTAACCCTATTAAGATATATGAAGACAATTTGGGCGCATTTATAATAGCCAATAACGGCAACATGACCAGAAGATCTAAACACATAGAAGTTCAGTATCACTATGTACATCAAAATTGTAGGGACAAGATGGTCGAGATTGTCAAAATAAATACAGACTTAAACATTGCCGACATATTTACTAAAGCGCTAGGCAAGGAAAAATTTACTAGATTTAGGGAACTTCTAAAATTGCAATAAGATATATTGTTATGATTATTTTTAAGCATAGGTTTAGATAGTTAGAATTGTATGTTTAACTTTAGGATATTTTTTTTTATTTTTGATATTTCATTATGAGTTTGAATGCAAAAGGGGCGTGTTGAGGTTTGCATTCAAATATCCCGCGGTGTACTGCGCCATCTACCTCCGATATGTGAAACTGCGTAGTGCGCCATATCCGTTTTTGCTCTAACCTGTCAGTTGTAGTAAGAAGCCCGTATTGTAAGCAAGTGTGGTGTGTGAATAAAGAGGTTATAGAAAAGAAAAACAAAGTGTTTAAAGACGATCCACCCCGAAAATAATAATTTTATACATTACAAGTATTATATTTTATTTTCATTCTGTGAATAAAGATGTTTAGTAGTAGTAGCAGCATAGAAATATTAATGAGTATATTATTTTTACAACTTATATACCATTGACTAATTAAATTATTATTATTAAAAGTTTTTGAATTTAAGTAAAGCTTATTTTTATTTTTCCTAGTTTATAATAACATTATCACCAAGTGCATTTTTGTCAATAGAAGCCATATTTTAAAAACCGCTAGAGATTTTAAACTGTGAATAATCTTACGGTTATATTCTTTGCAGGAGATGTGAAAAAACTTTCGTTGTAATTATAGAGAGAGAGAAAACATCTTTATTATTAGAAGTATATATTTTTACAATTTTTGTGAAGTGAAGTGTACAGACTTGAGATTTCTTCTAATCAACGGCTATCGATCCGCGGTCTTTCAGCTTGTAATTATAGATTTTCTCATATAATTACGAAACATTATATAAACTTATTATTATTGTTTACAAACAGAAGTGAAATATTTTATAATTTTACAAGAATACAGTTTTCTTAGACTAATTTGTTTTCAACAGAAAAGAAATCAATTTAATAAAATGTCTTTGTACTTTATTCAAAATTGTTATTTTATATAAAATTCGCCTAGCAAGGACTTATATAAAATAATTTGTTTTTGTATAATGTTGTTTTTTTTTTAGAAAAATATAAGCGTAAATTACGATAATGGTCACATCATTTCTAAATAATCAAATGTCCATTTATCGAGTAACGGTATTTGTCAAATGTCAATGAAATTTATGGATGTTACAGCCCTATTTCCCTTCAATTTATAAACAGCATACAATATATTAGAGTAAGAATTCTGAATTTGCCTATTACGCTATAAAACAAAAACGGTCTTCCCCTCTGCCAACAAATGTCTGCGACTCTATAACTTTGTTAGTGATTCAGTGCAATAACATAAAGTAAAAGTTATAAAGAATATGTGTTTCATGTGAAAGTGCAGTGCACTATTTTGTGTACATGTAAATAATTATCTAATACATACAAAAATCCTAACTAAGAAATTTAAATGTACATCCGTATAGCGAATTATGCATAGCAGCAAACTTGAAAACGTAATGGCGACCCCTGAATATAAATAGGAAAGTTAAACACCTCGGAAGTGAAACGACTTAAAATTTTAATGTAAATCATTAAAAGTTGTGGAATGATACTATTCATTCAAAAAATTAAAGTTTCCTCCCTTATCGCCGCACAGCCGACCTCCAACTGGAAGTTATAATGCAAAAAGGAAACAAGCAATTCGCGAGGAAAAGTTAATAATCGTACTTCGTTAGCGAAATTTTTTAATGATAAAACTCCCTATTCGCTAGTAAATAGGCTTATGATAAGGCTATTATTACAGAAGCAAAACTTCCTAATAAAGCAACAACTTTTTCTATTTTTTTAATGAGCGGCGCTGCGTTGGGATGCCTTAAATTTTGAACGAATCAATTACTGCAAGGGCTGTCTACAATTGTAATGCCATAATTAGCTTGCAGCTGCACGAATATGCACCTCCATTATTACCGTTCATTTCGCTTCACTTTATTACGGAATCATCGGGTTTCGTGTGCAACTAATTGGGATTTTTGCACAATGGCAAACTCATGCAAACATGCTATTTAACAAAATCCATAAAGTGTTCGTTTCATGGATTGGTTTTAGGTCATGGGCTACGCGTGACTGACTGATTACCTGTGCCGATGGAAGCTTTTCCGCACATAATATCTAAATCTGTAAGAGTTTATAAAAAGAAAACTAAATGGTCAGTTTTAGTAAAGTCAGTAAGTACTATAGACATCTTAACTACTGTTTTTTATAAGAGTATACGAGTACGAAGTATGAGTTCCAAATTTAGGTGACCTTTCTATTACGCGTTTTTAAAAATTAATGATCATATGTATATATTATTAAATATAATTCTAACGTGAAACCTATATTTTTTGTAATTAAAATTGAAGATTTTAAAAATTTCAAATACTCCGAAAAGAAATTATATTGAAATTTTTTAAATTAATTTCTCAATATATAAAGCAACAACATTTAAATAAAAATTTAAATTAATGTTATATCTTTACAATCATACATTATAATTAAAAATATATTTGTATTGGATATAATAGCATTAAAATTAATGAAAATTAAATGTTAAATATCCTTTATTTCGCATATACTTATATATCTGATTCTACTATTAGAATACGTACATTAATTAAATAACATATATTTAGTTTTTTAAAGTTTATTTGACAGAAATAAATACATTCAAACTAGTGTTAATTTGGTAGCTTTGCTTTTTAGTAACACGTAAATTACATTTGTATTATTCATATTCTGTTGAGGTTAGCCAGAGAAATATTTATTTCAATAAGTGATTTGTTTTATAGTCTTACTTATACCCATTGTTATTTTTATTACTTTCTCTATATAGTATATATAGGGGAAGTATTGTTTTCGTGCATGAAAATGTCTGTGGGCGCTGTATCTCAAAAACGAATAATCCGATTGAGATGAAACTTTAAATTTAACGTTTTATCATTAAAAATTAGAACTGAAAAGCTTTTGGTAAACATTCCTAAACCGGAAGGGGTTGTTTACTCGAAGCGTTTTTTGGATTTTTCTCGATATTTTTCTAATTTTTAAAAATATTACATTACTCTTCAAACAAAAGTTAAAGGGAATGAGAAACTGAGCAAGTTTTATTAGAACATGTTTTTCACAAAGTGCTTAACTTGCAAAAAAAAAAATTAAAAATGAAAAATTTTGATATTTTTTGCCTTGCCTAGTACTAATAAACTGTGTGAGTTACATGAAATTTGTATAACAAGTAATTGTAAAGAATCCAAAATTAAGTAAATTATTAAGAATAGCCTTTTGCGTAACCTCTTAGTTTTGGAGAAATTGGAAGGAAAATATTATGATGGCGATATCACCATTTTTATATTTCTTTACATTTTACAATTTTTAATTAAAACCCTCGCTTATGATCTACTGATTGGAAGGTCGGATAGAGGGCACCCACCCACCCTACATATACATGATAACCTCAAATATTAATCGTTGATGATTTTGCTACAAAAAAACAATAAAATCTTATATCTAATAAAAAATATAGCATAATCCAAATTTACGTTTAAATATAAATGTCCTTCTATAGCTAATACTATCTATTTTAGATTTGAAGTCCGTCTACCCATCCTGCTTAAAAATTTGATTAATTTCGATATCAAAAAATTTTGAATTTTTTTAAATTCAAAAAGTTCTGTAAAATTAATTTACTTTAAACTACAAGACGATCAGTAATTGAAATTTATATGTATATGTAGGGTGGGTGGGTGGCCTCTATCCCACCTTTCAATCAGTAAAACATCATCAAAAATTATTTGAAAAATATGTATAAATAAATCTCAAAAAAAATGCAAAAATTAAAAAAAAAATATTTTATCTCTTGATTTTAATTCAGCAAATATCTAAATAATTTTAGTTCCAATAACCCTCTTTTATACACACTACAGTTTCTTGTGCAGATGTCGGTGATGGTTATATGTATTTTTAAAAGCTTATCTTCTTTAGTTTAATATTTCTTTGCGTCAAATTTTCTTTCTTTCTTTTTTTCCAAAATTGGACATCCACATAATTCCATACCTACCTATACAATCCTCCTAACGGGATAACTTTATAAATATTATTTTTACAATCGCATTGATATTAAACCAGTGTAGTGATTAATTTCTAGTCTACAAATTTCTTAACGAAAATTCTAACAATTTGGAGAACAAAAATTACTGAAAAGTTTCAGAATAATCGAAGTGAACTCTTAAAAAGAGAAAATTGAATTTCAGGAAAATTCTATAAAATCGGAAAAAAATTGCTAGAAAATTTCAAAGAAATTATTAAAAAATAAAACTTAGAACAGAACAGAAAGTTGGCAAAATTTGAAAGTAAAATTACTAGAAATTTAGAGAAATACTGATTTTAGTAAACATTTTAAGAGTTTGGAAAAGATTTAGAAATTATTTTTTTTATCGAAAAATTCGCAAAATTTGAAGGAGAAGTTACTAGAAATTTAGAGAAATATTAATTTTTGTAAAAATTTTAACAGAATAGAAATTCTTTTTTGTTCGGAATTTCTGTTCTCTTCCAAACTTTAAAAATGTTCACTAAAATCAATATTTCTCCAAATTTCTGGTAACTTTACTTGCAAATTTTGAGAACAATTTTGTGTGTGCCTTTCTTTTTTTCTAAATCAAATTCTACAGCGCCAATTAAACGAGTACAAATTACAAATAAGCAATTTAATTTCCAACAATTTGAGTTTAAACAATCGCCATTTTGTTTCCAAGCAAAAAACTTCAATTGTTTCACCGGAATATTAAAAACATATTATTCATTGCGGATGGATTGTGTGTTTTTTGAAGATTATTTAAGTGAAGATGTTATTTTTTTGTTCTTTTCATTTAATTTTTCAACAATGTTTCAAAATGCTACGAAAAAGTGCTGCTTTCGTCATTTTGTGACAGTGACCAACTGCTTTTATCGTTTGTCAATTGTTTTATCTTAACAATTTCCGAACATTCGCTTAATTTTGTGTTTTTAACACGATAAACTCTTTCATTGATACAAACATAAATTACTTTATTTATTTATTGATTTAGTTTATTAATTTATCGTACTTATTTGTTTATTTATTTAGCTCATTTAATTGATTTTATCAATTGCTTATTGCTTTTTGAAGAAGAAAAAAACGTTCGTTGACAAACACGTTTTCAATTGCTTTCTATAGAGACATTTTTTGAATAATAATTTTCAATTGTTTTCGCTAATATTCAACTGATTTTATTCATTTTCAATTCAATTTTTTTAAACAAATTTAATGCAGCTGTGATAAAATATTTTTTTTTATTTTAACAAATGTCATTTTTTATTTTTATTTTCTGATAAATTTTTACTTTAGAAAAGCTTTCCAATAATTTAAACTATTTTTTTTTCTAATTTTCAATTGGTTTTCGTTCGTCAAGATTTAATTGATCGTCCGTTGTTTTTAGAGATTGTCAATTGTTTCTATTCTACAAATTTCTAATACATTTTTTAGTATATTTAACTATATTTATCATTTTTCAATTGTCTTCGTTCGTGGAGCTTTAATTGATCGTAAATTGCTTTTAGGGACTACCAATTGTTTTTTTTTTAAGGGCCAATATTTTTTTCCCTATCGTTTGTGTTAATTCCCAATTATTTTAAAACAAATCTCATTTTCTTACAGTTTTTAAATTTATTTTAATTTTATTTTATAACTTTCAATTGTTTTCGTTTGTAATTTATGTCCACCTTCTTTGATTGTTTTTTCTTTACAAACATTCCAACCATTTTTTTACCATAAATAATTATTTGTGATTCTGTAACATTCAAATGTTGTAGTGTTGTTAACGTTTTCAATTATCTTCATTGAATTGAAATCATATTTTTTTTCAATTTAAGCTGTTTTTTTGATAATTTTCAATTGTTTCCTTTCGTTACATTTGCTGTTGTTTCTTTATTGTCAGTTTAATTTTTAATAACAATTTTGATTTAATGTAACTTTTTTTAAAATATTTTTTGTTTTTATCGTTAATATTCAAATTCTATTATTGATTGTCAATTGTTATTGTATCTGGAAAATTTCAACTATTTTTACTAATTATTATTGTTTTCATCCGTCAAGCTTTAATTGATTGTTTTTAGGCATTGTCAACTGTTTTCTATATATAAATTTCTAATAGTTTCAAGCTATTATTGTAACTATTTATAATAATATTCAATTGATTTTGTTCATCAAATTAATGTCAAAACCTTTAATTGTTTCTTTATTTCTAACAATTTTAATAATTTTTTGGAGTGTTGTTTAATTTGTTTTAAACTTTAGCTTTCTTTTTCTAAATCACCTCGTCATATTGTTTCTATCAATTATTTTTTATAACTAATAACTGCAATTGTTTTTTAGAATCTCACTTTAGAAATTAAAACACTTTTTTTGCGTTTCTTAATAATTTGTTTAAATATTTTTTTCGTTCGATTGTCCTTGTTTTTAATTTTAGTAGTTGCAATTGTTTTGTTTTTTAGAAATTCAATTGTTATAGTGCTTTGATATTTCATTAATTTCGTCTGTTATATATATATACAACATCTTTATTAACAGACAAAAAAAATACAGATAAGACAAATATAATACATTTATGATGATATGGGTGTCCCACGATGTTAGTCTGTTAAATGGCTATCGACCGGCAGTCTTTCAGCCCTGATTTGTCCTTGTCGATGTGTCACGTCAGTCTGTCTCTGATGATGATGATGGATGATGTGATGAGATGAATTCGAAAGTAGTAAATTGAGGGGTTTTGAATTTTGGGATTAGGTTAGGATTTCTGCGTAAGCAGTAGAGGGTAAGGATGTGATGGTTGAAGGGATTTTTGGAAAATTTTTCACTTAAGTATAGAAGACGTTCTTTGATGGGGATAACAGAGGTAGAGTCATATAGGAGTTGGTTAGAAGGATTGTGTATAGGATTACTGGGGTGGCGGATTTTGGTTAGAGTTCTAAGGGAGGATCGCTCGCTAACTTGGATATTGTGGATAGTAGGATTGCAGGAGTTGGAGAAAAGGACATTACCATAGTCGAGTAGAGGACGGCATATCATTTTATATATTTTAACCGCTGTTTTTATAGATATACCGTTCTTTTTGTAAGTTAGGTTTCTGAATATTTTGGCTCTAGCTATGATTTTTGTTTTGTTTGAAGCTGTATGGTGTTTGAAATTGACTTTTCGATCTATGGTAATGCCTAGGTATTTTATGGATGTAGAAGGGGAAACAGTTATGTTGGAGATATGAATATCGTGGGCAGGATTATTGTTACGGTGATAGGGAATTAGGAGCTGGGATTTGTGGGGATTGATTTTAATTCGCCATTTAGCAAACCAGTGTTGCAGGGAGTCAATTTGCTGCTGTAGGGATTGAAGAGCTTTAGGAACGGTGGGTGAGTGAGAAATTACGGCTGTATCATCTGCAAATTGCAGGAGATATTTAGAAGGATTGAAGTAAAGAGGATCAGGATTGTAGATGTCGAAACAGAAGATGTTATATAGTAGCGGAGATAGAGGGGAGCCTTGGGGTAGACCTTGTACAGGAGAAAAAGGAGGGGAGTAAGAGTTGTTGATTTTGACTTTAAGGGATCTGTTTGACAGGAATTGATTGATAATGAAAATAATATGGGTGGGAATTTTAAGGAGGTAGCATTTATACAACACACCTTGATGCCAGACTGAGTCGAATTGAATATCTAGTAGCAAGACGGCTGATGACTTTCCTTCAAGGTGTGTTGTTTGGATGTTTGAGGTCATGATAGTAAGAGGAAGGGTAGTGGAACGTTTTGGAAGGAAGCCAAATTGGTAGTTTGGGATACGGTCTTGGATGTGGGATAGTATTTTATTTTTAAGGAGTGATTCGTACAGTTTTCCTAGGACGGGAAGTAGAGTGATTGGACGATAGCTGGAAGGGAGGGGTAATATTTATTTTGGTAAATGAAATTGAGGATGTTGAGGATATGGACGTGTATGTGGGATGGTAAGGATTTTAGTATATGTCTATGTACTAGGTCGTGTCCAGTCGCTGTATTCGTCTGTTATTTTCTTCCTTTATTAAAAACTAACTGAATATTAATTGAATAGAATTAACTTAAAATATTCTTGATCATAAGATGTTCTAGCGTAATCTTGACCTACCACAATAAACAGTGCAATGGCCGATCGTACTCCTGACCTGCGCAAATAAATTACACGTTGAGGTAGGTCAAGAGTACGCTGGAGTTTTAACGAGAAAGTAGGCGCTAGGTTAACGCAAATATCTTTTGAAAATTTACAATTATTATCGATCGTACGATTACGATTCTTACGATTTCTTTTAAATTTTTTTGAGAAATTTTTCTTTATTTTTCTTTTGTTAAGAACTGTTCAATTAAAAGTTTAAACTATATTAAAGCTAATTGTAAACATTGTTGACGGTTTTAAATAGTCAATAGTTTTTTCTTTGTAAAATGTAAGTTTTTTTTTTTTAATTTGCTACTTTTTTGTTTACTATTTAAAACAGCTTCCAACTGTTTCGCTACTCACTCTCTTGTTAATGAAGTGTTTTTTTGTGTTGTAAAATTTAAACTTTTTCTTTTTGCGAAAATCTCATGGTTTTCGAGAAAATATAGGGAAAGTACTATGATGGCCACATCACCATTTTACGAAATGTTTTCATATTTTTAATTTATTAATAATTGTTTGCTAATCATATTAATATCGTCTAAGATTTTACTTTTTTGCTTAGCCCAAGCAACCACAAATGTATGTTCTATGTTTGTATTTGGAACTTCGAGCGTAGTAAATAGTTATGAGAATACGAAAAATTGATTATTGTTCATAGCGTTGAAAGAGTAGATCATTAAGTAATCGATTCACATGTTATACCATTGAATAGAGAATTTATTGTTTTATACTTGTGTGAGAGAATCTAATTGCTATTAGTTCTATACGAATCATATAAAGCATAAACTAATTTATGTTAGAGATGTTCAGATAGGACATATTTTTTTAATGTTTACTACTATTTCCTGTTAATCACTAATGTCCATAATAACTTAAATGATGTATTATATTATGGTTGTTATTAATAATACATTTCATTAAAATTGAATAAAGCATTCAATTGTTATAAACAAAAGAAATACAATTTTTCGAAACTTTAAAGACAAATTCCGGCTTATCCGTAAATTTTTGGATATAGATAAGTTGTGTTAAATCATTGTATTTTGACCCCAGGAATCTATGATGAAAATTTCCCCACATTAACGGGACACCATGTATAGTGGTCAATTATATTAATTTTGTTGTCGTCTGATTGTGTAATCCTTAACCACTTCAGCTCGGATATAATATTACGGTTTTGTCCAGTACATAGGTATTAGACAGTACCATTTTTAAATTTTTAAGTCAAAATACTTTATTTCTCCACCTCTACATTTTGTATGTTTGGAAATATTAAATAGCAAAATACGTGTATACTGGATAATTCGAACTCTTTGTGAATTAAATAATAAATGTAAGAGGAGTCAAAAAGGTTATAGTGTTTAAAATCTTTTTTAACAAACAATATTCTCTTATTGTATATTATATAATAATTAATAATTTAAAGAGTCAAACAATAATTAATTTAGATTTTAATTGCTTTTTAACTATATGGTATGTTAGTAAGTTGATAAGTGAATTTAAAATGCGGTCACGAATTTGTTTTAGTCAAATTTCCCTTGGGATCAAACAGACCCTCTTTCTTGTGCTCATATAACTGTTTTCTTTTTTTTTTGAATTTTAATATTATTATATTTATCCTTGAACAATAAAAAGTAAATAGCAATTCGACAGGCAAGCTGCTTTATTTTATTGAAAACATGTTTTATTTATATAATTTGTAACTTTATTTTCATATATTCTCTTTTAGGAATCAAATATAAAATATTGAATTAATGGTGTACATTTTATAAATGCTATTAAAGTAGCAATTAAAAATTTATATTAATAATTCCCTAAATTGTTGTTTCCACTGTCAGCAACAGCTGCGCCAGTATTCATAGTATTATGCTGTGCCGATGAGATCCGAATGCTAATCAAAACTAGTCCATAACTGTTATCAACAGAAAAACAATATTTTAATATTTTTTATTGTTATTATTAATTGCCGCTGTTGATAGTTCCCTAATTGTCGGTGATTAGTCCATTTAATTCGAAAAATCGGTGCAACATTTAGATTATAGATGTCACCAGAATGGTTTCTCTATCCTCAATAATTTTTTAATTTATAATAATAGATAAAATAATATATGATGTTACAGTTGTAATAATAGTTTTGCTAGTAAAGTACTAGCATATAAACTTATTGTAATACTTTCGATTGTTTAATTTGCAGAAATATTGAACTGAAATGATGTATTATATTATGGTAGTTATTAATAAAACATTTCATTTATTTCGAATGAGTTTATCATTTTAAAATATCTCTTTTAAAATATATATAATAATCGTTAAAGGCTTAAAAGTGGTTTCAAAAATTATTAAAATATTTTTAATATGAAACATTAAATAATTAATAAGAGACTATTAAAAATACTGATCCAGCTTTATAAATTAAAATTTTGAAATATATGAAAATTATATTTTGTGTTATTATCAAAGTTTCTATAAAAAATTATTATGTAAGAATGTTAGAATTTTTTTATTGGCATGTCAGATAAAATAAATAATGCCTAAAAAGGTTAGTTAACATGTATTAACAATTAAAAGATACCCTACGAACTAGCCTCATTAACCTTTTTTATCTACTTCTACTAATTTAATAAATATTTAGATTTAAGTTCTAAATCAGGAATAGGTTAATGATTATTTTTATTTACTTTTTATTATTGATTGCACATATAAATTTAAAAAATGACATAGATAATAATAATATAATAGTTAACTGAAAAGATAACGTTTCTCAGATAATAATGTGTTATGTATTAACTGATGGGCAAGATAATGTCACCTGATATCACTGAAACGCATTTCTCCAATTAATTATTATGCTATAATATTACACTATTAGCTTGCCTGTTTAAGCACAAAGCTGCAATTATTGGAATTCTATTGATATTCGAGCGTCTCGTATCAGATGAACAGATATGTTTGTGTTATTTGTAGATATGTGTGTACGCAGTATCAATTAGGAATACATATGTGCCAAAACTATTGTTATATATGCATATATATTATTAAAAGTGAGTTAGATCAGTACATAAAACTATAAATATTTTTTTGAGATTTCCCGTGTTTAAAATCTGAATTCACGTTAAATAATATTAAATATGTGTTCTAATCAGACATTATATGAAAGTCCTCATGGTACTAATAACAATTATTTTACAAAAATTAAATACATGAATGTTTCTACTTCTGTCAAATAACTTATTTTACAGAATTTATCATATAATTATGCATTTTTTTCTTATACAAAGGTTAAATAGCTATGAACCTGTAATCTTTCAACCTGGCTTAAAAAATTACCACGCCATACGTTTACACTAAATCGTCTGTGGAAATTATTTTCCACAATAATATGATCCAGTGGCTCCAGTTTCGACGGTTGTTTCTATTAACTATAAAAATATACAAGGTGACTGACGAAAAACCTTTGGTGCTGTATCTCGCTTATTTTTGATCCAATTTGAATAAATAAAACAACAAATTAAATGATTTTTAAAAGACTTTAATATGAACTGTACTGATATTTTTTCTTGCATCCAGTTTTTGACAAAAGACGATCAACTTTTTTTTTCAAATTGCACTGTATATATATATTTTGTACTGATCCGCAAGGAGATTTTTTTATGAATCTAAATTTGTAAACGATTTTATCCATTCATCAAACCAAAGTCGAGAAATTGAAGATTAAAAATAAATAAAAATCAAATACCCATAGTAAATAATATACAGAGCCTATTCCAAATGTCAAAAGTGACAGTGTCAGTCATTGGTACAATACTGCAATGATTTTTAATAATTTCATAATAAAAACGTTGCAAGATATCAAAAACTGAAAAACGATTTCTGAAGAAGCACAAAATTTTAGTACAGTGTTTGAAATATTGCAACATTTTAATTATGAAATAATTAAAAATCGTTGCAGTATTGTATCAATGGCTGTCACTGTCACTTTTGACATTTAAAATAGGGTCTGTATATTGTTTACAATGGATACTTGACTTTTTATTTATTTTTTTAATCCTCAATTTCTCGACTTAAGTTTGATGTATGGATAAATTTGTCTACAATTTTATATTCAGAAAAAAAATCTCATTGCGAATCAATAAAAATATATATACAGTGCAATTAAAAAAAAAATGTTTATCGTATTTTGTCAAAAACTGGGTGCGAGAAAAAATAACAGTTCAGATCCTATTCTTTTAAAAATGGTTTAATTTGATGTTTTATTTATTAAAATCGGATAAAAAATGAGCGAGATACAACACCAAAGGTTTTTCGTCAGTCACCCTGTATAATTTTTACCGAAAGTGCATTCATCTGACCAAAGAACGCGACGATAAAAGTAAGGTCTTCTTTTAACTTATTAATAAAGTAAATACAAAATAAATCCTCCGTTGTATGTATGTATGTTATGTTTCTTGAGAATATGAAAAATATGGAACTTAGAAATTATGGCTTCTAAATACTAATTACCTTCCATAGACATAAATTATTTATCTTTGATTTTTGATTTAATAGTGAAAATATCGATGACAATTTTATCTTCCGTTATGCCAGATGATTCTTGAAGATTAAAATAAGATAAGATTGACTACTCGGTCTATGGCTCTTTAATTTTAGCAACCAATTTTGCTTCTGTTTCGATATTCTAGGATTTTACCGCAACTGAACTTATATGTATAAACAATCGTTCTTTTAAAGTGGTGATATTGGTTAATATGAAAGTTTAAATTAAATTACACTGACTATTTTCGAGTAAATAGAGAAAAATTGTAAAACAAACCAATTGTAATTTAATTTAAACTTTCATCATTAAAATATTTCACCAAGTGATGTGAATTTTTTTACCAGTTCTAGCCTATTAAAATTTACTAATTGAATTCTACAGTAACTTTTGCATTCTACAGTTATAAGTATAATGTTTAAAGGATGATCCAAAAATCACTTCTCAGTGCGAATAATGATGGACTGAAGTGAAAGATCTATTTTCAACTAATGTGTTATCTGCACACTGAAGAAAATAAAAGTGAGGGATTAAAATAATTAGGGTTACAATCATAAATATCATGGCAAAATAAGGCACATAATAAAAAAGCTAGAGAAGATCCTTGAGGAAGACCTTGTACTCCTTGCCTATGCCTCTTTCATTTAGCTTTGCCTCTTTATCTCTTACTCTCTTTGCCATTACTTAAAATATTAAACTACGAACTTTTTCAAAATCCACTTGGTAAAACATAATTTCCCTCACTAGTTTCGATCACACGATCATTATCAAACAGGATTTTTATAGTGATTACTAATCGTGTAATCAAAACTAATTAGGGAAATTATTATTTTTTTTTAATGTGGTACAAGTAAAACGCAAGTTATATCAATTACTAATTAACCTTATAGTTAATAAAAAAATATTTTACTACGATTTTAAGTTAAGAATTAATTAATTCTACTTTTATTTTACATACGTAACTTTTAAATTTATTTCGAAGCTGCTTTTTTCTATATTTCTATATAATTAAATGACTTCTCGTTTGTCACAGTTGCTGTTAATTCATACTCTAAACGTCTTTATTTTCAATAGGTTATCCTTTATACCATATTTGCTCTCAAATTCCTCAGAGTGTATATTATTATATTTATTACTATAAATATGTTTTTTATTAGTTTTTACTCCTCTTTTTTTTATAAATGGAGCTAATTAAATCGCCAGAGAATTAATTATAAATTGGCCGTAAATAAGTAAATAAAAATGAAAATAATCCTTAGTTTATTCATTATTTCACTTGTTTATCAAGCGTTAAATGTGCATTTCATTCACAAGGTGAATATTCACAATAACAAACTAAATTCTTAAAACTTTTAGCGCGGCATATTTACAGTAAACTGATTATCGAAAAAACCAGGGAATAATTAATTCAATGAGGGATTTTAATGGGTGGTTTACATTATTTCGGTTCCTTTTTAGCTAATAAATCTAGTAGTGGATCATCTAAGGGGCTCAAAAATTACTAAAACATTTTTATTTTTGTACCTTCCGATGATACGTTCGTATTTTTAAATAATTTTAAAATGTTTCTTTGTATCTGTCTTACGTAAATTTCGTTATAATTATTGCAATTTATGGAATATATGCCCGATTTTTATAAATTATCTATTTTCAGGAAAGTGTTTATTAATTTATTGGTATTGTAAAAAGTTTAACTTATTTAATAATGTATTAATTCGGTGATAAATTGCTTGAATGATAGATGAATTTGTAATGTTTTATTGTTTTGCTTTCTTTTGGTCTAGATAATGTAGGTTTTGATTTTAATTTATGCTGTGAAATTTGTTTTTGATTAATTTATTTATTATTTTCATTTTGTATTCGAGAAATAAGGTATTTTTATAATTAAATTGAGTTCTTTTTCTAATTCTTTTTTAGAGAATGGAATATTCAACGCTCGAAAAATTATTCTATTAAAAGCTGCTATTTGTGCTTAAACGGATATGTGGATGATAAATATAATTGAAAGTGTTCGTATCTCTTAGGCTTTTCAGTATTTATCAAATTCTATTATGTATTTTCTTATTTTTATAATTTTTACGCATTAAATGCAGGAATATAATTTTATTATTTATTTTATTTTCATGGGTGAAATTAATTCTGAGAGAGATTGCAATGTGGATGGTATAAATTATCTGCGCCATATCCTTGGATTTTTGGCTAAGGTTATTTATAAATATGTCAGCCAAGAAAGGAGAAAGATGATTTTAAATAGCTGTTACAAAGGTACTTTTATAATATCTGTAATTAAATTCAAATGTATTACATTCTATTACAAGTTTGGTGAAGTTTATATATTCATTTGTTTTGCCATTGGAAACTGAATTATTAATTAAAAGGTCTTTAAGGACGTTTATCGATTCTTATAATGGCCCTGTACATCGAAAGAAACTAGTATTTTATTAGGTTGAATTTTAGTTTGTTGTAGTTTATGGCTAAGATGTATTAAATTTTTAAATTGAAAATAGTTATTTAACTTTAGACCACTTAATGCTGAATAAACAAGTAAAGTAAGGAATAAACTGAATGTTATTTTCATTTTCATAAATCAAAACACTTCACGTAAACTCAAACCATCAATAGTGATTACAATGGATTTCTGGTCAACAGAGTTTAATTATTTCTTTGAACTAAAAACCAAAATTAAGACCATAAGTGGAGATATACAGGGATTCCCGTTAATGTGGAGAAATGGCTGGACCATAAATTCCTGGGGTCCAAACAGGACAATTTAATGCAACTTATCTATATCCAAAAATTTACGGTTAAGCCGGAATTTGTCTTCAAAGTTCCAAAAAAAATAATTTCTTTTGTTTATAACAATTGAACGATTTATTCGATTTGAATTAAATTTATTATTAATAACTACCATAATATAATATATCATTCCAGTCATTATGGACATTATTGATGGGCAGGAAGTATAAAAAACAAGATTACCACCACTTAAAACCTAAGATATGTTTTATTGATGCATCCAATAAAATCTAAAAACATACTAATTCAAAGGGCATTTGATTTAAAAACATTTTTGTCTCTTAATAGTATTTGATATCTTCTACGGTTTTTTCATTCGATTTTAATAAAATTTATTATTAATAACTAACATAATATAATACATCATGAGTAAAACACAGTTTGGCACTTTTTTCACTTGTTTTATTAAATGCTAGATGTACATTTCGGTTACAATGTAACCATTATCAATAGCAAACTAAATATATTACAAAGTGTGTTTCTAATATATACCTGTCTGGAATAAGGAAAAAAACGTGGAAAGGTAAACAATAGGATTAGTAATTGGGTTTTTACGGATTAATTATTTCTAGTAAAGGATTATTTAAGGGGCTTAAATCGAAGTTCAGTAAATTATATTGGTATTTTTTCATTTGAATTGATTCCAACATATTTAGGTTATAGTTATCCGAACTTTTTAATATTTTAGCGTTGTTTATCGAAAATTTGTGATCCGTGGTTATTGCATGATGGGCGACTGCCGATTTTTCTGAATTTAAATTTTTAATATGATATGCATGTTCTTTGAATCTAATGTTTAAATTTCTCTGTGTTTGGCCTACATAAAGTTTATCACAATTTGAACATTTTATAGAGT
The DNA here is from genome assembly GCA_963969525.1 of Ontholestes murinus. Taxonomy (NCBI): domain Eukaryota; kingdom Metazoa; phylum Arthropoda; class Insecta; order Coleoptera; family Staphylinidae; genus Ontholestes; species Ontholestes murinus. Next base: position 17,848,288 of record OZ018398.1, read on the forward strand.
AAATGCCTAACTTTTGTAGTTCGTCTATTTTTGTGAAGGTGTTTCCTAGATAACTTTTTAATTTGTAATTTGTATAGTGGGCTGGGGTTAGATTGAACGTCTTGAATAATTTATTTAGTTCGTTATTTAACTCAGGAAAATATTGTATTTTACTGAATGTTTTGTTTAATATAGGTATCAATGAAGTGGCCGAATTGAGAAAGTGTTTATGTGAATATTTATTAATGAGTTTTGGGATGGTATGTTTGGGGTAATTGAGGGATTCAGCTATTTGGTAAATAAAATTAGTTTCCTTTTTTCGGTTTTGGTTTGTCAGAGGTAGAGAAAACATTCTATGTATCATACTGTTGAAAGCTGCCATTTTGTGTTTCATTGGAGATATGGAGTGGTAATGTATATAATTATAGGTGTGGGTAGGTTTTCTGTATATATCAATATCTAGTTTGTTGTTTTTCTTAATAATTAATATGTCTAAGAAAGGAAGTTGTCCATTATGTTCTAACTCGTATGTGAAATTTATACTGGGGAATAGGTTATTTAACGAGGATGTGAAACCTTCTAGGTTGGTATCAGTTTTGACTATAGTAAAAATGTCGTCCACATACCTAAACCAAACGTTTGGAAAATTTGGTATGGTAATTTTAGCTTTGTTCTCCAGGTGGTTTAGAAAAATATTAGCGAGAAAGGGGGATAAAGGGTTACCCATTGCGGTACCAAATGTTTGTTTGTAGAATGTGTTGTTAAATTCAAAAACGTTGCAGTCCATGATTAATTCTGTTAGGTTTAAATATTGTTGAATGTCTTCGTTGGAGACGTGGTTGGCAATTAATAATTCTTCTAAAATATCTAATGTTTCTTTTATCGGGATGCTGGGGAACAAGGCTACTATGTCAAACGATATAAGTCTTTCATCCGGTTGAAGGGTGATGTTTTTTAATTCATTAGCTAGGCATATTGAATTCTTTACAGAGAAGTCGTTGTTAATTTTTAGTTTTTGAAATTGTTTGACGAGCCATTTAGCGATGTTATAAGTGGGAGAATTAATGTTCGAAACTATCGGTCTGTAATTATTTCCGGGTTTGTGAATTTTCGGTAAACAGTATAGTTTAGGTATTTTGGGGTTTTTAATCTTGAATTTATTGATGAGTTTTTTGTTTACTAAAGATGTTGGAATTTTTAAGCTATTACTAATTCTCTTAATGTAACTATTTAAAGGGTTTTTGGTTATCTTAGTATAAGGGCCTGAATCTAACAAACGGTTCACATCCGCGGTGTAATCACTTTTTTTAACAATAACAATGGCGTTACCTTTGTCTGATTTTAAATAATAACAGTCTTTTTTCTTTAGGGTCTTTATGGTGGAGATGTCTTCTTTTATTTTCTTCTTGTTATATCGTGTATTGTTTCCGGGTTCTATTTTCTTGAGTGCTTTTTTGGCGGCAAGACGGAATTGCTCTGCTTCTTCCGGTTCTAATCTTGAGGCGGCAATTTCGATGTCGTTAATAATGTCTTCTGTGTAGTTCTTGTTTGAGTGGACAGCATGATTGAGGCCTTTTTTCAGGAGATTCAGTTCGTTGTTAAGGAAACGTTCTTCGGTTTTGTTGTGAATTAGTATTTGTGGAATATCTGTCGTGGTTGTTTGTTTGGTATAGTTATTATGGTGTTGTTTATGTTGATATGAGTAAAACACAGTTTTAACAACGCTAAAATATTAAAAAGTTCGGATAACTATAACCTAAATATGTTGAAATCAATTCAAATGAAAAAATACCAATATAATTTACTGAACTTCGATTTAAGCCCCTTAAATAATCCTTTACTAGAAATAATTAATCCGTAAAAACCCAATTACTAATCCTATTGTTCACCTTTCCACGTTTTTTCCTTATTCCAGACAGGTATATATTAGAAACACACTTTGTAATGTATTTAGTTTGCTATTGATAATGGTTACATTGTAACCGAAATGTACATCTAGCATTTAATAAAACAAGTGAAAAAAGTGCCAAACTGTGTTTTACTCATATCAACATTTTCACGTACTCAAACAACCAAATTAATAATACATCATTTCAGTTATTATGAACATTAATGATTGATAGAAAGCAGTAGTACCACCATTTAAAAACTAAAATATTTTTTCATTGGTGCATCTAATAAAACAATTTAAAAAAAAACTACTTGAAAGACCATTAAATTTAAAAACTTTTTTGTCTCTTTGATATCTTTTACAGTTTTTTCGAAAACAAAAAAATATATATTTTTTAACTAGTAAAAACAAAATCTAGTTTTTCATCGAATCGAAAATATATGTTTTTAGTGGCCGTCTTTGTTTAAAAATGTAAATTATGTATAATAAAATAATTACCAAGTTTCTCTAAATAATTTATTGTTAACTTCATTATAGTTCATAAATATTCATATTTGGATTAAAAGGATGTCTTGCTTGTATTAGGATTTTGTGAAGGAAATTGTTTGAAAAGCATTGGATGTTGTTTTGATTTATTTTATAAATTTATATTATTTAATTTTTACTCAATTGAGTAAGTTAATTTACTTATTAATAATGTGCGAAAGCCGAACAAGATATCAAATATTATTAAGAGACAAAAAAGTTTTTAAATCAAATGGTCTGTCAAGCAGTATTTTTATAGTTTTTATTCCATGTACGAATAAAAAATATTTTAGTTTTTAAGGGTGGTACTACTGTTTTTTTTAATACTTCCTGTCAATCATTAATGAGCATAATAACTAAAATGATGTATGGTAGTCATTATTAATAAATTTCATTCAAATTGAACAAAGCATTCAATTGTTATACATAAAAGAAATATTTTTTTTGAACTATGAAGACAAATTCCGGCATAACCGTAAATTTTTGGATATAGATATGTTGGGTTAAATCATTATATTTTGACCCCAGGAATCTATGGTCCAGCCATTTTCCCACATTAACGGGACACCCTGTATATTACAAGAACACGACTAAGTTTTGACTTTTACAGGTCATTATTAAGTGAACAAATTAATTAAAAGTTGACATTTATACAGGTACAAGAGTTGAGTGAGGGTATAAAAATAATTTACAGAAAATAGTTACAAAGGTCATAAGAGATTACAAGTTTTTGAAAAGTGGCATCTATGTTAAATCGGTTTGTATGCTTAACAGTTTTATAAGAGTATTATTACTTGGTTTGAAAATTTCAGCGGCTTCAAGGAGACTAATCTTGGCTCCATTTGGACAGGAATGTAGATTGTAGATCATATGGTAAAACAACCGAAAAAATAGCTCACATCCTCCGAAAACAAAATCATTAAGTCGCATTTAGACCAAATTGTAAACTATCAAATATCCTATTCAATGCAAAAGATAAATTTAGACCCTTAAAGAAATCTGGAGTTTATGAAATTCTATGTTCCGAGTGTAATTCTATTCATATAGGACAAACCGGTCGGAATTTCGAAATGAGATATTCAGAATATTTCCGCGCATTTAGACTAAATAAAAATACCAGTTGATTTTCTAACCACGCTTTAGATTGTAAACATCCTTTTTCCGAAATTCAGAATATTAAAATTTGCATTCCTGTCCAAATGGAGCTAAGCTTAGTCTCCTTGAAGCCGTTTCTTGTAACTATTCTCTGTAAATTAATTTCCTACCCTCACTCCACTTTTGTGTAAATTTAAATTTTTTTTATTAATTTGTTCACTTGATGATGACGTTGAAAAGTCGAAACTTAAGGGTTTTATCTAAGTATTTATACCATGAATTACCACGTAGTAACGGTAGCAACCATCATCAATATTAAAGATATATTTGAAACATTCAACACCAACAAGACAAATACCTCTGGGAATCATCAACGATACAGATTTAATTGCACAACAACTTAATCCAGAAGATGCCACTGCGGCTAAAGAAGCAGTTAAGGAAATAAAGGAAAAACCAATGAAAACTTCAAAGATCCACACAAACAATACGGTAAAGTCATTAAAAGAAAAAGATGTATTCTTTTTAAAATCTGATAAGAGAAGCGCAGCAGTGATAGTAAACAAAAGTATTACGATAATGGAAAACTAATGTTAGAAAACGAACCTTATATTAAACAAACACCCCTATCAACATGTAATAAAATATAAAACTAAAATATGAAATAATACATGAGACAATGGATCGATTTGTTCCTTCCAAACTCATTTATCACAATAAATCATCGTTTCCTCCATGGATGTCTAGGGAATTTATTAAATTAATTCGCCCGAAGAAAGCTGCGCGCATAAAGTACAAACTTATTATTATTGCTCATTTTCATATTTTCTTGAGGAATATAATATATGCTATAATAACTATTTATCTAACATATAGTCTTCACTTAAGTTAGATCCACAATTCTTTTGGCAGTATGCAAAACAGTTAAAAAGGAAGATGGTGATCCAAACATAATGAACTTGGAATTATCCAAACAATAATATGAATTCAAATAATAACAGATATTGTTAATTTGTTTTCGAACTTTTTCTCTTCTGTGTACACTACATCAACTGACTAAACAGAGTTACGTTCTTGTTCAAATATAACGCTATAATTAGTCCGAAACCACCACATTTCTACAGACCTGACAAAGTGTCGAGCTATTTCCTTCAGAGTTGTGTTTACACACTATGTCGCCCAATTTATAATTTATTTTGTAAATCTCTATCTCTTGGTATAGTACCAAATAAATGGAAAACGAACTTTATTACTCCGATACATAAGGTCCTAAACATTTATCCACGAACTATAAAGTTATACAAACAGTTGTACCAAAGATGCTTGATAAGTTGGTTGAAGATCAGTTAGCTTGCTTTTCAAAACAAATAAATAAATATGTACCCAACCGTTCTACTACCTCTAACTTATTAGAATACAAGCAATTTGTGTCGAAATCCTTGGATTCACGATGTCAAATAGACTCTGTTTACGCCGATTTCTGCTAGGTGTTCGATAGGGTTTAGTTTATTATTGTATAAATTGGGTTCATACGGATTTTGGATTATTACACTGAACTAGCTATCCTTATTCCTTATAAATCGAACAGAAAATGTTCGACCTAATAATTTTATGACTAATCATATTACAGTAACTTCAAATGTGCCTCAGGACTCACATTTTGGATCTATTTTATTTATTTTATTCATTAATGATTGGCAAAATGTTATCAAACATTGTATATTTCTGCTTTACGCAGATTATTGAAAAGTATTCAAAATGGTTCGGACTTATTCTGATTACTTATGTATTCAAGAAGATATTACCATTTTAAATGAGTGGTGTATTAAAAACATATTATTTCTCAACGTAAATAAATGTTAATCTAGGACTTCAACAAGATGTCAAAACTATATTAATTTTACTTATGCCATCAATTCTAAATTGGATAAGGTGGAGACTATAAAAGATCTTGAAGTAACATTTGATTCAAAATTTACATTTGCAAGACACATCGTAAATATCAGCAACAAGGCTTCGCCAAATTTGGCATATTGGGAAAAAATTGAATGTTGATTATCTAAAATCTCTATACTGTTGCTTAGTTCAATGACATATAGACATCTACAGATTCATTTTTAATACATACTTTCATTATATTTTCTATTAAATTTCAGGAACTTATTATCTAACTTTTCACGTTTCAGTTCAAGTGGAATTTTATCATAAAATTTCAAACCCATGTAAGTGAAGTGCCTTTAAGGGATTGCCATTTTAATAGTTGGTTTATCATTATTAAGGGTTGTTTATAGAAAGGCACTTGGTTGGTTTCACAATGTTTACGATTTATTCCGACTAATTTGTGTAACCAACCAAGTGCCTTTCTATAAACAACCCTTAATATTAAAAATGTTTCACCACGTGATAAACGAGAACCAAATTCAACAAATGTTGGTTTATCAGTTGTATTATATTTGCGCATGGTATTGTATTTGTGCTCGATATGCTTTATATTTCCCTTTTGCTGTTTTAAATGTAGTACTGTTGTATATGCATATAATTGTCTAAGTGTAAACATACCTGATTCAATAAAGAGAACGTGTGAAGGAAACAACATATTTTTATTATATATAATTTTTAATATCCATTTTTGCTAATCTCTAATTTTTTTATTAAATTATGAACTGCTCCTCCCCAAGCGATAATTCCATATGATAAATAAACTAAATAATTATTGTTTGCTGTGGTCAATAAAATTATCATGAAGCCAAATCTGGTGGTGAGCCAAAATCTAACTTGATTCTCTCCGTTTTCCGGGAAAAAGATTTTTGTACATAATATAGCCTTAAAATTGGTTCGATATCGCATCTTTAATGGAGAAGACCCACCAAGATGAGATGATACATCCTCATTTATTTTCATAAGTAACAAGTTTCTCTGCTACAATTTTGACTGCGCTCTTTTTATTGCGGTTGAATGTTTCAAGGTAGGTTTTCTGTTCTGTATCAGTAATCAGTCATAATAAACAAAATAGTATTGTAAAATAAGTTAATTCATTGATTTAAACTTTCCAACGTAAGTTAATATTTGTTTTAAAGAGTATATTTTGAACACATATTATTCTTAACAACAGAGAATCGATTTTAAAATTAATTCATATCAATTTAGTACCTTCTTACTCTCTATTACGAAATGTTATTTGTAATCACATGTGGATTGAATTTACATGTAAGTTGTCAATCTCTGCGACGAAATGTGGCCAACTACGATAAATAATTCTTGAGAGTAAATGGAGCTTATTAACTTTATATTACATTACCTTTTAGAATTTAAAATTGCTAGACAAACTGATGAATTTACAAATATTAATCGATAATTAGTTAATATATATTTTGATGAAATTAAATACACCTTTATATTATTTATATGATAAATCTTTCGGAAATATAATTTACGAAATACTGCAAACGACGATTTAAGTACCAGCTATATTTAGCAACCTAATGAATATGCAATGAAATCGGGCGATAAAATTTTTTCCATTCTAATTGAAAGCATTGTTTCGCTGAATGCAATTGTTTCGGACACAATCCATTGTAGCTGGGTGGGCGGGGAGGAGCAATCTAATTAAAATGTTTCATCCGCATAAGACTTTTCGAATTCTATTCTATAGTAGTCTCTTCTGGAAACCGAACAATGCAAATACTAATTCGTTCATACACTTCCGTCAGATGGATTATGAGAATTTCGGTTTGTACTCCAAATCGGGTTTTGTGGCCCGTACTCGAGCGCCGCCACTTATCCACAACACGCATTTCTATGTAAAGTGAAATTGAAAATTTGCATGCAGACACCGCTTTTTTCTCTGCGTTTTCAGTCTCTCGCTGTCCTGAATTAACGCCCCGCTTGGAATTGTTGCCCATTCGATTGTTAGTGTGTGTGTATTGGATTCCTAATTGCGTTTACCTTTGCATACATTTTTACGAATCTGACATGGAAAAATTACCTTCACAATTTATATATGCATTTCAAATTTCTCAATTAACACTTATTATTATTGTTTTATTTACAATATAATTTAACCTCGGTAATAATCCTTAATTATTACATCAAAATACTTTACCTAATTAAAATATACTATCTATTAGGGTTGTATGTTAATAATATTATAAAAGAAATAATTTACATAGTAATTGATTTTTATTTCCCTTATTTATAATAATAAAACTTAAACCAGACATAATAATTAGCTACATAAAAAAACTTTCTTTCCTCCATCAATCTAGTCCATTTAGCAAACTGACGTTTCCAATATTAAGTTTGAATATTTGTAATCGTTGAGTTTCTGCGAGAAACTTATATCGCAAATTATTTGGTGTATTCGAAGACGCATAGTTGTTATGAACTTGATGCACATTGGCTGAACTTTGAATGCCCATAAGTTGAGTTGGAAACTTTTGGTGACAAGTTTACTTAGTATGCAAGTTGTTTCAGTACAGCTACATAGCCATAAATCATAAGTTCATATTTATCAGGGGCGGGCATATTTGCCACGATATTAGATTTTCTCGTTAGGAAAATTAAATGCCATCGATTTTAAACTCAAACAAGTACTTAACATATTGACGTATCTCTCGAGCCCATAGAAGTTAATATTAATTAAACAATCGTTAATATTAGCAGAAGATAGTAAAAATAAATTAAATACAATTTTTGGACTATTTAAAGGCACCATTGTTAAGACTTTTGACTAATCACTAATAACAGAGGAATACGACAATAAATCACAAAGGACACTCGCTTTACCTCAGAGGGTCGTTTGTGAGAGCTAGGAAAACAAACACGGCATACTATGAAACGCAACGTCGGATAATGGAAAGAAAGAGATGAATTTAAGGGAGGCGTTTAACTTTCAATTTATTAGGCAAATATGAAAAAATATGTTCCTTGACTATTTTTTTTGCGAGAGCATAGCCTTATTATGGACAAGAATCATCGATGTAAAATAATGAATATATTTAATAGTAGTATAATTACTTGACAATTTCTCACAAATTAATCAACTAAGAATGTAAACACAATAAATTTTACTTTGCTTCTATAACACAATTTTTACTTTTGGTGACTATAGTTTCAATACATTAGCTTATCATTTTCAAACCGTAAAAGTAAAAGGGTTTGAAAATGATATGATGATGTATTGAAACTATAGTCCCTAAAAACTAAGAATGTATTAACAACATAAGATTGTCAATTATTTATTAGTTGTAAACCACCCATAAACTATGATCTTCAATATATAGCGATCTGATGGCAAAAAGAAAACGCAATGAGTTGAAAGTTTCATAAAAAATTATAACAGATTTATAAAGAGAAGATAATTTCCTTACTATCCAAGAAGTAGGTAGATGTAGTAGCAATTATAGGGTAGCGGAGTAAAAGAAGCAAGTTTAAACTTGAATCGATGCCCTGCAAGAACTTTAAACTTATATTAATATATTCTTTTATAATTAATTTCATTTAAATGAGAATTAAGACTATTATATTTTTTTATTATCTATCAAGTAGAATACCTTATTCTACTTGATAGATAATAAAAAAATAAATGGTATGATAATAGAGTCCATAAAAGTGTACAGAGAAAGATCATTTCCTCACCGTATTCGCAAAGAAAATTCAAGAATAAATAGACTCCGAAAGGTCATTTGCGTTGTAAAAACCTAATAGCAAAAATGCAGTCTTATAAGATCGACCATGATTATTATTTATCAAGAAAGAAATATCAATGCAAGAAATAGGTGTCTACATCTAAATTTTGAGAAAATTTAATTCTTAAACATCGGATTGCAAATAACCATCCTTTCCCACTAAATATACGTATATATTGCAAAAGTAATGTGATTGTAAGAAATAGCTGGGTACTTCATTTTAGTAGCCATAATGAAAATGATAATTCTTGTTATAAAAATTAACTTGAAAAAAGAAAAAAGCATTAAACAGGGATGTTTTGTTAAGGAAAACTGCAATCCAGATCAACATGACTCAAGAAACATATACATTTTACAACACTGCCACTCAGAATGACTATAAAAATGCAAGGATTAAACTGAACTATAAATGAAACTACCAAATAATATAAGCTGATTTCAACGATCTAGAGATTTATAGCCCAAGAAATGAAAGTGCTACTACAGGCTAGTTAGAGTTAAAGAGTATAAAACATACAAAATGCGAATTAAAGTGGTCTTATAGGAATTCAAAGGTATGTGTTCAATGAGGATGACCAGTCACTCTTATAATTAAACATAGCAACTGCAAAAAACTAGCCCATTTCACAAAACCGTATAATCGCCGCCAAGAAAGTAGGAGTTAAAAAGGCAATTAACGGAATAAAATTAAGCAACATATAACAGAAAATCTCATCATCTTGCTCGTTGTGATGGTTCTCAAAAAGCATGGAAAAGAAATTTAATTATATTGCAAACGAAAATCTACGATCTATTGCAAGTCACTGAAGAAACCAATAGATAACTAACTTGGACATACGGTCTGGATATTGGCAAGTTTCCATTTACAAAGAAGACAGAAAGAAATCGACAATCGTTTGTTGTTATGGGACATTAACACCTTTTATAGGTGAACTGTATTGGCTGTTTGTCGGCGCCCTATTTAAATAAAGCTGCTCAGAATACATATTCATAAGATATAAATCGTATATTAAAATTATGTTAAATTATAGTAAACAGTTGCTAATTAATAGAAGCTTATTTTTTTACAATAAATAGTTTATTAGTGATAATAAGTGATGCTCATGTAAGATTAGCTATGTTGCACGGGACAAAAGCCGCATTGAGAAGACGAACGAGTAAAACCACAGCATGGAATTGGAGTTTTTATAGCGTTTGAATTTAATGAGAGTTGGACCTAAGACCACAGATGAAGTGCTCGAAATGGTGGAAGAGGATGTTTGAAATGTACCTAAAAATAAAAGAGTCATATATATCTGACGCTCTATGGTGGCTGTGGTTGGTAGCACTGTTTCTTTATGGACAAAGCCATAATAAATTGTTTAAAATATTTAAATTAATAAGCACTGAGCGCAATCAACAATCCAAAGAAAAGCACTTGTTGTCATTTGCAGTTTTAACCAATTATGAGGATACCACCCATGTGGTTGCTAAATTTAAAATTCTCTACAAGTCTTTTGCCAGATGGGCACTACAAATGTATCCATATTATGCGAATAACAATCAAATTAGTGTAAAGGAGAATCACCTATTTTCTATCACTAGAGCCCCCTCAGATTCACTATGTCCAATTTGTACCCGCCAACGAGCTGTGAGCTAATTAAAAGATAGATACTATAATAATAATCACAGCTCTTCAGAATATTTTATTGGAACACCAGAACACAACATTTATCTTTTAATCTTATTCCTTTCTACTGTTAGATGTAAGGAGTTTTGTTTAGGGTCTGCTTCTGTATTTTTTCTCCATGTTTTTCTGTCATGTTTTAATTGTTAAGTCTCTCTTCAGTCTATATTCTTTTTTTCGTTTCTCTAATTCTGTTATTCTGTGTTTTTTCGTCTCCGTTATTTTCCATCTTGCGCTCTTGTTTCATATATCCTCCTTGCTATTCTATTATCTTTTATGCGGCATATATGTCCGAACCATCTAAGCTGCCCTTCTACAATGATGTCATAAATAGGTTGGTTATATACGCAGGTATTGTCTGTACGTCTCATTCCTTATTCTATCTCCTCTGGTCCTATTTTCAACTTTCCTTAAGAATTTTATACCGATTTATTTACATTTTGTGTTTTTCCGTTATGGTCCATGTTTCACTATTATATATTATTGTCGGTCTTACAACTTATTTTCACTATTTCAACTTTTATGTTTTTAGCTATTTCTACCAAAGAACGTAGTCTGCATCGTATTTAATATTTTCCTGCTTTTCCAGTTTATCATTTATCTCTTTGTTCATCTTTCCATTATTTTCTATTATTACTCCTAAATACTTGTAACTTTCTACCTGTTCAATCTGCTTTCCGTGGGATTTTATTATATGTAATTTATTTTCTCTAAATATTATCGTTGTTTTGGTCTTGCCTATATTTATCTTCATGTTTATTTTTGTTAGTTCTTTGTCTAGTATTTCTATGTTATACTATAGGTCTTTCTCTGTTTTTACCACTATCACCATATCACCTACGAACACCATTTCCATTATGTGTGTTTCTTGCAATTTTCAATATCCCAATTTGAATGTCTTCATTTCCATCTTTAATTCTTCTATAGCTTCGTCTAATATATGTTTTACTCCTATCTTTGTTACAAATTCTCTAGATTCTTCATTGTTTCTTCTAATTACCTTTTTTTTGTTTTTGTACATAGCTTTAACTACTTCTATCGTCCGTCTGTCTATTCGTCTATTTTCTAGCACTTTCCAAATATTTTTTTTCTAAATCTATAAAATATACATGTATATCCCTTCCTCTATTTATTCTTTTCCCTTTTTTTGCTAGTATCTTTCTGGGGACGCTTGTCAGTGTTATTCCCCTATAATTTCTACAGTTTCTTTTGTTAGTTGCTCTTCTTTATTAATATATATAATCATTTTGGGTGTTATATTGTCTCTTTTCTTTTCTTGCTTTTATCTTTTGTATGATCACTATTACTTCTCTTTTTCTTGCATTTTATCTGTTTCTAGTAGTTCTATTATTTCTTCTAGTGTTTCTAATGTTTTTTCTTGTGCTTTTGTAAGTTCAAAATATTGTCTCTATCTTTCTATTATTTTACTCTCTTCTGTTATAATGTTACCATCTTTCTCTTTCAAATTCATCATATTATTTTTTTCAGTAGAATAATTTTTGAATGTCTCGGTAATTACTTATCATTTTCTTTCCAAATTGTGTCCACGATTCTTTTTTGGCCTTTTGGCTTCTATCTTTATTTCATTCATTTTTGTTTTGGATGCTTCGCAGTTTTCTTGCGTACTTAGGTATTTTTCCCATTAACCTTTTTTATCTTTAAGTTTTTCTCTTAGTTCTTTCGTCACCACTATATCTTCTTTGTCTTTATTCGTGATTTTTGTTGTTCCACAGCATTATTTAGCTGCCTCTACTATATTGTTTTAAGTGTCTCGCCCCCTTACTTCTTTATTCCCTTACTATGCTTGGTAACTCTACTAGCATTCTCTGCTCTTCTATTATGACGTCGTTGTTGATATAAACTCTTTTATCTTCAATCTTACTGTTATTTTTCATTATTTCTATTTTAGCGTCAATGTTTTCCAGCTCTGCGATGACTAAATCATCTTCAAAGGTTCTAGCTCTAGATATTTGGACGCTAACGTTCAATTGCTTTTGTATGAACTATTCAACCTTCTCTTTTTCGATCCCCTTTTCTACTTTAACCCCTTCTATAATTTTTTTACCTTACGAGTCCGTTTCTCTTTTTCCAGTCTCTACTCTGAGGTCTCAATACATTTGCATAGTTTCCTCCTCCCCTGACCCCATATCTCTTATCTTTCTTTCATGTCTTCTCTCATTTCTATAATTTATCCTTGAATCTCACTATTGCTCTCCTCTATCTTAGCCAATCTTATCTTATCTTATTTTGGTGAACGTCATCTTTATCTCTTGCATATGTTACACTTGCATATCTTCCTCCTCTTTCCTATGGTCTTCCTTGTCTACGGCGATATCCCCATTCTCTTCTATGACCTTTTGCTCTGATGATCTTATCACTTTTTGCTCCTACTAAATGCTTTTCTTATTGCTTCTTCCCTATCGCGTTTTCTGTTTCCGGACATTAATTCCAGGCTTATACCCTTTTGTTTGTCTGCAGTTATTTTATTATGTAGTTTATATGTAGTTGATTTTTTTATGGATTCCTTAAAGTTTTTATTCTAGACAAATTTTATATGTTCCTGTATATTACCAGAATAGTATTTTTACAGATTCTAAGGAAGGTCTAGTTTAGTTTTTTGTTTTGATTTTGCTTTACTTCTCTTTTAGTAACTTCTTTTTCTTTCTTATTCCTCTCCATCAATTATTATCTTCCTATACTTAACTTGGGCACTCACCCTTTAGTTCTATGTTCTCTTTATTTTGATAAAATTTTATATTAAGGTGAAAAAAAAACGATTAAAAATTCAGCTGTATCAGAAGTTTTTGTTTTTTATTCAACTTGCTTATTTATTGGTGCACAAGGTGAAATTTAACATTTTTGTCGTAGTGACGATTTTAATTTTACTGAGATCGGTTCTAAGCTTTTGTTGTTATCTTTTACAATGCAAAATAGAGTACAAAGACGCGCAAATTATCATCAACTTTCTTAGTTTTATAGAGGGCGGATAGTTGAACTTAGAGAGGCCGGACTTTCTTTTCCAGAAATTAGGGACAGTGTACACAGAAGTTTAGATACTATAGTGAGATGTTGTCGGGCATGGGAGCAAGAACACGAAGCTATTGGTACATGACCACGTCGAAGAACCACATAGTTTAGAGATAGGCGTTTGAAACGGTTTCATCAAGAAAGATCGTTTCTCCACCACCACGTCCATTGCTAACCAGTGGTTTGAAGAGCATGGAAGACCGATTGGAATGCGAACAGTTTACCGCCGGATTCGCACTTTTAGCCTTTTTTCTTCCGGTCGCACTGGGTGCTTCCTTTAACCGCTGAGCCACGACGAAATCGTTTCGAGTGGTGCAGAGAACGATTGATGTGGGACCAGGAATGTAATGATATAGTGTTTAGTGACGAATCTAGATTCTGTTTAGGGATGCATGTTGGCCGGGCCAGAGTCAGAATATGACGTGGTGAAAGAAGAAATCCACAATTTTTGCCGAAAGGCACGTTCATCACACTGTTGGGGTTATGGTATGGTGTGTCATTGCTTATGGCTCTCGGTCATCTCTAATCTTCGTTAGAGGTAACATGACTGCACAGCGTTATATTGAAGAAATTCTGGAACCTCATCTCCTATCTCATGTCCTATCTTCGGACACTGCCAAATCCAACTTTTCAGCAGGATAATGCTCGCCCACACATTGCAAGAACCACAATGAACTTCTTTGAGCACGCTGAAACTAATTTGTTGCCCTGGTCACCGAAGTCTCTGAATTTATCTCCAATAGAGCATGTGTGGGATATCATTTGCAGCATCCCCCTCAAACTCTAGAAGCATTTGGAAATGCCTTAGTAATTTCTTGGAATGAGATACCACAGGAGGACATCAATCACCTAATTAGAAGCAAACCTAGGCGTTTTGGCCCACCGTGGTGCATCGACACATTACTAATGTTTTTTTCATAAAATTCGTTGAATCGAAGAGAAATTTTGTTGATTTGTTTACTATGTTTTCTTTATAATTATACAAAATATTATGAAAATACTGGGTGTTAGTAACACTTTGGAAAAATATGAGAACGATAGAGTGCCCAAAAAGTGTTCAACATATCAACATCATAAAGTCACTTAAACAAAATCGCCAGATCTCGTACAAATCACAGATACGAACCAACGAACCGAGACCATTGTCATCTATTTATTTTGACTATTGCCCGAATTATGAGATAAATATATAAAAATCATCGAAAGTATAACCACTAAATAATCTTTTAAATATGGCATACCAAAAAGTTAAATTTCCCATAACCACAATCATATCCAGGTTTTTCCCAGAGGCCAATTCCTAGGAGAGAAGAAATTACTAATCTTATCATCCTGGTAAAAATCAGTTCAATTTCTGACCAGAACAAATGATCTATGAGCTTACGCATTGCTTGAAGATAAGAGAAACAGCACAAAACATTCTAACAGATCTTACTGCAAAACATTGCCACGCAATAGGCATCACAAAGTACGAGAAAGAAAACTTTCAAATAATTTGTAATATAAATATAAACCTGTTTACAGTATCGAGGAATTGGCAAATAATATGATTTTACAAGTCGAAAAAATAGTATCTAATATTAATATATCTGTGGCGTACCCTCGAGGAATGTACAGGCGAGAGCGTGGCAAACAAGGAGCTCCAGGCAAACAAGGAGCTCCAGGCATCAGGGAGGCGGACGAAAAAACCATGGAAACGAAAAATAAATAATTTAGATATAGAGACATTTTTTGCTTTAATTTAAAACGTTAGTTTACATTTTCCTTGAATTAGAATAAAGAAATAACCTCTATTCACTGAGTAATTAATAATTAAACCTGCATCGGTAAATTAGTAGAGGTTTGTCGAGGCAACACAAATCCTACATTGGTGACCCCGACGTGATGCCTGGAGCTCCTTGTTTGCCTGGAGCTCCTTGTTTGCCGCACTCTCGCCTGCCAAAATGCTGACCTGGCCGCCATCGATCCTTATTAAATTCTAAAAAATGAGATTATTAAACGGACAATGATTTCTGAAAAGAAACGTTTACAAAAACTCTTATCGAACGAGGTACTCGGAGATTAAATTCCTTCCCAACTCCTACGTAAATTACAGCAACTTTTGGGGAATACCTCAATCGATGAGAACTTACTACGCGAAATTTTCTTGCAACGTCTTCCCGCTGTTGTGCAAAAGATCCTAGTTGCATCACGTGGTACGTCATTAGCAGATCTTGCAGAAATGGCAGATCACGTGATGGAAATCTCAGCACTTATGTCCATCAGTGCTACTGGCATTTCCAAACAAGTTTCGAATAACACGAAATTAGACACGAAATTTAGCAATTTCGAAGCAACGGTGCAAAGTTTACAGAATCAAATTTCGGAATTAACTCAAAATTTAACCACCTTACCTCTACCTCTATTTTGCAACAATCTAAAAACAAATATATAAGTCGAAACCGTTCTTCTTCCAGGTCTCGTTCTGTACAACGTGATGACCCAAACCACAAATTGTGCTGGTATCACTATAATTTTAAAGACGATGCACGAAAATGCACCAAACCTTGCGATTGGGGAAACGACTCAGAACGGGTTTGATGTCGACCTACGATTCCGTTCATCCGTCAGGTCGACTATTTTTTATCCGCGATACAAATTCTGGCACTAAATTTCTTATCGAAACTGGCGCCCAGGTCAGCATTTTGTCGGTGAATCAACTCTATGCCAATACTCACCCCCCTACAAAATTTACATTGCAAACCGTAAGTGGAAATTTAATTACAACTTTCGGATTATCTAAACTAACAGTTAACATCGGCTTAGATGTAACATTTCAGTGGCATTTCATACTTGCACACGTAAATCACTCGATTCTTGGTGCAGATTTTCTCCGGCATTTCAACATAATTGTTGATATTGCCAATAATCGATTAATGAGGAAACCGTCCAGCCTGATGCAACAGCCGATCAAAAATTCATTATCCAATCATCATCCAACATATTCAAAATTACTCAATCAACTTCTCATCACTTCTTTTGACCTCACTAACCCAATTAAACATCAAGGGCAACATAGCATCGAAACTTCTTACCCACCTGTTTTCAGCAAACCAAGGCGTTTACCGCCACACAAACTCAAAATTGCCAAACAAGAATTCGATAGCTTATTAAAACTTGGTTTTGTTCGACCCTCATCAAGCCCATGGGCGTCACCGCTGCACTTGTATCGAAATCCAATGGTTCTTGGCGACCGTGCGGAGACTACCGTGCACTTAACAAGGTTACAATTCCTGACCAATACCCTCTGCCCATATTGCATGATTTTACGTATAGCTGTTTTGGTTGCAAAGCTTTTCTAAAATCGATTTGATTAAAGCTTATCATCAAATTCCAATTCACCCTAATGATATACCGAAGACTGCAATCACAACACCATTTGGCTTGTTTGAGTATTCGCGGATGAGTTTTGGTTTGAAAAACGCCGCACAAACTTTTCAACGGTTTATGAACTCGGTTCTTCGCGAGCTACCATTTTGTTTCGTATATTTGGATGATATTTTAGCCTTCAGTAAAGACGAACATGAGCACGTACAACACCTTCGACAAATTTTTCAACGATTATCAACTTTTGGAATCAAAATTAATAACGACAAATGTATTTTCGGCGAAACAAAATTAGATTTCTTAGGTCATAGCATTAACAGTTCAGGCATCAAACCATTACAAATTAAGGTTGATGCAATCATGTCTTTTCCACAACCATCTGACCAGAAATCACTTCAATGTTTCCTTGGCATGGTAAACTTCTACCACAGATTTATAAAATCATGCTCAAGAATACTTGCACCACTCAACCAACTTGCATCTCAAACTCCACGCAACAAACCCCTGGTATGGTCACAACCTGCACTACAAGCATTTACAGCAGTCAAGGCTGCACTAGCCGACTGTGCTATGCTTAGCCTACAAGACCCAAATGCAGAATTGAGCATTATGGTAGACGCATCTGATTCCGCTGCTGGCGCGGTCTTGCAGCAGAAGGAAAAAATCTGGCGTTCTTCGGCCGCTAGCTTTCTTTTCTAAATCATTTTCAATAACTGAACGCAAATACAGTACATTCGGTTGTGAATTACTGGCCGTTTATTTGGCAATTAAAAAATTCAAATATTATCTCGAAGGTCGTAATTTTATCATTTTTACAGACCATAAACCATTGATTGCTGCCTTAAATTCAACTTCAAATCGTTATTCAGGAGGTGAGCACAGACATTTAACTTTTATCGCGCAATATACTACTGACGTTAGGTTTGTTCCCGGTAAAGAAAACGACGTCGCGGATACGTTATCGCGTGTCGAGATTAATATTTTAGAATTACCGGACCTAGCCAAATTTCAGTCAGAAGACGATGAGCTTAAATTTTTGTTAACAAACGGCACAACTTCACTGAAACTGGAGCAGTTCACTCCGCCTGGCACTAGCACACCCATTTACGTTGACATTGTTTGGAAACGACCTTATGTTCCCGGAGAATTACCACTTAACATTTTGCAGTCACTACACGGGTTAACTCATCCTGGCGTTCGAGCAATGAAACGTCTTGTAAATTCACGCTATGTATGGCCGCGGATGAACCACCACATCACACATTTTGTCAAATCCTGTTTGCAGTGCCAGAAAGTCAAAATTTTCCGACACACAGTATCCCCGATTGCTAAGTTTCCTGATCCGGACGACGGATTCACTGACATCCACATCGACATTATCGGCCCTTTGCCAGTTTGTCACACATACAGATATCTTTTAGTCTGCATCGATCGATTCACGCGTTGGCCTGAAGTCCAACCACTTGTCGAAATTACTGCAGACTCTGTTTCTCAAACTTTTTTAAATTGTTGGATCTCACGCTTCGGTATACCATCTACGGTTCTCACTGACCGTGGACGTCAATTTCAACCTCACGTTTGGAAACAATTTTGCAGTTTTTGGCATTACACACAAATCCAAAACCGCCTATCATCCGCAATGTAACGGTTTGGTAGAGCGGCTCAATAAACAAATTAACGACTCGATCCGAATGAGTAACAATCCAAAGAACTGGGTGTCACAACTACCTTTAATTTTATTAGGTTTACGCACTATTTTTAAAACTTCACTTTCGGCCACAACAGCCGAATACGTTTATAGTAAAACATTAAATTTTATGTATGTTTTTTGTAATTTATTTATTTTGAAATGTAGTTTTTAAGAAAGATGTACAAAGAATTAATAAACATATAAACATATAATAAACATATTACGTTTACAGGCGATTCCCTGTTTCCAAGTTCAATTTCCGGTTACCTTCCTTCAGGCTCAAAATTTATTGATGACTTACGAGTCAAAATGCAGATACTACGACCTGCAGTAAGCCACCCAGCCTCTCGCAAAAGTTTTGTGCACCCCGATTTAAGTAATTGCACACACGTTTTCATTACGAAGGATTGTATTAAGCATCCTCTTCAACCCGCGTGTGACGGACCGTTTCAAATTTTAAAGCGACAATCAAAATTTTTTACCTTTTCTGTTAACGGAAAAATCACAAATGTTACCGTTGACCGATTAAAGCCTAGCTTTCAACCAACATTTTCTGTTGCTTCATCTTCAAATTCTTTACACTTTTCTCCGTTTCCTACTATACCTCTTCGGTCTATTCTTAAACGTCATGGATCTGTAACCAAAAAAACAACTCCTGCTAGAGGGGTTTCCTTCTCTTTTCCCCTTTCCTAGTTTTCTCTTTTACTTCCTTTTTATAAGGGGGTGGGGGTAGGGTGGTGTACCCTCGAGGAATGTACAGGCGAGAGCGCGGCAAACAAGGAGCTCCAGGCAAACAAGGAGCTCCAGGCATCAGGGAGGCGGACGAAAAAACCATGGAAACGAAAAATAAATAATTTAGATATAGAGAGATTTTTTGGTTTAATGTAAAACGTTAGTTTACATATTCCTTGAATTAGAATAAAGAAATAATCTCTATTCCCTGAGTAATTAATAATTAAACCTGCATCGGTAAATTAGTAGAGGTTTGTCGAGGCAACACAAATCCTACATATCTATGATATAAAAGATTCTCTCAATGGTCGTACTTAGTATATAAGAGAAACTAAATTGAAAATTACTTGAAAGTAGTATTGCCAAGGGCATCTCATTTGTGAATAAATCAATTACTATACCTGTTATAAATTTATATTGAGCAAGAAGTGTCTAAATTTTAATTATGGAGGCGTGGTACTAGTTAAATATAATGAAGAAGTGGTAAAACGAAGTCAACTATCTAATGGATAACAAATTTATTGCTCATATTTTTTCTATCGCAAGAAGCGAGCTGAAAGAGTTTTTTCCTCTAAATTTAAATAATATAGTGATGTGTTTTACAGATGACTGAGACTACCATCAAAATTGTTTTGGTTTAGTCTGGTAAATATATCTTTATCTACTTATACAATAAAATTTATTAAAGTCCTTTAGGTCGTTGTGGAAAATTAAGTAATAATTTAAAATTACGAAACATTTCGTAAACATACAATAATTAGTCTTGCTAAGATTACTACTAGTTATAAGACTGTAAAGAAATATTTATGGAATGAGTAATTATGTGACTTACCAATAATTACCTATTTTCAGTGTTGCCGAGTAATTAGTTTCTACATACCTGAAAAAGAAATAATAATTAGTATATTATAAAAAATATTAAACGCATTAATAATTAAACATTAATTCAATGGCAAACAAGACTGATATAATTGATATCAAAATTCTGCTTTTTACTTATAAAATAACATAAATGTAATAGATAAAATAAAGTTTAGTTAGTAGTTTGTTTGAATAAATACTATCTAAAGTATTATTTTTATGCCACGTAAAACAATAATTTATTAAACAGTTTGCTTTTAAATTTGAATAACGGGCAGCGTGAAAAAATTCACACGCTGTTATCGATTTGATTCAAATGAAAGGTGCAATATATAATCAAATATAAAAGGGAGCAGCTGTTGCGAGTTTGAATAAATTATACTTAATTAATATTTAATTAATACACCACATGCTATGCTAATGTAATATTGTCATGGAAATGTTAGTAAAATAAAAACAATAATGCAAAATATATACGTACAACTAATTCGAATTGTCTCATTGTCTCTCAAATGTTTCATTTGCTTCGTATTTTATTTCTAAAACGATGAGCCAAAACAATATCTTAAAATAGTTATTTTATATATATATATATACAACATCTTTATTAACAGACAAACTTACAATAACAATAAATATAATACATGTATGATAGATGATGTTAGTGGATTAGTCCGTTAAATGGCTATCGACCAGCGGTCTTTCAGCCCTTAGTTATTTTATATTAATTCTGTTCATATTTATCAGTTTCTAAGATACTAATATTCCAATTTAAATTCCATCACTGAAAGTTCATAGCTGTAGCAATAAAAAAATAAAAAGGATAATGTGCATTAACGATTAATAATAATAATTTTGTTCGCCCTACAACTACTAAACAAAGCGTGTTTTTAAAAATCATAAAAGGACATATATTTAGAACAGTTCAATATTTGTTCTATATTTAACAAATATGCATTTTAATGAAATATTTAAAATCTTACGTTTCGATCTGCTGTTGAGTGATTTATCTTGAGGTTATTCACTAGAGCATACGTAAGGCAATAAATTAACTAAAATTACATGTTACCTAAAGTAAAATTGACTATCAAGCATGTATTTAATTATAATTATGTAATTCGTAATTAAATACCTTCACGCAACGGAAGGTATGCGTCATTTTTAATTCTGGGTTGATGGCCGAAATTACGCATTAATCAGCAAATACAATCACAGTCTGGAGACCCCGTAATCGATGGTTCGAAGAACTCCATACTTTTTTATGACCACTAATATTACTTGCAATGTTGTATACTCCATTAATCAATAGATTGTAAACGTAATCACATCTTGACCTTTTCGATGGGTTATTTTTTCATACTTCCGTTAAAAATTATATTTTCAACAGAACGTTGTTACGTTGTGCTATTGAATTTATGTAATTATCTTCCTTGTATTTCTATTCTTTTATGAGAGAAAATACAATCACATTCAGCACGCGATCACACAATAAATTTTGTCTTTCAGGTTTTCCTCCAAGCGTAGCTCACTGTTCAACGGTTATTTCCCGAATTTGATTTATTTCAACACATACTTCATTAAAACAACACCGGCAGCATACTGAAATTATAAATAAATCGAATAACGGCTCGTTTCTTTTTTGAAATGCGGCGCATTATGTAAATATTCGCTTGGGCGTACATTTTTTTTTTTTCATTCAGTTTGTTGGGATAATTCCGAAAGCATATTGAACGGTGATGTGTGTTGGATAAATGCATAAGGATGAAACACCGATAGAGTTCTGATGAAAATCCCAAAAGAAACATTCCCACTGGGGCGGCATTAAAATGGAAACATACAACCTTTATCCCGGTCACTGGGGTCGCAAATAATGTAATAATTTTTTCATTTCTCGTGCGAATTTCTCGTAGGAAATACTATTAACCTCATTTATTTATTATGGACTGCAAGATGAGTGTCGGCTGGTGGATTGGTTTAATCTTCCTGTGCGGCTTGAGCCTCTTCCTTCGGGTTCCTATAAATTTTCAATCCCCTTATGAAAATGCCTAACGCTTGAAGATCATAAGGCCCTAATACATGCGAAGGATTTATAAAATAGAAAAATGAATAACAATATTAACTGCTATATGTAATTCTAACAATTAAACATAATCTAAAAACTATTCAGTTAAATTGTTTATAGGAAAACACTCTTTGTTTTTTAAATAAATGATTATGATAATGGTTGTGACTGTTATTCATAATATATAACTAAATAAGGTTTGTATAAAATGTAAAAGATACACTAAATTTATTTAATAAATATGTATTATACATAAGTATTGTAAGATGGCGCACTTATTTTTAATATATCATCTAGAACTGAGTTTTGAAATGAATGTCAGAAATCGATCTCCACTGATTATTAATAGAAAATCATATTTTATCCATTACGTCGTTAATATTGAATAAAAAACCATAAATTATATAAATTTATCGCATATATCAAATAACGTAACAAATGTTACTTGTACTTACTTATTCATATAGCGGAATTTACAAGTGATTACAATGCCGATCAATTAGTAAAATTGCGGTATGGTCCGATGGCCAATATTCGGAACATTTAAGCATATGTTGCTCAACCACTGAATTAATTACTGACAAGAGCATAGCGCCGTGTTTAGCTTATCACTTCATATGTGATTAATCTGTCTACATGATGAGAAATTAGATCCATCATATCCAAACCAAATAATTGATTCACTTTCCGTCGGCAAATACGTCCGCATTGCCATCTGTTTAATAAGATGTCAAAGGTAAGCGCTCACGAGTGTAATTGTCGCCGTTTTCAAACATTTTCTGCCGATCTCGCTTCGATCAAGTGCTCGTAATTAAATTGTTTAATTACCAAAGTTTCAAATGAATTAAATAAGTGAACTGTTTTGTTTGTGGCCGCTAGGGATTGATCGGATAAAGTGATTACTTGCCATGCCGTAGATTGGGGAAATTTGATGGAATTTGTCTTTCGATGCGTATATTTCTGTTGTTGGAAAGCTCTACCTTTAATGCCCACGCCATTTAGTTATATTACCAAACTACTCTGCATTTAATGTAATGACCACGTAAACATATCCAATAATTACAATTATTGGTGTATTAGTATTAATGGTGGATAATGCATTCATCATTACCATCGTCAATATTAATATCCCTCCAATAAGAGGAAATACTCAATAATACCAGTAATAAAAGATTTATTGTATATATAAATATGTTCATCGTTTCATAATAATGCTTATATCATTTATTCGCAAATATGTATTTCCTTTAAGTGTTTACTTATAGCTTACAGCTTTATATATAAGATTTATCACAATAAGTTCATTTATCGTAACACAATAGAAATTAAATTAGGTACATAATTATTTTTTTAAATTTAAATTTGAATCGAATTACAAAAAAAATAAAATCTCTTAGCGTTCACAGTATATGCAAAATTTTGGCGTTGTTCCTCAAACAAAAATCAACCAAAAATTAATTTCAACATAACACTTTAAGAAATTTAAACTTGACAATGTTATATGTGAAATTAATAATTCTCTGAATTACACAGTCGATATAATTCGTGAAACAGTCACCACAACATCTAGAGAGTATTAGTATATATTTTTTTTGAACCAAAACAAAAATGCCGTAAACCAGAGAACAAAAAATTGACTTGATGGTTAAGGAGGCCGTAATGGAAATTTTTAGAGACGATATACTCATTTCTATGTTAACTGACAAAATTGTTTCCAAGGTGAAAATCGAATTTGAAAGTCAACTCGATAAATACAGTGCCCAGATATCGGCTCTGAATGAAAAAAATATTTCATTGTTAAAACGAATTGATCAGCTGGAACAACACACACGCCGCAATAATTTAAGAATAATTTGCTTAAATGAGGACACAAATGAAATTAAAAAAAATAAAATATATGATCTGTTCTCAAATAAATTAAAAATAAACAATATAACCGTCAGAAACTGTTACAGAATCAAGAACTCTAATTTCAAGTCAAATAAACCATCAATTGCTATAGCGCAACTAGAGTCAGCTGATTATGCAAAAATAATTATCAAACATCGCAACCTTTTAAAGAAGTCTGGTATTACTATATGCGAGGATTTATGTCCATCTCGATATAGATTATTAAAACTATCGCGCAATAAATTGGGCCCACAAAACGCTTGATCGGCTCATGGCAACATCTTTATCAAGAGGATGGAAGGAACCGGCAAAGAAGTCATTAAGAAGATATTTAATGAAACAGATCTTAATGATTAATTTACCAACAAATAACGTCATGCATGTTTATAATAATTCGAATTAATGTTATTTTTGACATACTTACATGATTTTTTTCCCAAATTAATTCAGTTTCAGTTTCATAATTCTGTTAATTTTAACATATTTACATGATTTTTTTTTATTTTAATTTAATCTTTTTAACTTAAATCAGTTTAAGTTAAATGTGTCATACATGTCTTTATCTAATAGTTTCTGTGCGCTGTCTCGTAGATTATATTTACTTTTTTTTTTACTTTTTATATATCATATAATAATTTTTAATTTACTGGAGCATTTTCTTACGTTACAATTTTTTTAATTGTATCAATTTACTATTAATTTTTAGATTAAGTACTAATTTACCCATAGAATTACTAATACATGAACATTTCTATTTCCCATTTAAATGTGCGATCTCTAAGTCATAACTTTGTTAATTTTAAGGCTCTTTTACTTTCGTCAAGCTACGACATTGTAGCTATTTCTGAAACGTGGCTTAGACCATGTATTGACGACAAAATATTTAAAATTTCCGGATATACGTTTCTTCGTAAGGATAGGAACGTAGGACATGGAGGAGGCGTCGCTTTTTACTTAAGAAACAACATTAAATTTGATTTAGTCAGTATTACAATTGTAAATAATATAGAACAAATATGGATTAAATGTAAGTTTGCAGATACATTGTGCTGTGTGGGTGTGATATATAGACCCCCAGACTATAATGTAAATACTTTTATCGAGGCGTTAGAAGATGTAATTAACTATATTATACCCCAATGCAACGATTTAGTCTTTCTTGGCGATTTGAATATTAACATGCTTGATATCGATTCAACCGGTGTACGTCATTTTTTTGATTTTCTGAATGCATTTGGACTCACTCAACTTATATCGAGGCCTACTCGTGTTACGCAATACTCTGAAACGTTAATTGATGTAATTATAATTGCCAATAAAAACACTTGTATTGAATCAAATGTATTAAAAATTCATGATATTGCTGACCATGATTTAGTTCTCTGCAACCTTAAATTTAACACCTTAAAGCAAATGAATTATATTACCATCAGGAAACTTGACAACATTGCCTTTCAACGTGACCTTGAGACAAATATTGAAGATATGATATATATATATATATATATATATATATATATATATATATATATATATATATATATATATATATATATCAAACATTGATGACAAAATATCATACTTGAATAATCTGATTTTGTATATTTTTAATAAACATGCACCAGAAGTTACATGCAGAGTTACGAAAAACCCAGCTCCATGGCTTACAAATTCTATAAAAGCAATGATGAAAACACGTGACAAAGCTTTCAGTAAATTTAAATATTCTAAAAACCCTAATGATTTTAAAATGTATAAGGAATTGCGTAACATTGTCAATTCTGCAGTAAATAGAGAGAAAAATGCTTACTTAGAATTCTCTATTTCAAATAATAACAATAATATTATTTCAATAATATCTGGAAGTGTTTAAGGACAAATTTTATAATCCCAAGCAAATGCAGAAAACTACCAAACTTTGTAGATGACGTCAATAAAATTAATTGATTTTTTACCAGTGGTATAAATAGCACTACAGATGATAATCTAATATATTTTTATAAGAATACTGTTCACGAAAACGTTCAAAATAAATATTTTAACTTTAAACTAGCTACTGAGGAGCAAATTTCAAAAACTTTGTTTAGTTTAAAATCTAGCTCTGCTGGAATTGATGGTATTAATATAAAAATGCTCAAATTCTGCAGTCCGTGCATAATTCCATACTTAACACATGTTATTAACAGTTGTATTGAGCAGTCGGTATTTCCGCAATGTTGGAAACTAGCCACTATCATACCTATACCAAAAGTTGATAATCCCAGCAGCCCTCAAGATCTAAGGCCTATTAGCATACTGCCTGTTCTCTCTAAATTATTAGAAAAAGTACTTCAAATTCAATTGAGGAATATGTTAATATGCACAAGCTATTACCCCCCACACAGTCAGGGTTCAAACCAAACTATAGTTGTGCTACTGCACTGCTCAATATAACTGATGACATTTTGGCAGCTTCCGACAAAGGCCATCTTACATGTCTCGTGCTACTTGATTATAGCAAAGCGTTTGATACCATTAACCATAATTTACTAATAAGTAAACTTCACTATATAGGTTTCGAAAATACAGCAATTGAACTTATAACTAGTTTTCTAACAAATCGCCTTCAAAAAGTAGTAGTAACTAATAGCAGTTCTGACTTTGTTAAGATTACAGCCGGTGTACCTCAAGGATCGATTCTTGGTCCAATGTTATTTTCAATTTATACTTCATCGCTTACCAACGTATTAAAACACTGTACTGCAAATTTATACGCAGATGACACGCAACTACTGTACTCTTTCAGGCCGACTGACTTAATACTGGCTAGCAATTACATCTCTTCGGATTTATCACAATTAGTTGATATCTCTCGTAAACATTATTTAATAATGAATGCTAAAAAATCATCGATTATGATTTTTGGCCCACAAAAATATGTCAATATTGCAAAATCTGAACTTCAATTAAAAATAGATGATTCTCCAATACCCATAGTAACCCATGTGCAAAAAATCTTGGTTTAAATATCGATACTAGTTTACGCTTTAAGTTACATATAAGTAATTGTATCAGGAAGTCATTTCAGAGTTTGAAAATGCTTTATGCGAATAGACATCATTTAAGTTTAAAAACCAAACGTTTGCTCTGTGATACACTCGTTTTAAGTCACTTCAACTCCTGCATGCGTTTAATTTTTGGAATTCGCAAACACGAACGTATTTCCTATAAACTTGCTGAACTCAATGGCTAGATATGGAGAAACGCAGAATTCTACATTGTGCTTCTCTCTGCCATAAAATAATCATCTATCGTACACCTCCCTACCTTTACAATAGAATCGTATTTCGGTGTGATTTACATAATATCAATGTGAGATTTAGAGGAACAATTTCACCACCATTCCATAAAACGGCTCTGTTTCAGAGATCCTTTAGATATAATATTTATAAAATATATAATAAAATTCCACCACATCTCAACAATCTCACATTGATAAATTTTAAGAGTGAATTTCGTCGCCGTTTGCTTGAGGATGAGTTTTAATCACCCTTAATGTATTAAACCTATTGATTCTTATCGCACTTATTTTCTAAATTGTACTTTTTTTTAATTAAATGTTATTCTAATGAACCGTTTATGCAATTATCTATTAACATTACTCAGGTTAAGTGGAAAAACAGTTAATAGTCATAGGCTAACTGAACTTCGCCTGCTCTTCTATTATACAAATTGTAAACATATTTTTCTATGATCAATAAAGACGTATTATTATTATTATATATAACCACAAATATCAAGCTATATCTTTTATTAGAGTATTAAACAAGCAATGAACTAAATTACAGCAAGACAATAACTAATACTATAGTCAATGTTCAAAATTATCTTTAATGCAACAGCCCTAAGTGGGATGGAATTTCGACATTGTGCAACATTTAAAGCATAATTTGCTAAATTATCTTTTCTAACTCTCCAAGAGTTTTTGGTGATATTTGATAAACCAAGTTTTTTGCTAAATCCTCATGCAAAAAAATCCAAAATATCTTGAGACCCATTATACACTGCAGATAACATGTATTACTTCCGACTTCACGTCTAGTCTAATATCTATTATATTTTCAAGCAAACCGGAAAGTATTTCAATAAGATAATGAAGATAACTTTGGCACTTAATTGATTTGGAAAGATATGTGGTCCAACTATTCTTGTTCCAATTATTCCCATATTGACACATTTCAATGAAAAACGATGTTGATGGCCAAAGTGTCGTTGCAAATTGGAACTATTAAATACTCCTTATTTAGTGAATGTTGCTTCATCCGTGTACAGAATATTACTGTGGAAGTTGAGTTGTTTTTTTAATTATAATCGCCATATAACAAAGGTTGTACTTTACAGAGCCTGTAAGGGTATCGGTGATAAGATCTTGAAATGTGATGAACTATCTTATTGCTGTTAATGTTAAATAATACTGAAATTTCTCTAGTACTTCTTCGAGGATTATCAGTGGCAGAATTTAGAATGGCTTGCTCTACATTAGGCGTGCGTCGAGTTAATGGTTGCCCTTCATCCTGTCTTATTATGCATACTTTCTTAATCGTCTAACTAACTTTATGAATATGTGTCTCAAAGGTTGATGGCGATTAGATAGTCTTCAGTCAGATAAGCGTTAGAGTTATCCTCGCAGAAAAAAAAACTTTAGAGTACTATAGAGAAGAAATAAATGGAGGAATAGAAGGCATGTAGAAGAAATTTAAGGAACCTATAATCAAAGCGGCTGAAGCAGTATGCGGAACAACTTAAATGATAACAAGTAAAAACACAAACAGTTTGGTGGAATGAAGAAATAAAAATTTAAAAAAAACTATGGCAAAAATACTTGTAAAACAAAACAATAACAAGCTATAAAGAATATAAAATTATCCCTTGGATAAAGACTAAGAAACGTTTGGAAAAAAGCTTGACAGACATAGTAGAGGCGACCAGAAATTATTTTAAAATATAGTAAATATTTTGACAAAAACAAAAAGTGAGAGAGCAATTAAAGTAAATGAGGATGGCGGAAAAATAATAAATAATGAGAAAGGAGCTATCCAGAGATGGAAAGAATATTTTGAAAAACTACTGAAGACACATGAGACACAAAAAGAGAAACAGCAAGAGGAGTGGACACAAAAAGAGAAACGGAGAAAGAGGGACAAGAGAAAAGAATAGGAATAAGCTTAGAGGAACTAGTAAAAACCTTGAAGAATGGCAAAGCTTTCGGAGAAGACAAGATTACAACAGAAATGATTAAAAACATTGATGATAACGAATTTGCTTATTTGTTTGTTTATTTGTTTATTAATACTTTAGTATTCTTATATACATAATATTTAGCAAAGTTAATTACAAAATATTTAAAAAAACATACAAATAATTTAGGTTATACGAATCCTTTTTTTTTTGACAAAATACGATCAACATTTTTTTTTAAATTGCACTGTATATATATTTTTATTGATTCGCAAGGAGATTTTTTTTCTAAATTTATCCATACATCAAACTTAAGTCGAGAAATTGAGAATTAAAAAAATAAATAAAAAGTCAAGTATCTATTGTAAACAATATACAGACCCTATTTTAAATGTCAAAAGTGACAGCCATTGATACAATACTGCAACGATTTTTAATTATTTCATAATTAAAATGTTGCAATATTTCAAACACTGTACTAGAATTTTGTGCTTCTACAGAAATCGTTTTTCAGTTTTTGGAATTTTGCAACATTTTTATTATGAAATTATTAAAAATCATTGCAGTATTGTACTAATGACTGACACTGTCACTTTTGACATTTGGAATAGGCTCTGTATATTGTTTACTATGGGTATTTTATTTTTAATTTTTTTTTAATCCTCAATTACTCGACTTGGTTTGATGAATGGATAAAATCGTTTACAAATTTAGATTTAAAAAAAATCTCCTTGCGGATCAGTACAAAATATATATACAGTGCAATTTGAAAAAAAAAAGTTGATCGTCTTTTGTCAAAAATTGGATGCAAGAAAAAATATCAGTACAGTTCGTATTAAAGTCTTTTAAACATCATTTAATTTGATGTTTTATTTATTCAAATCGGATCAAAAATTAGCGAGATACAGCACCAAAGGTTTTTCGTCAGTCACCCTGTATACAAATACGAAAAATAGGGACTATAAACCCAACTATAGATTAGTATCATTCGATGTATCGAACATGTTTGCCAAAATTCCGCCTAGAGACTGTATAAAATTAATTCAGAATTCATTTGAAATATGTAATATAAATGTAACTATTCAATCCGAATTTTTAGATATTTTAGAAATCATCTTAAATAATAATTATTTCTCATTTAATAACAAAATTTATAAATAAACAGAAGGCCTAGCAATGGGTTCCCATTGAGTCCACTGCTGGCCGAAATCTTTATGAAAAACATAACTCAAATAATTTTAAATTCACCTCTTGGTAAAAAACATATAAAGTCATGGTATCGATACGTCGATGATATTCTTGCATGTTTCGTAGGATCAGACAGACAGTTAACGCAATTCTTAGATTTCATTAATAACCTCCATCCCCAAATTAACTTCACTGTAGAAACTGAAATTAACAACAACATCAAATATTTAGACCTATCCATTACTAACAGCCGTACTAATAGTCGCGAATTAATTCGAGTATAAGGATTATTCCTTTACCTCGGATTATTTTTAAAGATAAACGTCAATTCAATAATCCTGCGCGACGCAAGATTATTTCGAGATTATTCGCGAACTGTCAATTTCTTACTTGTCAACAGATATTTTTATAATTCATTATAGTTAATATATTGTTATTATAATTTTACCTTTATCCATTTCTGTAAAATGAATTACCATTATTATGTACCATTTCCATTAAAAATAAGTATTAATTGTACTTACTATATTCGTAATTTAATAAATGGCGCTCTTCAACTGACAGAACATGACGATTCTGCCAACATAAAACCAGTAATAATTAAATGTCACTAAAAAGTTCCCGTATAGTGAGAATGTAAAACCAGTAATAATTAAATGTCACTAAAAAGTTCCCGTATCGAGGATAATTCTTCGAAGTCGCCGAAACTACCCGTAAATACCCGACTAATAAATACGACAAATAATTCAGGATTTTTCAGTTCGAGAATTAATTCGCGACTATTAGTACGGCTGTAAAAGTAACAACAAACTAACCTTTAATATTTATAGAAAATTGACTGATTCCGTCATTCCCAACAAGTCTAGACATCCCTCTAACCACAAAATGGCCGCATTTAACTCATTTATTCACAGAGCAATAAATTTACCTTTATCTGATACTTGTTTTCAAAAAGAAATACATTTAATTAAAAGTATCCTAAAAAAACATCAATTATGTAAATACAATAAATACTTATATGCTGGTAATCATTTGGAGAAAAAACAATTAAATTTTAAATCAATTACATATTTTGGCAATGTTAGCTTAGAAATAAATAATATATTAAAGAAGCATAATATTAACGTAGCCCTTAAACCATTTTGTAAATTAAATAATACTATCCTCAACCCTAAAACAAAAACACCAATTTTTGAAAAATCAGAAATATATAGCCTCAAATGTGATACTTGTAAGGGACTGTACATAGGCCAGTCTGGTCGAAAATTAAAAACTAGGCTCCACGAACATCTACGCTGTTTTCGCCTCAATCAACCGGAAAAATCAACATTCGCGAAACACATTATTGACGAAAGACATTCTTTTTCCGAAGATGTACTTTCGGTTCTACATTTCGCAGAAAAAGGACGTAAAATGGATTTATTAGAATCCCTGGAAATATATAGAGCCAGGTTTAATCCGGGAATTCCCTTAATTAACGAGCAGATCGACCTCATGTACACACCCATCTTCAAAGCTGTTTTACAATCCCTCTTTTTCGTATTTGTATATATATACCTGTTGTAACCGTATTTTAAATTACTATGTGTTTGATAATGACAAGCTAAATTTGTCGAAACTAGTCACAATAAAAAGTTTTCAAGTTATACAAACAAAGTTATCGTGTTTTATTCAATTTACAAAAATGTATAACGAAGTAGAAGCCTCCAACATATATAACAAAGATAAGAGTATATAAAATAATATTTAGACCAGTTGTGAGACACGGAGCCCAAAATAGGAGACAAAAAAGCATAATTAAAGGCATGGAAATGAAATACCTCAGAAAAGTCAAAGGAGTAACCAAAGTAGATATGATGAGAAATGAAGACATAAAGAGATCTAAACATAGAATCAATCGAAGAGTACATCGACAAAAGACAATTAGGATGGTGGGGGCATATGTTAAGGCTAAATGACAATGCGATTGTTAAAAATATATGAGAAGCACGAGTACCGGTAGAAAACAAAAGAGGCAAGCCAAAAAATACATGGAATAAAGCGGTGAATCAGTATCTAGAGGTAAGACGTAAAACATAGATAGAAATCGGAAGAATAGCGAAAGATAAAAAAAGTCCAAGTGTTAGTGATGATTGCTATCTATTTAACATAAACAAACATTTTTTTAATTCAGTCTTTACGTATTTATTTTTCGTCATGGTGTCAAGTGAAGACGGTATTTGTACGCGTTGTAAATATCCAGTTTCTAATGGTGTCAAATGTGTAATATGCGAAAGTTTATATCACCGAAGATGTAGTGATAAAGTGAAATTGTCCATAGGGACTATCGAAGGATTTTTATGCTGTGAAGATCCGAAAAATGTAGAGAATTCAGTGTCTAACCTACAACTAATGGATTTGGAAGGCTCATTCTACGATACTGTAAATAATGTTGTGAACGAAACTAGTATGATCAAGAGAGAAAACATGTTTCTTAAGGCAATTTTGAATCATAAAAATGTTCTGATTAACTCACTAAACACCTAAATAAATTTACTAAAAAAAGCTAAAAAGAATTTAAAATATTAGCAGCACTGACAAAATTACCTGTTAACACAAAACTTCTAACAAAGCATACAAATGGGAACTAATCTGCTCCGTTAAATAAAATAAACGTTAATCGATCTGATAATAATCCAATTAGTAAAAGATCCCTACCTTTAAATTAAGGTCTCGGGCACGATGATAATTTTGAAAACACAGGAATCAGTCACACTAATTGATAAACCAAAATATACAGAATGTGCAGGGATATGTGCATAAAAACGGGGAAACTAAAAATGAAGAGCAAGAAACGAGGTCAACCATAAAAATAATATAAACAGAAATTTCAAAAGAAATGCACCTATCATAGGAAAATCACATAGCGGTGATGATGGCACCAAAATGGGCATTTATAAATATTTCACGATTGGACCCATCAACAAAATGTGAACATAAAATAAATTACCACAAGCAAAAATTTCCAGAAGTTTCATGCTAAGAAAATGAGTCGAAATTTATTTATATTTATTTATTTATTTTCTTTATTACTTTACTTTACAATGTCCTGTTATAATTGGATATATGAAAAACCTTATAATACTCGTAAAAATAAGGTATTCATTTAGCTCACAGGACTTGCAGGTGGAGTTCACTGCGTGTTCTTCCACTCAGACACTTTTTTTGCTTCATGTGATGGAATTTCCTATCGACACAGCATTTTCATCATTCGGAAATATTTTAGCCATTACAGGCATATTTAAGGCCATTTTACAATTTCGAAATGGCAACTAACCTGGAATTATGGCCCAGTGGCGCACATATCACTCGATTTTTTCACCGACGCCCAACGAAAAGTTCATAGATTTAACCCTATTCCATCAAAATGTAAGAAGTCTTGGCAATTGTGTAAATAAAATCATATACGAAGTTCGCTCACTCGGTAAATCTGACGTATTATCCATCACCGAACACTGTACGTCGAGTGATCAATTAAAATTACACAATATTTCTGTATTTTCCCTCGCATCAGCCTACTGCAGAAATAGTAGACAGCATGGAGGAGCAGCAATTAACCTCTCGGATCGTTTCATTGCAAACCCCAATTAAGACATTTGATCATCTATGTGAAAATTAAGTATTTGAGTGCACAGGCGTTGAAATTGTACACTTGCTTTCAGTGTGTAATAACAATTTTGTGTATATACAGAATACATGACCGTAATAATTTATCCAGGTCTTTTGATAAACTTACAGAACTTTTAAATTTACTTTCAAACACTCTTATAAATTTTCCATAAATAGTATTTATAGACACACGATACTGTCAAGATTCTATTTTTCCAGAGTTCACTTCAGTACGCATTCTTTCAGGTGAATTTTCATCTTCGTTTCGTAAACTTCTTCTCATATTTGTAATATTTTGTGAAATTTTCGTATTTATAATATAATTTCAGATTTCTATTTTGATAAACTCCCGCACCTACCGTACGTCTTATTATAGTTTAGTTTTAATTATATAATAATATCTATAATAACAGTTGTTTGACTCTATTAGAAAACTGTCTCAATTTTCCAAATATGATCGCGACGAATTACGTCCACGAGTATTAACTCGTAGAGTATCAATATTAGATGAGTTACTGATTTTTAATAATCCACATAAAGAAGCTACCAAGCTATCAGCTACAGACCAATTTAAACATATAAACCTTATATGTTCTAATTCAAGCAGAAAACAGTTGGTAACTTTTAACAATACTACATCTAAAGAGTTAAAGGTAGCCCAAGGTATCCCGCAAGGGTCTATCTTAGGCCCTTTACTTTTTTTCATTTACTTAACGATCTACAGTCCTAGTATACTAATTTTTCAACGGTGTTATTCACTGAAGATACAACCATGAAAACCACTGATTTTGATAAAGATATTGTACATCAACAAAATAAATTTGCAGTATGCAAATAAACTATCAGTGAATTCTGGTAAGTCAATTAACTTAACACTTTCCCTCAAAAGGAAACGTCGAGGAGAAAGGAAATTTACAGTTTGCAGTGGAACGCCATACAGCTCTTACACGCGGGGTGATGGTATGGTGGGCGATCGATTATAGAAGTCTCTTCTTGTGTTTATTCCAGGAACATTAAACGCATATCGCTATATTAACACAGTTCTAGAACCAACATTAGTGCCCTATCTGATAAGGTTGGAAAACCCCGTTTTCCAACAGGATAATGCAAAGCCGCATACAGCTAGGGTTACTATGGAATTCCTGGAACTAGCTAATGTTCATTTACTTCCATGGCCTTCTCGTACTCCAGACATATCGCCTATTGAACACGAGTGGGATACAATTGGCAGAAGACTGGGCCATCTTCAGCCACCCCTACTCACTTGATATTAGGATGCAAATTCAATAAGCTTGCATCCCAAGCTGACTTTCAGGCTGGTATTGACAATTTAATTTCTAGTATGCCTAGGCGTGTTTCTAAGTACTCCAGAAATTGTGGAGGTGTAACCCATTATTTAAATTAAAGAAAAAGTTACCATGTTTTATTGTGGATTATTTACGTATTATCTGAAAATTTCATAAAAATTGAGCCAGGAATTATTGGTGTCCTTTTAATTATGAATTTTTGTATTTTCTTATGTATTCAATTGGAAAAAAGCTAAAGTATAATAAACTTAACTAAAGCAAACTAAACATTCCTAAATGCAAAGTAAAGAAATAACTTAGACGTCTTATTTTTTGTTTTAAACATCCAAAAAACTCATAAAAAATATACAAAAATGTTAACAAGATGTTTAAAAATTTATCTTAAGAGCTGATTATGCATATTTATACCCATCTAATATTAAACTGTTACTAATTACAATAAATAAAAGTATTAATTTTGATATCTTTAATAAATATTAAATTAGTAAGTATTGAATTTTTCATATTTGAAACTATAGCTTACTATTAATGATCGATTAAAGTAAATATAATTGGATTACCTATATTTAATGTTAAATATTAATAGCAGAAGGATTTCAATGGTAGAAACTTTACCTATTTTCAATATAATTAAGAAACTTTCGTATGGAATAAATTATATGTAATACAATATTGGAACAAGTGACACGCCCATAATTGTTGGATATTAACAGCCAACTTAAACCATTAGCATACCTTTAATAGATTTACTTCTTTGGCATTTCATTTTCGTCATTTATTTAATCATTACGAAAATACACTAATTTATAGGCTTTTTATTTTGACAGCCTGGTTTTAAGAGCTCTTGAGTCCAAGTTATTCTACATCTCAATCATAATAATATCATTCGAGATTACTATAAGAAATTTTCAATACTAGAAAACAGAAAAGTACCTAATTTCCCTGTTCTTGTCATTGAGTAAATTTATAATAATATTTTTTATAAATGGAAGAATTAATTGTACATGGGCTTACAAATTATTTCTTTGCCGGTGCCGAAAAGTTACATAAATACAAAACTACAAAAATGCTCGAAAAGAAATAAATAGTGTTTTTTTTTCTTATTATTCTATTTATATCTATGAAATTAAGATATATTTATATCTCAATTATTTAGTAAAGTTAAATAGAGTAAAGTAGAATGTTACAATACAGTTATGTAATAGAGCTTAATACAAATATCGGACCATTATTTTAGCCGTAATTAATTAATTTATGTCTGCAAATACAAACGA
Organism: Ontholestes murinus; assembly: GCA_963969525.1. NCBI lineage: Eukaryota > Metazoa > Arthropoda > Insecta > Coleoptera > Staphylinidae > Ontholestes > Ontholestes murinus. The sequence goes on from OZ018398.1 coordinate 17,885,393, forward strand.
TCGAGCTCGGCCTTGGCAAGGCCATGCATTTTTGTTTCTTTTTTGCGGAAAATAAATATCACCTGGAATTCCGTTCATGGAATATTTAATGTATTTAAAATCTGGGGCCATTGAACTGATTACTTTAGCTAAAATTAAACTAATTTAATATTTCCTTGAATACCTTTGTTCTCTTGTGTATAATTCCGTGGTATATTTACCCCTGTTTGTCTGTTTGAAGTCGTCATTATACCGACCCATTCGCGTGAAGATTTGTTAATTGTCTATCCCTGTTGATTCCTTTTTCTGTAATAATTTGTTAATAATATGTCACGTTCCTGTGGCTAGTGCAATCGAAGCATTGGTCGTTCAAAAGTATTAAAATGTAGGGGCTGTGAGCAACATTTTCACGTTGGCTGCTTAGATGAGCTATCGATGCTTGATGTTGCTTTTTATATGGATGAATCCGTTAAGAATAATGGGGTTAAATGGTTTTGCAAAAAATGTGTTCAGTCAGATATTTTGCTTTCACAATTTTCTACTAAATCAAGTTTTGATTTTTCAAAAAAAAATCTCAAAAATTTAGATAATTTATTGCATTCAATAAGTTTTTTATTCTTATAGAATCTTTTCTTCTAATTTCCAAAAAAAATCTGTTAATTTTCAGTAATTCCTTACGAAATTTTTCAATTCAAATTTCTCTTCCAGGTTGCGAAATTTTAGCAGTTCAGGTTTTTGAAATTTTCTACATATTCAAAAGCTTTATAATTTTTTGTCAATTCATTAAACTATAATAAACACAATGATATCTTAAACATATTTTAATATTTAAAAGTTAGAATTTTCGATTTTTACTTGATTTAAATAAATTTAATTGTAGAATTCCATTGGTGCAAGATTTTTTAATTTAAATATTATTGCGAAAATTATAATTGAAAAACTGAAAAATAATTGAAATTTTTTCTTAGTTTATATAATATAATACATATTTTATTGTATGAATCTATTAGTGCAAGAGTTTTGTTAAAATTTGCCCAAAAAATTTTCAACTGTTATTCCTTAGCAAATTATATTTATATTATATATATATTTTTAAATTTCTTTTGTTGTTTTAAACATAGTGTATGTGTATTTTTAGAAAGTTTGCAACTCTTTGAAATAAAATTCCATTGGTTTTATTTTATTTCAACTGTTTTTAACTGTCATTTTCTAAGTAATTGTAATTTATCAGCTGAGTTTCAGTTGTGTTTTTTTTTTGTTCGTGGTAAAATTAAGCATTTAGCATTTTTTCTACTCTAATATTAGCTATGCTTTTTGGATGAATTTTTTCTCATTTGAGAAATCTTCTTTGTGATTAGGCGTATTTAGACTGATTTTATAAAGTAATTTTAAAAATGTTTCAGTTATATTCCAATTGTTTTCTTAATCTGAAAATTTTCAACTGTTTAGTATAAAATTCAATTGTTTTCTTTTCTAAAATTAACTGATTTTAACTGCAATTTTTTAGAAAAAAATTCTTTAACTTATTTAAAAAAAATTTTTGTTTTTTTAATTTAAACTTAGGTAAATTTTATTTCACACCCACTTTATTTAATTTTTTTTAAATTATAATCACTGTTGCCATTTTAGTTTTCCTAAAAATTAAAGCGGAGTGGCTATCGTATTTTTTAAATAGTATATCAGTGTTTTAGGTTAAAGTTTAAATGTATATGTAGGATGGGTGGGTGGCCACTATCACACCCTTCAATTTTAAGCAAATAAGCAACAATTTTTCAGAAGGAAATTTTTTTAAACAAAACTAATTTAAATAATAAGTCGTTTTAGAAATAAGAGTACACTCATTGGAATTTTGGGAGTGTTTTAAAGATTAGAGGGTGGGATAGAGGCCACCCACCCGCCCTACATATACAATTATACATTTACACTTTTAAATGCAATTATAAAACAAAATTTTAAAACAAAGGTTCTTTCAAAGTTTTCATATATTAGTAGGATAGGTAGGTGATTTTTCTAGCAAATATTAATTATTATAACATATTTTAAGATTTCTCAAAAATACAATAATCTAAAGATTAATATAATCATAAATAGTTTACTATTATTATTATATTAAGTGATAATGGATTTTCAATAAATAAGTGCATTGACAATCAACGAGATGGAAGTATTAAATTTTGTTGGAAAATTTAATAAAATAACGTTTGTGTGATTAAATGTGAATTCTGTAAAATCTATTTACAACTTATGGGCACGAAAGGGAACACCCACCTATTTTATATATTTTTTTGAAATTATAATCACTGTTGTTATCATTTTGTTTTCTCCAAAAGCTCTACCGATTTTGCTATTGTTATTTTTAAATTATAAATCAGTATTTTAGTTTATTATTTTAGAGGGGATGCCACTACCCCACCCTTTTAAACATACAAACAATAAATTTTTGGAGGATTAAATTTCAAACAAAGCTTATTTAAACAATAAATTTGTTTTAAAATGAATGTACTTTTATTATAATTTTTGGGATTTCTTAATGATTTGTTAAGTTTTTAATTCTCTACAATTATTTGTTATATAAATTTCATGTAACTCCAATAGTTTATTAGCAATTGGCAAAAAATTTAAAAATTTTCAATTTTTTTTTCTCAAAAGTTAATAATTTTATGAAAAATATGTTTTAGTAAAACTTGTTCAGTTTTTCATTCCTTTTAACCTTTGTTTAAAAAGTTTTGTAATATTTTTCATATTTAAAAAAATATCGGAAAAAAACAAAAAACGGCCTCGAGTAAACATTCACTTCCGGTTTTTGAATGTTCACCAAAAGCTTTTCAGTTCCAGTTTTTAACGATAAAACCTTAAGTTTAAAGTTTCATTTCAATTGGATCATTTGTTTTTGAGATACAGCGCCTACAGACATTTTGACGCACGAAAAGTAATTATGGTTATCATGTAAACTATTATTAACAGAATCAATGTAATTATTATATAAATGATCTCTTAAGTTATTACACTCCATGCGTAGCAATTTAAATAGCTGGTAATTAGTTGATGTGTTAATTTAATAGCGTCATACAATATACTGTAAAAACAGTTAACCCAAGCGTTAACATTATCAACATTCAGAGTTTTATCCCAATCGATTGACGAAAAATATTGATTAATAGCAGTATAGTCAGTGCGATTCAAATCGTATATATATTCAGTATACTTGAGCGCCTTTACTGTTTCATCAAGATGTATAGTCAAACGATAAGGGCTATGGTGGGGGTTAACATTAAATCATAAATCATGAGCCTTAAATACTTCATAATCGCCTTGCGAAAAAATTAAACCGAGGAATATATTATTCTCGTTGGGTATTTCACATATTTGGAACATGTTATTGAAGCTGAAGCGATTAGCTAATAACTGAACCAGAGGAGAGGGAGTATTGTTGACGGCGAGTCCGAAATTATCATTGGACCAAATAGCTGCAGGTAAGTTGTAATCGCCGCATATAAGCAATTTGGAATTGGGATAGTTATTCGCAATACTATCTAAAGAGTCGCAATGAAATTCATATTTCTCTAAAGACGAGTTAGATGGAAAATATACTGCTCCTATAATCAGTTTAGTGGTGCCATAAGTAATATGTACAAATAATTGTTCAACAATATTATTATCAATATCTATATTACTACATATTAAGTTAGATAGTACAACAATCAAAATACCACCACAGCGTGATTTAAAGCTATTGGTAAAATTTCTATCCATTCTACAAATAGAATAGATAGAAAGTTTTAGTTCAGAATTATGAATGTCCTTATCCAGCCATGTTTCTACAATAATTATGACATCATAGCAACTACAACTACAGTTAAGCAATAAATTTAAAAATACGAACTAAACGATTTTAATACATTTTATTATACAGTTAAGCATTAAACTCCGCAATTTGGTACGTATCCCTCCAGCGTTATGAAAATAAAAATTCTGTTTTTTGATGCGACGTTAGATTCGTTGCGACGTTAGATTCGTTCTAGTAAAGAGCGGTTAGGTGGACCGTTTGGATTATCCGTAATTGCTGTTGCTCTCGAAGTTGAGGCGCACTTGCGCTCTCTGACTGAACACATTTTTTGCAAAACCATTTAACCCCATTATTCTTAACGGATTCATCCATATAAAAAGCAACATCAAGCATCGATAGCTCATCTAAGCAGCCAACGTGAAAATGTTGCTCACAGCCCCTACATTTTAATACTTTTGAACGACCAATGCTTCGATTGCACTAGCCACAGGAACGTGACATATTATTAACAAATTATTACAGAAAAAGGAATCAACAGGGATAGACAATTAACAAATCTTCACGCGAATGGGTCGGTATAATGACGACTTCAAACAGACAAACAGGGGTAAATATACCACGGAATTATACACAAGAGAACAAAGGTATTCAAGGAAATATTAAACTAATTTAAAAAATGGTAGAAATTTTTCTCGGAAATTCTGGAAAATTGCAAAAACTTTTAAATTGGTAACAAAAATTGCAGAAAAATTTAGAAATTTAAAAAACTCTCAACTTGGAAGAGAAATTCATTAGAGAATCTCTAATGATCTATTTAATAAAAAGAGATGTAAAAGCGAATTACTAGTCAACTTAACAGAAATTTTCTTAAATTGGAAGAGCGATTCATAAAGAAGAAAGTATCTGAAAATTTTCTCTAATACAAAGCAAGAAAAATTGGAAATTTTTAAAATATTTGCTAGAAAATGCTAAATTCTTGAATTAATAGATTTTATAAATCTGAAAGCAATTTTTTGAAAATTATTAGAACCCTTGAAGAAAACTTTGCACTGAAGAGAAATACATTTAGTCAGAAAAAAAAACTGCATATTATTAAAACTCCTAGAAGAAATCATTTGTAAATTTCAAGAGAAGTTTCTGAATTAGAAAAATTTTTGTATTTCAAAAACGAATGATCCTATTAAGATGAAATTTTAAGCTTAAGATTTTATCGTTAAAAACTGGAACTGAGAAGCTTTTGATGAAACCGGAAGCGATTTTTGGTTTTTTGTCGATATTTATCTAAATTTGAAAAACATTACAAAACTATTCAAACAAAAGTTAAGAGACTGAGAAACTGAAAAAAAATTTTTATAATGTTCTTTGCGAGAAAAAATTAAAAACTTAAAAATTTTGACATTTTTTGCCTATGGCCAATAAACTGTAGGAGTACACTACACTAGGGCATTAAAGTACAACATTGCCATCATTTGATTATGCGGGTTGAGTTGTTTCCCCTGCGGTATGTAATTAATTGTGATGTCTTTTATTACATTTACGGCATACACTTGCATTTTGTTTATGTATGTTCCTCTCGCAAGCACTCGAAACATAAATGATGAAATTCATCTAGGTTTTCATTTTAGAACACTATCTTCCTTCTCACTCTTAGTTTTGAGTCGAGTTTGCCGGCTTCAACTCGCCGCTCTATTGTTCAATTTGACGATTAAGATTTTCTAAAGCTGAGAGCGTAACAGTTTCTATGGTCACCTTTTTTCAACGCAGAAATATTGAATAAATTTACCTGATTCTTAATTAAATACCTTTCGTTTTGATATTTCTTAATAAGTTTGTCCTATGCGATATCATAACCCTTTTCTTAAACATCTAAACACTTTAAAATTGTGGACCTTTCTCCCATTAATACACTCTGGAAGTAGAGGAATTACTGCACTTCCGACAAGTTAAAATTTTTGTATATCAACGATTCAAACGAATATCTGAATCTTGTCCATTCATCAAAACGTTCGCTGAATTTCGGAATATCAATATTTAGCAGTTTTACTTGATAATCAGCTCTAGGAGATTGTGATGTTTGATTGGGCTTACTTGCTAATGCTTTTCTCAAAGCGGGGAAGAAAATATTGATATCCTTAAACTTCAATATCCTATCCTAATTTGTTTTTAGGTAAATTCTTCTTCGTCCATAAATTATACCATAGGTCATGTTCTCCTATGATGGCATCTAAATCATAAAAATCTTGAAACATTTCTGCTTATTTTTGTAAGTCTGTAATACTAGTTTCCGTCATATATAAAGAATGTAGTTTTATGAAAGCAAAAGCTGGTGTATTTTCTTGGGAAAATCGAATATTTAACGATGAATCAAGATAAGGAATAATAAGTAAACGTCGCCAGTATTCATTACCATCGTCTGACAGGAGCAATCCTCCTCCTGTTTCTGCTTTTGAGCAAAACGTGGGACAGAAAGTTCTATTTCCAATTCCATTGAAATGTCTTGCGCTTTTTTGAGTAATTGGTCAGTGATTCGATCTGCTTCTTGACGGTCTCTTTTAAGAACTTTTAAGATTCTTGTAATGTATTCTCCTACAGCGATCAAATCCATGGTATTTGCTTGCAAGGCGTTATCTACTGGTTCCAACACTGTCTTTTGTTATTGTAACTAAGGCAACGATAAACACTGGTTTTGTAACGTTTGGATGAATCTAAAATGCAGATTTTCTTGTAGCATAGTTTCCTTTTGTGGATAATTTTTCTAGCGCTTTTACAAGCTCTGGGAAAGTTTGAGAAAATTTTCGGATTGTTTTATAGTTTTCCAACCATCTCGTCTCACACATTCGTGATAGATTGGAAGCGCAATTCCTACGAGCAGTCGATTCTCTGAAAAAGTTTATTGTGTCCTTTATAGTGGCAATAGTATTTCTAATTTCCGGTATCTCGCTTGAATCGTTCACTACAAGATTTAGTTTACAAATAATAAAACACATAACTGACCAAAAGTTCTGCCAATTCAACAATAAATTCTATGAAATGAAAGACGGGCTACCAATGGGCTCACCATTATCCGGTTACCTAACAGACTACTGTATCGACAAAATAATAGACACACAAATCTTCAACATTAATAATCCATATAAACAACATATAACTCTATGGAAAAGATACATGGATGACATCCTATGTTTCTGGGATGGACCAAAAGAAAAAATACCAGAATTTACATCATACCTAAACAATTTTCACACCAATATAAAATTCACAAATGAAATAGAAAATAATAACCAATTAAACTACTTAGACCTTACCCTCATAAAAAACAACACAAACATTGAATATAAAATATACAGAAAACCAACACATAGCGCCACGATTATTCCTTACGACTCAAACCACCATCACAAACATAAATATGCATGCTTCCACAGTTTAATTCATCGTCTAAAAAACATACCAATGAACAACATTAACTATCAACATGAAACTAATATAATCAAACAGCTAGCCAAAAAACATAATTACCCCATACATAAAATTAATTCAATGATACACAAAACACCCGCACAATATAATACATCACTCACACCCATTAACAACAGTAACAACCCAACAAACAAAACATATAGAAAAATCCCATATAACGGCATATTTGATTTAAGAATTGCCAAAATATTATATAAATACGGTATTAACACAGCATTCAAAACATATAATACATTATACAGTCTCCTGCCTAAACACAAAGAAAATAAAGATCCACTACAAAAGAGTGGAGTATACAAACTAAAATGTGACAATTGCGAAGCAGTATACATTGGAGAAACGGGCAGAACAATACATGACAGAATCAAAGAACACAAGAGAAACTATACCACATCCAATTTCGGAAGATACCTTAAATATAATAATCACACATGCAATAACAAAGACAATATAAAACTATTACACCATGAAATAAAATCGTATAAATTAACACTACTCGAAAATTATGAAATAGAAAAATCAAAACACAATAATAACATATCACTTAACGATCAAGTCCACCTAGAAACAGAACCAATATTCAAAAAATTAAAACCGTTCACCAGATATACGACCATACTTACACCAATATGACATCTATCCTTATCTTAACAAACAAGTTTTCCTACACTCCGTCAATACACATATGCGAACTAAATCAAATATAAATATTCAAAACAAGACTAAGATAAGAACAAATCTAAACATAAAACAACAACAGACAAATTATAGCCAACAACACTGACAAGTAAGACATAAATAAATTAATATACACAATAACTAATCACATAACCTAAAAACACGTGGCAATATTCTAACACACAAAGTACAAATTTAAGACATACAGAATATACACATAACTCACTCATCCATATATACATAACACATACGCAAACAACAACCACACAAAACACATCACAATCACCCTCAAATGCAAACACCCACCCATATACACAAACATACACATAATACACTAATCATAAATATCTTACACCTAAATATACATAGCATTATATAGAACCTATCATTTTAAACCATAACATATAACCTACAACAATTTTATAACACATAAGTTAAGTTTAAATTTTATTGATTTTAATGTTTTATCACGCCTACAAAACAAATGTTAATTTGCAGTTTTGCCTGATGATGGCCTAGTTGCCGAAACCGGTCGCAATATAAAAATAAATATTTACTAAGGAAGTACCATTTAATCACAACCCCTACATTTAGTTTGTGGCCTGAGCAATGAAATATAATGCCTGAGAATACTTCCTCCTTAAAATTGCTTGTACACCCCTCCCTCTTTTTGCTTCAGCGATTGATGAGGCATATTTAGCCAGTATGCGATACTGCGTACTTGATATCTGGCAACCCTGAATGGCAATGCGACAATTCTAAAAATAATTTAGTCTGGCCAAACCAATAGGATCCGCCCGTCAATATGCCATGTTTTTTTTACGCCCGTATCTCATAAAGCAAAAGTGTTACACACAAATTCGACTCAAAAATGCCCATCCAATTCTTGCCGAGTATGTAATAAGCCTCATCATGCTATGTTACATATATCACAACAATCAAATTCAAATTCATCGGAATCAGCCACTCCTCCTAGTGCAGTTGAACCATATAATTCTACAGTGCAGTGCACGTATAAAGTGATTATCCAAGACATCCATGGATATGAATAAGAAGTACGAGGTCTTTTAGACACTGGTTTGCAAGCGAATCTCATAATCGAGTGATGTGCTAAATGCCTAGGACCGCGACATATCAACACTAATGTTCCGATTGCAGTGGATAAACAAAGAACTGAATTACGCTGTGAATACAAAAATCGTGTCTCGTGTCTCAGACTTCAATCTCTCAGTCAGTGCTTTGGTGATTGAGAATGACTGATGTGATTCCCTCGCGATTGATGCAGTTCGAATCTTCACAAACAGAAATTTTATATAACAAGTAATTATAAAGAATCCAAAATTGAGCAAATTGTTATGATTAACCTTTTTGCATAAAACTCATAGTTTTAGAGAAACATATAGGGAGAGTACTATGATGGCCACATCACCATTTTTTGTTTTGGAATTTTGCTAAGTCAAACAATGGCGATTTTGACTTCCCTGTTATTATGCATTTTAATGTCCAAACTAGTGATAATGGGTTTGATTGCATTAATCTCTTTGCAAACTTCTTTGCTTCAGTATATAATTATGACACTACAACGGATTTACCTAATATTAAATATAATCAAGTGTTACACTCACCATTTAAAATTACCCAGAGTGATATATTTAGTGCTATTCTCTCATTAAATTATAGCAATAGTACAGGTGGCATACACAATAGCTTCCTAAATCAAAGTATAAGGAAGCCATTTGCGCAAAATACAAATAAAAACATTTCTGTAAACCCGCTAGAGACAGTTGTTTAGAAAAATTTGCCACCAAACATTTTAGTTTAGAATTGGACAACCTTTTTTTGGATCAAATCCTTTAAGCCGATTTGGAGCAGCAACTGAAGGTTATGACTGATGAAACACGCAAAAATTATCCGTTTGGATAGATTTACTGTATAAAGTAATATCAATTAAACCAACTTTTTCATTTGGATAATATTTTCAATAGCAATAATTAATAATAATAAATTTAACTAATTACGACTGTAATTATTTATTCAAAACGTTGCCGGTTTTTCATTTAAAAAAAAAACCTTTACAATTACCTCACATCAATAAATCTATATTTATTTATTGAACCGTACGTAATAAGAGATTAACCATTTATCGTTAATTTTGTAATTCCCTATATTATATGATGTACCCCAAGTAGCAATTATATAACCACTTTATGCAAATAATCTTTCTTTGCAATTTAAGAAATCAGATATTTTATTATATAAATTTAAACTATGAGGCAAACATCGAATTCATATTCATATTACAGACTGGCTTTTAATAAACAACCTAAAATATTAAAATATTTATTTTGAAGGTAATTAAATATTTATTTTAAAATCTTTTAAATCGATAGTAACCTAATCAAGACATTTAGCCAATAGCAATGGATATTACTACATAAATGATAAAACAAACTGCTAAGTTCTCGTTGTGTCCCCTTTTATTTAATATTTCCTTCATTGGGAATTAAAAACATACATTAAAAAACCTTACCATGTAAAATTATTTCAAGTTACCCCAGTTTTATTATTTTTTATAACGTAATAATTGATTTATGGTTTTATTGATTTCAATCTATTACGCTGAGTTTATAATGAAATTATTTGTTATCCGCAATAGAAAACATAGGTTGTTTTTTGCTATCGATTGGTCATCTATTCCCATAGGAAATCATCCACTAATAACAGTTTCCACTATTCCAATTGTAATGAAAAATCTCCATTACTTTATTGGAAATATATTTGCTTCAATATACACACACATACAAACAACATGAATAAGTCGAGTTATACACTCATCAAAGATTTTAAAACAAATAATAATATATAAATTTATATACATATGATTTATAATTTAAACAAACGTTCCATCACATAAAATAATGAGAGTTGATAGGCAAAGCGAAAAGGCGTGAATAATATCATCACACCCGTGACTAGTACAGATTTCAGAATGGATGATACTGGGAAATCCGCATTAAGTGCTACGGCCGACTATAACGGATAACCACTTTTCATTCGTGGCACCGGGATATACATTTTTCATTAGAAAAATAACCACCTAGACAGCATTCGAATCCATGTTAGAATTTAGTTTTTCGTAAAGTACGAATTGAAGTTTCATTATTGATTGCATAAATTCGAAGAAAACTTGCTGAAAAACTACCAACTGCTGCCGACAAATAAACAAGAAACTACCCCAACAACATACATTTTAACCCCAGCATCATTATATTTCATGTCGTGAAATTTAGTGTAACACTAATATACATATTTCATAAAGTTATTCTGCACCCTTTTGGTTTATAAATTAGTGTTATATCTGTGATACGTAACATGGCATATTGCGGCACATTCAAGCGTGATAAAGTGTCTAGACATTTGGCCAGCACTATGCTAGCATTTCTAACACGCAACTTAGAAACATTAACGCCCCCGTTTCGTTCCTAATTGTATTATATAGTTTTTGCACACGTATAAAGTACTTGAGCAAACACCACTGTAAATATTTATTTAGAAAAGTCGACTTTAACTCTCGCTGCATCCCAGACGTAGTTTATATGGCTCTCCGGCGTGTTTTATTCACTCGGCGCAACGCTGCAATTCCCGGCGCATTCGCCATACTAAACGCCGTTTATTGGCGCATGCAGGGTTAAAGGATAACAGATATATTCAAATTTGAATTGCATAAATATCAATTGCTTACGGTGGATTGACATGAACTGCCCGCTATAAATTTTCCGGTTGTTTCATTAAAAATCGCATACGCTTAAAGCAATTGATAAATATAACATAAATATAGGAATAACGTTTTTATAACACTCAATTTGTTTTCTTATTTAATTATTTTATAAAAAGCCAAATAATTTTTAATTATATACTTAAGTTATACTTTTAACTATGCTTTAGATTTTGTTGAACAATGAAATATGTTATTAAATGTAAATAATGTAATACATCATTTACCAACTATATAATATTCAACACATTAATTTACTCAGAAAACTTACTTAATGTGGCTTTAATAATTTGTAATAAACATTAATCGTTACTAGATTATAATTTTTCTTAATTTCACAGTGCAATTTATTATTTATTACTATTTATTTTAAAATCTGAGGCGAGGAAAGTAATCTCAGTAACATAATCTCCGCAAGTGGTAGATTTAAGAATAACAAATTAAAGCTTAGAGGTGCAAAATTTGAATACGAGCGTCTAAAAAAGTTTATTGTGAGATATTTAAGACATCACACAACAACCACGACCCAAATACATGTTTATTTAATATCGACTAGGATACAATATCTTCTAGAAATTGTTTGTAAATTCTTAAAGAAATCTCGAAAATAGAAGAAATTCCAATTTACTTGTATTTTCTAGGGGTTCCAGTTGGCATTGCAGAGCCTCTCCTTCTCAATAACGACTCTCACATTTTGAAGCATAATTCCTAGAAAATAATTGATCCCTCAAAACAATTGGGATAAAAATTACTGGAAATTAAAATAAAGGAAGAAATTTGGGCAATTTTTGGAAAAACATACGCTTTATGATTATTCTAAAAATATCAAATATAAAGAAAAAAAATTCTGAAAAGTCATAAATCCATTAAGAGAGTTTTTCCAATTTAGATAAACACGTTCATAAATTTAGATAATTTTTTAGAAGAAAGTTCTTGAAAAAAAATAACAAAAATATCCAGAAGGTATTTGAACATTCTGAAAATAAAATCGAGAAAGGTTATAAGTTTAGATTCCTTGAATTAAAATTTCTTGAAATTTCTAGAAATCTCGAGCAAGAGTTTCTAGAAAATTCCAAAAGAATAAATTATGATAATGTTCTGGAACAAAAATTAAGGAATATTATATTTCCAATAAAATAAACAAAAATTCGCTTACAAAAATTAACCCATCTAATACCCTCCTGTACCAATTAGCCAATCTAACTCCAATTGAACAACGCCTTATATTCCTCGCTAAAAAATTCGCCACCAACCCTCATAATCTTGACACTCTTAACCACATAAGTATTTGCCGCAATCCTCTAATAACACCTCGATACAAATACCCAAAAATCACCATCCATTACTTCATTTGTGCATTTTACAATGACATTAGCGATCATGACATTTGAAGAACAACCGACACTTGGTTCCATTAGACATTAGCAATCATGACGTTTATAAGACAGATAAATCCAGGCTGAAAGACCGCAGGTCGATGGCCGCTATACAGAAAAATAAACTATTGTCACATATTGTTGCCCTATTGTTAGTTACATGTAAATTATTTTCTTTTTTTTTAGATGTTTATTATTATTAATGGAGAAATTAGGACAAATTCTTTAAAAATGAAAACAACGTTATATTCGAGAAATATCAAATATAAAAAAATATTAAAAGAGAAATCTCCCTATTTTGATTAAAAATTGCTCCAAAATTTAGATAAAATTCTAAAAGAAATATTATTATAAAATCTAATGCAATAAAAAAATAAACGTCGATAAATTATTGAAAATTGAAAGAAAATATGTTGGAAAAAGGAAACATGAAAAGAAAATTCCTTTGAATACTCTGATAAATAAATGAAGAATTGGTAATAAAAATTCTATAAATCTGGAAGAACCTTTAACTGCTATGCTAGGGTCTTAGAAGACCCAAGTTGAAAAAACATAAAAATTTTAAAAGAAAATCTCTTAATATTTTTTAAATAGTAGAAAAGAAAAAGAAAATTTTAAAAAATTAAACCATAAAATACTGAAAAATTCTGGAGCCATTAAAAAATCTTGCAATTTAGTTGAGAAATTGGTCGATACTTAGATAAAATGCTTAAAGATTAATTTCAATAATTTCGAAAAATAGTTAGTGGGGGCAAATTGACAATAATAATAAAAAGTCCAGAGAAATGTAAAAATCCAAGAAACATATATGTGGAAAAAAAAATTCTAAAATATTAAAGACAACGTAATAAAAAATTATAGAAATAATAAGTTATTTTTATCCAAAGCATTTGATACTGTGAGCCACAATATCACATTAGAGAAGCTTGAGTGCAATGGTGTGAGAGGTATAGGCCAAAACTTAATTCGGTCAAAAACGATAAAAAAAATTAACAAAGCGTTAGATTCAAAACCTTATATAGGGATACCACAGGGTAGTATATTAGACCCGTTTCTATAAATGACTTGCCAAAAATTATCAGAGAGCAAAGTAATGATATAAAAATGTACGTCGATATACTAACCTTCGATCTCTAACCGAATTGTAGGTAAACTAGTTCATAATACCATTGAAATACTTAAAGCCGCTATGAATTAGATTTTGGAATATAGGCTACTAGTAAATAATAAAAAATACTAATTTGACCATATTTTAACCAAAAAAATAGCGAAACAAAATAATCAGCAATATGAATATCCAACTCATAGACTTTTATAAAGGTGACACCACCTATTTTCTATGCCCTATGCCTGAATAACGTTTTTATTTAAAAAAAAATCTAGAAAATTGCAGATATATTTTCTTTTTATATGTACTTTTTAAGCAAAAATACCAAAGATCGACTAAATAAATAAATTAAGAAATAATAACAAACTTCTAATGTACGAAAGAGAAAATGACGAAAATGCCGTTAAAAAGAGCAATCAACCTTATAAGAATCAAGATTTATAGAAGAAAATTGTTGCGTGTTACAAGTAAATTTGCTAGAAAAATCTAAAAAAAAATAATCTAAAATTTCTTTGAATATACAAACTGCATAACCTTTTTGAGTCGAATATATTATTGCCTTGTGAGCTAACTTTACTTACTATTTATAGTGATATTTTTTGTCAAGATAAAAGAGTCATATTAATAACTTATATCAGGGCAAAAAGAGAAGGAGAAAACATTGAACGTATCCGATAAAACTAAAGCAGAAATACTAAAACTAAAGAATATTTTCGCTAATTGTAAGTGAAACTACTAAAACTTCCTATAAATATAGAGCAATCGTTTCTGAAAACATTAAGACATTATGACATTATTAGCGACAAGAAAATAGATCAAATATAATAAAAATGTTTGAACATTTCGAGATAACAAGGCAATAGATAATCAAGAGCATCGAATAAAAAACTGCAACAATTTAAAGAAAACAAAAGAATTATATTGATTAAAATATGTTATTATATCCATAGAATGAAAATTTAATAAACTTTATATTACTGTTGCAAAATTCTTAATCCCTTCAAAAAATAGTCCGACAATTTGGATGATACTTTCTGGAAATTTCTAAACTTTGAAAAGTTAATACTGTAAATTTCCGATTATAGAAAAACAAGAAATAGTATAAAACTCCAGAATTATTGATGAAATATCCTACAAAATTTCTTGTTATTTAAAAAACCGTTTAATATTTCAACTGCAAGGAAACAATATTATTGTTTCCATGCCAACAATAGCCAAAGATCGGCTTTGATTATTAAGAACAAATTTAAAAGTTCGTAGCATATCTGGACGTACAAAATGCGCTTAAAAGAACCAAAAAAATATGATAATAGCCAATAGCCAACACAAGAAATCTGAGAAATTTACAAGCAAGTATACAGTGATTAATGAATGTATCAGAGAAAGTACATTTCCAACCCTATTGACATTTGCCAAAGTTATACCTTTATTTAAAAATGGTGATATTAATTACCTAGGGAACTTTAGACCTATAAGTATTATACCGTTCATTGGGAAAATTTTTGAAATTATTCTAAAAAATCAATTACACCATTTTTTTCAATCAAACAATTTTTTTATTAATTTCCAATTTGGTTTTAGAGTAAATTCTTCTATCGTTGATGCCATTAATAACTTAATACAATTTATTGTTAATGCCTTTGAGGACAACAATTATGCTTTCAGTATTTTCTTCGATTTGTCAGAGGCATTTGACTGTGTGTCACACAATATACTGTTAAATAAATTACAATATTACGGACTTACAATTGAATCTACAAAACTTCTCAACTCTTATCTAATTACTAGATCACAACTTATTTTAATGGATATTTTTCTCAACCAGTATTAATAACAGGTGTTCCGCAGGGATCTGTCCTCGGACCCTTGTTATTCCTAATTTTGTCATTAATAAAGAACTTTATAAACTATAGTCATGAATAAAGATAAAAATTTGTAATTTTTTGGACCTTGGAGTAGAATACACATAATTAAAAATTGGTAACATATCTGGACATAGAATACGCACTTGATAAATCTTAAGGAAACAAGTCGAAAACAAACTGATATTGGCTGCACAAAGTATACCATATATAAAGAAACAAAACATATGACAATAGCCAAAAACAATAAATCTGTGGAATTTACAACCAAACAAAGAGTAAGACTGGGAGCAAGCCTAAGCCCATAAAAAGAAAAAAAGAGACGACCAGAACAAAGAAACCAAAAACCTACATCTGCTTGTAACATTCTATAACATTACGTGATAGTTGATCATAATATGATAACTTTGTAATAGATATACTGTTCGTGAAGTTGTTGTGAGTTATAAAATGGCAATAAACCTTTATAAGAGGAACATATTTTGATATTGATATTAACTATTAATAGTTATTTAAAGTACAAGTGTAAAAAGTGATGCTTTATTGCACGAACTGGCGTTTAAAAACACGAGCGAGGAACGAGCGAGTTTTTTTAAAGCCAGGAGTGCAATAAAGAAACTTTTTACACGTGTGCCTTACAAAATTTTATCTTCGATCGTAAAGGATTTCAAAGAATATATTCTTATGAGTAATATTTTAATATCATTTCAATAATTCAATTAATGAAAACATATTTTACCCGCAGTGCACTAATGAAAGCGTTACTTAGCAACCAGTAAACAAGTTGCACAAATGTCGGCCGCCATTATTATTTATGGAAAAAATGTTCGCTTTATTGTAATCGCTTCGACTTGCATTAATTGAAATCTTCAGAGTTCTTAAATCTGCCATTTGGTTTGTATTATGTATTTTATTTATAGTTTATTAGTTATTTGTATCAATTAATAAAAAATTAAGTTTTTCGTCGAAAATTTGTGCTATAATATATTCATCTGTCAAATTTGACATTTCTGTGCAATAAAAACAGTTTGACATTACCGTGCAATAAAAACGTAAAAAAGCACTAGTGCTTTAAAAAGCCACTTTTACAATGAAAAATGATGCAAAAAGAGTCTACTTTCTGTACGATCGTAGATAAAATAAATATTAATAGTTATTTAAGGTACAAGTGTAAAAAGTGATGCTTTATTGCACGAACTGGCGTTTAAAAACACGAGCGAGGAACGAGCGAGTTTTTTTAAAGCTAGGAGTGCAATAAAGAAACTTTTTACACGTGTGCCTTACAAAATTTTATCTTCGATCGTAAAGGACTTCAAAGAATATATTCTTATGAGTAATATTTTAATGTCATTTCAATAATTCAATTAATGAAAACGTATGTTTCCCGCAGTGCACTAATGAAACCGTTACTTAGCAACCAGTAAACAAGTTGCACAAATGTCGGCCGCCATTATTATTTATGGAAAAATTTTTCGCTATATTGTAATCGCTTCGACTTGCATTAAATGAAATCTTCAGAGTTCTTAAATATGCCATTTGGTTTGTATTATATATTTTATTTATAGTTTATTAGTTATTTGTATCAATTAATAAAATATTACGTTTTTCGTCGAAATCTATTCATCTGTCAAATTTGACAATTCTGTGCAATAAAAACAGTTTGACATTACCGTGCAATAAAAACGTAAAATAGCACTAGTGCTTTAAAAAGCCACTTTTACAATGAAAACTGATGCAAAAAGCGTCTACTTTCTGTACGATCGTAGATAAAATATATTTTCATATTACGACTTATCTGACTTAAGTAAAGTTTACAGATGGTTATCTAAATATAATAGAATACATTATTTACTAACATATATAATAATAATTTATTTATGCAAATACACAGCAACGTGTTAACATACGTCCAAGAAAATTACATAATGCATGGTGTATAACTACCGCAACAATTGATGCAACAAGAACAAAAAACATTACAAATAAGAATAGGATTGAATAAACAATGTAAGAAACTTATATAATAAATTATATCCAGGACTAACTTGGCAAAAAAAATTAATAAAAAAAAACAATCAATCTCAATAATTTTGAAAATTCTACAAACATTAATATAATCATCTATTACATATTCAATCGTAAAACAGGTCAGGCTTAAGTATTTAAATATTCATCCCAGGTATAGTAAGGGTTACATTGCAGATACTTTTTTATATAAGCCTTAATTTTTTTTTCAGTAAACATTTTACAATAACTGGTAACTTATTGTAAGATTTTATTCCCCAATGACTCGTTCCATTTCGTGATTTATTTAATAATAATGTAAATAATGTGATAATCATGTTTTGACGGGTGTTATAATCATGAATTTCTGTTATGTTATTATATAGTAGTAGTAGTAGGGTTTGGCTATCGACTACGTGGTCCTTCTGCCATGTGTCATTTGTGTATTTGTGTGTGTGTAAATGAGCTTGTTACCATAAAGGATCGCTCCCGGCACTTTAAAGCACCATTATCCCAATTGTGAATGGTACCGGTCACCCATCCAACTACTGACCCGAACCAGCGTTGCTCCACGTCAGTTCAGTTCAGTTCAAGTTTATTACTGTTAAACCAATAACTGGCAAGCACTATGGTTCCGGTCCACCAGCTCGTTTAAATCACCATGTCTGGTGACTAAAGAAGTATCTTCCGCATATAGTATAGTTTTACTAATATTCTTCTGATGTAAAATCATTTATGTAAATTAAGAATAAAAGAGGACCCAATATGGAACCTTGTGAATACCCCATGAATTACTGTAATTTTGGATGACACTATCTCCCCCGCCCTCACATGTGGTTCTCTATCAGATAGGTGTGTCTTAACCAATTTTGAGCTGGCTTCATCAAAACCATAATGCAAAAGCTTTTTTATCAGTAACTGGTGATTGACACAGCCAAATGCTGTGATAAAAAAACGTTGCAATACAATGTTCACGATCTTCAAAAGCCTGTAGAATGAAGTTTATTAAGTTTAGCACTGCGTCTCTGTAGATTTACCGGACCTAAAACCAAATTGACACTTTGATAAAATGTTGTTTGATTCCAGATAATGATATATTTGTTTCGACATTAATTTTTCAAATACTTTTGAGAACATAGGAAGTAATGAAGTAGGTCTATAATTCAAGGGTTCGCTTGAACCCCCTTTTTAATATAGAGATAAAATTATTGACTTTTTTAAGGCGTTTGGAAAGATAGATGTTTTAAAGCTGTGATTGATTATATGGGTTAAAGGAGATATAAAAATGTCAGTGCAATATTTTAATAGATCAATTGAAAGCTCATTTATATCTTTACTTTTTGAATTTTTGAGAAAAATGATAGCCTCTCTTACCTGAATCTGTAATACTTCTTTAAATATAAATATCGTATCGTATACTTTCTGGAATAATTGTATTGGATCTTGTGCAGCCGGTATTGTATTGACTAGATTACATATTGGGTTGACGAATGATTTATTGAAAGTATCTGGAGATATATCACAATTTTTGTTACTATCACAGTTTAATCTTTTTTGTTAGAATTAATTATTTGCCACATGGCTTTATTCTTATTTGTGGAATAAGTAATGTAATTATTGTTTGTCTTTACTTTTGCAAGTTTAATAACACCTAGATATTGTTTTTTATAGCTGCGAAAAAGTTTAAGGTTTTCTGGAGTTTTTTTCTCTCATTTGGTGTAAATCATTCGTGAACCAATGTATAACTTTTATTGTTTTTTATTGTAACAACTGAAAAGGTTGTTTCAAAAGCTTCCATTATTATGCGATGAAATAAATCAATTTTTTTATTTAAAATCCTTTAGTTCGTTGTAGAAAATTAAATAATAAATTCAAAAATACGAAAACATTTCGTGAATCTACAACAATGAGTCTTATTAAGACTACAAAACAAATTAATTTGAAACAACTACTTCTCTAGCTAATACTTAAACAATCTAAAGTACATTTTATCATTTATTAGTTTATTCAACAGAAATAATTTCATTCAAATTAGTGTTGCTTTGATAGTTGTACTATTGCTAACACGCAAATTAATTTGTATTATTCAATGTCTGTCGAAGTATTAGCTAGAGAAGTAGTTGTTTCAAATTAATTTGTTTTATAGTCTTAGTAAGACTCATTGTTGTAGATTCACGAAATGTTTTCGTATTTTTAAATTTAAATTTTTTATTTGTTCCACTAGAGATTGATAGAAAAGAGACTTACCATTATTGGTTATTGGTCTTATGACATTGCAACTATAGTCGGCTTTCATTTTTGTAGAATTGGTGTTAAATGATATACCCATATGATCGGAAAATGAAGTAGTGATGGAACTAACATCATAACTGTTTTGTGAAATATTTGTAAAAATATTATCTATAGAATTTTTACCACGTGTTGGAAAATCAACTGTTTTGTATAGACCGTAGCTATTAAAAATATCACAGATTGTAATGGTTTGTACAATATTAGGTTCATTAAAATGTATATTAAAATTTCCGCCTATGATTACGTTATTATTTACAATATCTAATTGATTCTTGAATGTTGTCGGCGTTAACTTGGTGGTACATTTTAATAAGATAAATAACACTTTAACTTTGTTTTGCCACAAAAATATTTATTGCTGAGACTATAGTTTCGAACATTCACTGTTCATTATCAAACATAAAGTACTTAAAATTAATTAACAGGTGTTATTTATATGCCTTCGAAAAGAGGAGAGTGCATCAGGTCAGTCTGGTCATTAAGAAGGGAAAAACCGGGATTAATTTTGGCTTTATGAATTTCTAGCGCTTCCAGTAAATCCATTTTACGGCCTTTATCCGTAAAGTGGATTACTGAAAGTACATCCTTGCCGAAAGTATGATTATTTTCTATTAAATGATTAGCAAAAGTTGAGTTGTTATGTTTTAATCGTAATGCTCGTTCATGTTCTTTAGGTCGTGTTTCAAAATTACGACCAGACTGACCGATGTAAATTTCTTTACATGATTCGCAAGTTAATCTATAAATGCCAGATTTTTTTTTTCTTCATAATATCTATTTTAGTTTTAGGGTTAAAAATTGAGTTTGAAATTTTATTATTACATTTAAATGCTACTTTAACGTTACATTTTTCCAATATATTTTTGATCTTGAGGCTAATCATTCCAAAATAAGTTAAACATTGAAACCGCTTATTGTCTTCTGAATTTTGTGGTGTATATATATATATTTTTGAACTTGTTTAAATTTATGTTTGTTTAATAATTGATCAATTAAAGTAGCCGAGTAACCATTGTTTTCGGCCATTTGTTTTATAATTCTGATTTCTTTGAGAAATGATTCGGGGCTTAAAGGTAACTTGAGAGCTCTATTAATTAAGAAATTAAATGATGCTATTTTATGTTTAAAGGGATGTCGGGAATGATTAGGGATTATAGTGTCTGTAAATGTAGGTTTTCTAAAGATGTCGAATGTAAGAGTATTATTAAGTTTAGAGATGGATAGATCTAAAAAATTAATGGTGTTGTTTGTTTCTGTTTCTACAGTAAAGTTGATTGATGGATGCAGAGAGTTAAGAAAATTAAGGAAATTGGAAATGTGTCCATCAGTACCTACGAAGCATGCTAATATATCATCTACATATCTATACCACCACCTTATGTGTTTTTTTGTATAATTTTGATGTATATCATTAGTGTATCTCTCCTTTTAACACACAGAACTGGCCCATCATCTCCACCCGGTAGAATTCGACCTCTTTCAAGATTACGTCCGACAAAAAGTAAGCCGCCTCCGGTTCCAAAAATGACTACCCAGAAAAAGAAATTGAAGAACTTAGAACAACAACAACACACCAAAGTAAGAACTCCAACAAGCCCCACAACGTTTCATCAAAAAATAATCAATAACACTAACATCACATTTAACAAAGACGAAACAGCAATGTTAAGTTCTGGTCCAAAATTTTCACCGCATATAAACGATCCATTTTTCAAATAAACCCTTATTGTCGAGTCTGAATTGGCTCTAAAACATTCAAAAGCCACTATTTTTAAAAAAAACAAAATTTCCTAATTAATAAAACGTACACATTCAGTGTCAAACACAGATCAAAGCACTTTTAAATCATTAAAGCAAAAAATTAAAAATAATAATCTCATAATTACAAAAGCGGATAAAGGTAACTCGACAGTAATATTAAATAGAATAGATTACGTACAAAAAATTCAAGATTTCATTGATTCCTCAAATGTACTTGAAATTAAAAAGGACCCCACTTCCAATTTACAAACAAAATTAAAATCACTAATTACAATAGATAATCCATTATTCCCCAAGCAAAACAAATCACAACTTCTTCCTATGAACCCCACTGCTCCTAGATTATACGGCTTCATTAAAATCCATAAAGAAAACCAACCAATTCGCCCTGTAGTTTCCTATTCCAACACACCTGCCAAAACTCTATCTTTTGAATTAGCTTCCAAATTTAAATCACTCACCAATTTTTCAGACCATTAAAAACACATCTGAACTAATTACTAACCTCAATAATAACACACTTGACCCTAATTCTAAACTAGTATCCTTCGAAGTAACTAATATGTTTGCTAACATTCCACCTAAAGATTGTATAGAATTAATAATTCAACATCTTGATAAAAATAATGTTAATCCCACAGTCAAAACAGAATTTTTAAATATTTTAAAAACCATACTAACACACAATTACTTTTCCTCTAACAATAAATTTTACTTACAAAAAGAAGGCCTAGCAATGGGCTCACCCCTTAGTCCCCTATTAGC
The DNA here is from genome assembly GCA_963969525.1 of Ontholestes murinus. NCBI lineage: Eukaryota > Metazoa > Arthropoda > Insecta > Coleoptera > Staphylinidae > Ontholestes > Ontholestes murinus. The sequence goes on from OZ018398.1 coordinate 17,908,260, forward strand.
AGAAATCTTTATGGAATACTTAACTAATATTAACCTCAATTCCCCGTTAGGTAAAAAACACATAAGGTGGTGGTATAGATTTGTAGATGATATATTAGCATGCTTCGTAGGTACTGATAGACAAATTTCCAATTTCCTTAATTTTCCTAACTCTCTGCATCCATCAATCAACTTTACTGTAGAAACAGAAACAAACAACACCATTAATTTTTTAGATCTATCCATCTCTAAACTTAATAATACTCTTACATTCGACATCTTTAGAAAACCTACCTTTACAGACACTATAATCCCTAATCATTCCCGACATCCCTTTAAACATAAAATAGCATCATTTCATTTCTTAATTAATAGAGCTCTCAAGTTACCTTTAAGCCCCGAATCATTTCTCAAAGAAATCAGAATTATAAAACAAATGGCCGAAAACAATGGTTACTCGGCTACTTTAATTGATCAATTATTAAACAAACATAAATTTAAACAAGTTCAAAAATATATATATACATCACAAAATTCAAAAGACAATAAGCGGTTTCAATGTTTAACTTATTTTGGAATGATTAGCTTCAAGATCAAAAATATATTGGAAAAATGTAACGTTAAAGTAGCATTTAAATGTAATAATAAAATTTCAAACTTAATTTTTAACCCTAAAACTAAAATAGATATTATGAAGAAAAAAAAATCTGGCATTTATAGATTAACTTGCGAATCATGTAAAGGAATTTACATCGGTCAGTCTGGTCGTAATTTTGAAACACGACTTAAAGAACATGTACGAGCATTTCGATTAAAACATAACAAATCAACTTTTGCTAATCATTTAATAGAAAATAATCATACTTTCGGCAAGGATGTACTTTCAGTAATCCACTTTACGGATAAAGGCCGTAAAATGGATTTACTGGAAGCGCTAGAAATTCATAAAGCTAAAATTAATCCCGGTTTTTCCCTTCCTAATGACCAGACTGACCTGATGTACTCTCCTCTTTTCGAAGGCATATAAATAACACCTGTTAATTAATTTTAAGTACTTTATGTTTGATAATGAACAGTGAATGTTCGAAACTATAGTCACAGCAATAAATATTTTTGTGGTAAAACAAAGTTAAAGTGTTTTAATTATCTTAATATCTAATTGATCTAACATATTATGGAGTATATTATAAAAAGTAGGTAAAGCCCCACTTGAAGATCGATAAATAGTTATGTAGACAATATTTAGTTCAGTAATCAAGATCGCACCAATTTCGCAATCTATTTCGATAGAAAATTTCCAATTCTTAATAGTTATTCTGGAGAATTAAGAAACACAAAATAGATCACCCACCGAATAAGACGTGCTTTCCAAGGCATTTGGCCAATGTTCGCTTATACCGAGTATTTCAAAATTATTGAGTGCTATTAAAGCATGGATGCACAGACCGCGGCCCGCGGGCCGCATGCGGCCCGCCGGTCGAATACCGGTGTCCCGCCGACAGCAAAAATAATACTCTCGTACATTCTAAAAATATTGAATTCTATTCCAGAATAAAACCAAAAAAAATATGTTCGAAAAGTAATTTGAATCTCGCGCGCGCGCTATTACGGTGCGCCGTACGTGCGTCGTCGGTAACAGCGGTCGGTAATGTTCGTGCTGATCTCGGTTAAATTCGTTTGCTTGAAGAAGCGCGGCGGCCGGCGGCGCGATGACGATCGCTCGCGTAGATAGTACACGACTCGAAGCTTCCAGAGTCGGTTTCGAGATTTCTCCAGACAGTTTTCGACTCTATACGCGCGGTATAAAAGCCACGTTTAATCGCCGCTAGGTGTATTAGTGTTCTGTGAGTTTAATAGAGGTTTTGGAAGGCAATAGTTGTACTCCACTAGCCGGTGTCATATATTTTGATCCACATTCAACGTAGATTTCCTGTTGCAGTGTTAACCGTCAAGTGCCGTGTATAATTGTGTTGTGAAATCGTAAGTAAAACACTATTATTAATAAGTGTTTCCCTACCTATTTAATCAATTATTTTTGATAATTTAAAAAGGATGGGTAATTTAAGTAGGTACTGTAATTGTTTTTAGGTGCTGTGTTAATCCTAGCCAGGATTAGAACGCAACATGGACAAGCCAGGACCTAGTAAAAAACGTAAGGTTAAAGATGAAAATCGGCAATTTCAAGAAATTTGGACTGAGAAATACTTTTTTGTATGGTCGCATAACAAAGTCGTTTGTTTAATTTGCAAGAATTCTGTTGCAATTGCAAAGGAATATAATGTAAAAAGGCACTATGAAACGCAGCATCCTTCTTTTACCAAGTTTACAGGCGAATTAAGAAAGCAAAAAATGTTGTCTTTAAAACGGGAGCTTACGGGTCAGCAAGCTATGTTTAGAAAACCCATTGAAGATTCAGAAACAGCTACAGAAGTTAGTTATTAAATTTCTCGAATGATAGCAAAGCGAAGTCGCCCCTTCAATGATGGGGATTTTGTAAAAGAATGCATAGAAATTGCCGCTAAGAAAATGTGTCCAGAAGCAGCAAAAAAGTTTGAGAAAATTCAACTGAATCGTATGACCATCCAAAGACGAATTATGTCTTTGTCAGGTAATATTGCGGAACAATTAACTGAAAAAACTAAGATCATTGAATTTTTTTCATTAGCACTCGACGAATCCACTGATATTAGTTCCACAGCTCAACTTCTAATATTCATACGAGGTGTTACTCAAGATTTTGAAGTCGTAGAAGAGTTATTAGGAATGTGTTCATTGAAAGGTCAAACCAAAGGAGTTGATATACTCAATGTACTTTTGGATGAGCGTTCAAAAACTGATTTGGACTTATCAAAATTATCGGGAGTTGCGACTGACGGTGCTCCTTCGATGATTGGTGTCAATTCCGGGCTAGTTACTTTGCTGAAAAAGCATCTGCAAGAAAAAAACATAAAGGCTGAAGATCTCATGCAGTTTCACTGCATTATACACCAAGAAGCCCTCTGTGCTAAACAAATTGAATTTCAAAATATCATGAAAGTGGTAGTTTCGACTGTAAATTTCATAAAATCACGAGGACTCAATCACAGGCAATTCAAACAATTCCTTGATGACATCGAAAGCGAATATGGAGACTTACTGTATTATACAGAAGTAAGGTGGCTAAGTCGTGGATTGACACTGGAACGATTTCTAAATTTAATAGAAGAAATTGGAATATTTCTGGCGGAAAAGCAAAGGGATGTCCCGGAACTTAAAAATCCTGATTGGTTGTGTGATTTGGCTTTTTTAGTTGACATTACAAATCATTTGAATGTCTTGAACACACGGCTTCAAGGCAAAAATCAACTGATATCCCAGCTCTACGCTCATGTATCATCCTTTCAATGCAAGCTGACACTTTTCAGATCGCAATTGAATTCTGGAAATTACAATCATTTTCCGAATTATAAGAAAATGGCTGAAAAATTCAACAAAACTGCGATTAATTTCAGTTATGTAGAAAAGCTAGATATTTTGATTCAATCTTTTCAAGACAGATTTTCGGAGTTTAAAAAAGTGAAACCTCTGTTGGACATATTCAGCAATCCTTTCACGATTTCAGTTGAAAATGCGCCAGAGTCAATGCAGTTAGAAATTATCGACATTCAAAACGACGAAGATTTACGCAACAAATTCAACGAAGGAGACTTGCTGAACTTTTACCGCTGCATTGATAAAAATATGTACAAAGAGTTGCGCATAAACGCTCTGAAATGTGCCAGCTTATTTGGTTCTACCTATATATGTGAACAAACTTTTTCAATACTTATAAAACCAAAAATAGAAACCGCCTTGCAAATGAAAGTTTGGAAGCAGTTTTACGTGTTGCTACAAGTAAATTTGAGCCAAATATAAAAAAGATTGTAAGCACTATGCAGTGCCACGCTTCAAATTAATAAATTCCTTTTTAATTTTAATACATTATTATCAATTATTTATTGTCTTTAATTACCTACACTTCTGGCGGCCCGCCATCAGTTCATGATTTGCCTGAGTGGCCCCTAGTCTTAATAAGTCTGTGCATCTCTGTATTAAAGTGACTAATTCGTTTACTTTATTTCTAACTCCTTGCATATGAATACATAGAGATTTTAAGTTCATTGTTTTATTATTAAAACTAATACTATCTGGGTTTTTACTGTTGCGGTTTTGAGCTTTTTTGTTTACGAAAAAAGTAGCGACTTATTGTTATATTTTCTGGATCTATTAATGTATCACGATCTGCAAATTAGGCTCTAATTTTAAAACCATTATAACGCAAATGTCCATCCTTATTACAAGTAAAATCTTTATGATTGAGAATATTTTATAAATATTAATTAACACTATCACTGGTCACTGCACTTTTAACACGATTAATGTATATCCAGCATCTTGTTGGTTCTGCAGAAAAGGTAGTGTTCGCGTTCTTTCTTGTTCCATAAATGACCTTTCTCGACTTCCTTGTATATTTTCTTCTAGGCTGTATAAATTCCCTTTCATCGTCTTCTAGAGGTTTGAGGTTAGGTTGTTTGTTTACAGTTTGTGGAGTAAATTGGCGCAAAGTATTGTCAATTTTAATGATTGGCAGTACCGAGTTTGACGTTTTTTCTTCAACGCGCATCACACATACACGATTTATTCTTTATTCATTGATTTTTTCGCAGAATTAGAATTAATATCGAGTTTCGTTAATACGTCTGCCTCTTCGGCCATTTTGAAATATATACAATATACAATCAACAATATTCAAAAGGAATAATAATAAAATTATGCTTACACGGAATTGAAAAATTCACTATGTTTTACCACAAATTATTGTGGTTAAACATAGTGAATTTCTCAATTCAGTGAAGTACGGATTACCTCGTAGTAACGGTCGCAACCAATCTCTTTATAAATAAATTAAGCTCTAATAACGCCTATTATATTAACATTATAATATCTGACGAAAGAAGAATTCTATATTTTGTGACGCCTGGCTTGAGCGAAATTGAAAAAAATAATTTAAATTTTATTTTAAAATTTTATTAAATTATTTGTTCCTTATTTGAACCAAAAAATATATATGAAGTTGCTTGAAAATTCCCGATATAGGCTAGCTAGGGCATGTGGGAGGGGTTCTATTTTTTTGGCGCCAAGTAGTCTTTAAAATTTGGCCCCACCAGGAATTGACGCGAAGGAAAACTACTAAACCTAGATGTTAGATTCAAATAGGAAGTTCATTATAATCAAATACCAAAAACAACAAATAAATAATTCAATATTTTACTTTATTGACGTTAAACAATTACGGCTAAATAATTTTATTAAAAAATATGTTATTGTCCTTAAATTTAAGTTTAATTAGGTGTCACAAAAATATTATTTTTTTTTTTTTTTAGAGTTGCTATTTCCGCTAATATAAAATATCGCTCTTCGAAAGCTAAACTTTAATTATTAAATTCGGTGGTTATACCAATGGCCATTGTACAATCCGAGCGGATAATTAACGTATCCAAGTCAAATCAATTACCAAAATAACCGTCGGATTAGCACACTCCTAACACTCAATATTTTAGCATCAATTAATTTTATTCAATAATAATATTCTATTAATTAAAAAATTCATAAATTGGCGACGTGGCCACCATAATAACTTGGTTATTCACCCTTGTGAATAACAATGTGAGTTCACCGTGGAAATCACAAAACACACAACTTTGACAAAGTTAAGTAATTGGCACTTAATTATTTCTAAACACGAGTGATAAAATAGCGTGGTACAAAATAGAAAATAAATAGAAAAATCTGGCCTGTTACTTATGCGGCTCCGTCCTCTAGATGTCCGAACGAACTCCAGCCGCCTGCAGATAACGTCCTCCGATCGCGCTCCGCAGCACCTCACGCCGCCGTCCACGTTGCGCCTCGACAAATTTTCTAAGAGCTAACTGGACACTAGGGCTGATGATTAGCCAATCACCAAATAGATGAACCACACCGCAACCTTAATTAGCGGTACTTAAGGGTTTGGAGATCTTTATAGAGGATTTTAAGGGATCATTTAAGAGCCTAAAATATCACAGAAAGGGGTGTTACAAGCAAATTAAAAAAGCGGTAAAATTACATTACCTAAGATGTTGTGCGGCTCTTTTAGTGATGTGCGTGTGGCAGATTATTTCTTGCGCGTCTTAAACGCTCCAAACAACGAAACGCAGAAAAATTCTTATCAGCAATCCTGACACACAGAACACAATTTCGACAATGGCCAAACGGCGGAAGACGTACTCGGGCACTCGCGCATACTCAATTGTATTCAGCAAGTGGCTTAAGACGACAACTGACCGCCCGCGCTATTTAATTTAAATTTAATTTTTGGGCGTTCAAAATCGTGAACGTCACAATTTATACATGATTCATTATATAAACACGATGTTTATATTTTTGCCGACATTTTTTTTCTAATTACCTAATTTAATAATTTATAATAAACATTATAATTCTTTAATTAATTTAGTTGATTACTAATAATGAAATATTAATTAATAATTAATTACTGTGTGGGTGAAATAATTTGTGATCCAGTATTGGAGAATTAATTTATCAATTATATTGTATTATTGTAGGAAGCGTATGCATACATTAGAGCCATAACATTATTAAAATAAAGTATGTTTTTTGCAATATTTATAATAATTCTGGAAATTATTAAAATTTCTATATTTATTATGGAAAAATAAAAAATTTACGAATTTAAATATTAACAGATTTATATGTTTAAAAATGTTGATTATGTCAAGGGTATTCTCTTAGAGAGAGAAACATCTTTATTGAAGATTGTATATATACAATAACAATAATTTTTATGATTTTTCGTCTTCTTCTTCTTCATGGTTATCGACCGTAGGTATTTCAACAGTTTTAAATACAACACTACATGAGTTGATGTATACTAATAGTATATCTATAAGCAAGTACTTTCTCCGTCGACTGTAATTAGACTAAAGTTAGTTACAGCACCATATAGTATTAATTTAAAAGAGCAGAGAAAGTTATCATAAATGCCAGTAAATTATTTTATATATAAAATAATTCATTGCTGATTTACAATTTCAGTTTATTTATTCTTGACAGAAATAATATAAACTTTCAATAGATAATTGACGTAATCTTAAATCGTGTATAGTTATTGTAAATGCAATAAAATATAACCATATGTACAAAATATAAAAGAATCAAATATAAATTTGAAATATTACGAAATGCTTCCTCTCTGGAATCGGAAGAAAAAAGTCATTTCCCGTTACGGTTGTAGTTCTCGAGGGGTTGAAGCCAGATAACGATGCATCGAGGGCAGGTGAAAACTAACGTTATTGTTATCATTGTCGCACAACTAATGGTCATTACAGAACTTTGTAATGTTGCTACGAGGAATAGTTTTCCTTCAATCTATCTCCAGCGTAGGAGTAAAGAACAACACCGGGGATCAGATGTAAATGGCTGAACAAAAATAATAATATCTTACATTACCTAACCGGGGCTTTAGTTTCAGAAATACTCTACTGTATAAAAATAGCGGTATAACAGGTGGAACGTAGAAATTCCAATTAATGAAAATGCAGTAAAAGACATATAAATATCCACCAATGGTTGATTTAAATGTTCGTTTTCACCGTATCGACTTTTTTTTCTGTTATTACCGTGTGGCATTTTATAGCCAAAGCCGTGTACGGGATTTGTTTTGTTTAATGGACACCGGGATGAATTCACTGGATGTGTGTATCAGTTAGACTAAAGCTTTTATAATTACTAAAAGGTTGGATATAATATACCCTTTCATTTACATTTACATTTTTCGTGCTTTGTAATGAAGAGTGGATGCATTATAATTTACATGCGGGACTCGTTTTGTATGCCCTCCCTTTCCAACCCCTCCTCACCGCCAATTCAAATCATTGTACGTGGGGATTATTTGAAGTTCTTATCAACTCGTTGGGATATTATTTATTGTTGTTGCTGGCTGTATGAATGGCTTTACATTCGACTTATTGCCGGGATTGCGGCAATAATCTGTAAACAATGGGTGGACAATTCATCATGAAAAACGCAGATTTATATTACGGGAACTGGAATAAGGGGAACATAAATTACGCTCAAATGCAGAAGTTGAAGGAATAATTATTTGGCATAGAAATCTGGTTCATGGAATGGAGCCGATAAAAATCGCGACCTCAACTATGTTCGATAACGGTCGTAATTTTAATCCGCCACGCCTTGCCGAGTAAATTTGTATCGATTGTCAGATATGCCGAGTTAATTTAATTTCAGTTATATTTTATAGACATAGAACCAGTGTAATAATATTATACTGTAGTTTTTTAAATTGATATTAAAAAGATAGAACATAATTTAACTATGATTTTATATATAAAATAATCGTTTATGTAACATAAATTAAACTAAAACATAAGAGTACCATTTGACATTAAAAAAATAATTTCACATAATTTCTTCACCATTTAATAGATTAAATATTCAAAGTAAAAATCGTTTTGCTTTTTCTATATTTTAAAGGCGTATATTAAGTATTACATTTGCAATATGACATAATTAAACAAACTTATCGAGTTCTACCACTGTATTAATAGTTAATCCATTTTTCAATCCATTCGCTAAATCAATTACCTAAAATTCATCTATGCTCAAATAATAATTTGGATCTAATAAAAGGTTTGCAAAGGTTAAATTATTCTTTCTATGTTCAAATAATTTCATATTTTTGTTAAATCTATTTTGAAATTACGACCTTAAAATAAATTAAGTAATACGATATTTAATTTCAAACTGAGATTAATATAATAAATCAATTTAGAATTATTAAATGTTCTAATGGATGTAATAATGGACAATCTGTACTCACGTTTACATTAAATTTAAAATTGCAAAATATTAAATTAAATATCATTAATTGGATAAAATTACAGATATATATGCATATTAATTGACCATCGAATTATTGTCACGACTACAAACCCTTCACTCAAACCGGAAACGGGCACAGGAATTAACTGTAGCTTTATCAACCTGAAAATCCTCACTCTCAAAGATAAATGGTCATAATTTATAACTGAACTTTGTCTCTATAGGGACATTGTATACGAGCCTATGTAGGTAATCAATAAAACGATAATAATTAAATACCTTCCTGGAAAACTGGTTTAGTTTGAACGTAAATGTAAACAATTCTTTATTTCATTTAAATTAAATAAAAACAGACTAAACCTGTTTAATATTTTCCATTAAAATAAATAAATTAATTTAACAAATATCGATTATCATCGGACAATTAGACATCATATAACTATGATAGATAGTGTTTACTTATATTTAGTAGCCTATAAAACCCTCCCCCATTAATTTACTGGAAAAATATGATATGAGTGCAATATTTTTGTGTCTAATGAGGATTTCAGTATTGTCCAATATTTGGAGTTTTATCTATTGATATGTATTCTAAAGAAACAAAATCTTATTAAAAAAGTAAATAATACTTATTGGTCAAAATTATCCGCTCTAACATATAAGCATTTCTAGAAAACTCATCTTATATTTGTCTATATATCAATTAAATTATACACATTAAAATGCTTCACAATTGATTTTTATTCACTAGATATACATTTTGGACACAAAGTATTGATTGGACAGAAGTTATTCATTGTCAATAGCTATAATATTAAGAATAGTATTAAGGACCTAACATAATAACCAAATTTCAATCTCATCTGTAAATTTAAATATATCAGATCATGGGGAGATCTCATTAAAGGTACGATATCCGATATTTGAAAACTCCAAGAAAACAATTTATTGTAGGCCATTTGGAATGATAAAAATCTAATAAAGTCTTTTAAGTTAATAATTAATTTAAAACATCGAAAACAAATGAGTCTTATTAAGACTATAAAACAAATAACTTTTGAAATAACTACTTCTCTACCTCGACATTGAATGATACAAAAGTAATTTGCGTGTTACAAATAGCAATACTATCAAAACAACACTAGTTTGAACGTATTTATTTCTGCAAAATTAACTAAAAATGGTTATGTTAGTGACTATGGTATGATAAATTTGGAACAAGACATGAATTTAGGTTAATGTAATTTAAATTTAAAAAATAGCAAAAGTAATTTAATAAGTTAACATTCAAGTTTATAACCGTCTGCAGACACGTGTTGCGATATACAATTGATGCGCTTATACAATCTGTGATAGTGATAGATTTGATAAGAAGATACTCTGATTGGCATAATTCCTTGATCTAAGCAAAGCATTTGATAGCGTCCCACATGATATATTATTAAACCAGTTTAAAAAAATAATTTTGATGAAATTAGTATCAAAATAATACATTAATACTTATGCAATAGAAAGCAACTAGTATATTTAAATGAAAATAAGATCTTTTGCCTATAAAAACTGGTGTTCCTTAAGAATCCGTTTGGGACCTTTGCTATTTATAAATGATTTGCCATCACTAGTAAACAATGCCAAAATAATTATGTATGCGGATGATACTACTGTTATCAATCGCACATCTGAATCAGATAATTTGAAGAAGTTAACAATGTAGATATTAAAAAAGTATTTCAAAGGCGTGTACGAAACAGGCTGGTTTTAAATGACGCAAAAACAAACAAAAATATTTTCTACGCAAAAAAAAAGTTATAAACCATGTGAATCTGTACGTTTTCTAGGAGTTCATATTGACAATCAATTAACTTGGAACTGCCATACCGAAGCCTTATATGCAACCACGGAGGCTGCAAGGACGCTAAGCGACACCACCTCATGAGAAAAAAAAGCTATTGAAAATGTGAGACTAAACTGAGTTTAGTATAGCTCTTGAAAATGTCCACATAGTGGTCGAAATGTACATTTAGCGTTTTAAATAAACCAATGAAGAAAAATAATTACTAATTATTTCATTTAATTAAATTACTCTTCAAGCAATTCAAAACAAAAAAATGGTGATGTGGCCATCATAGTACTTTCCCTATATTTTACTCGAAATCTATGAGGTATACGCAAAAAGTCTATTCTTAATAATTTGTTCTTTTTTTAATTCTCTACAATTATTTGTTATATAAATTTCATGTAACTCTAATAGTTTATAAGAAATTGGTAAAAAAAACGTCAAAATTAAAAAAAAAATTCTCGAAAGTTAAGAATTTTATGAAAAAAATGTTCGAATGAAACAGTTGTTTTTGAGATACAGCGCCCACCGACAGACACACACACAGCACAGACACAATTTTTTCCCAAAAATTAGTGTTTTGGGCTCAGAGGTCCCCAAAACGGATATTTAGGCAAAAATAATTTTAAAAAAATCCACCTATATATACTATATAAGGAAAGTAATATCTGAAATCCGCATTTAGTAAATAGGAATAAATTTCGATTAAGTGCTTTCTAAAGTTTATAATTATTTCTAAAATAATATAATAACTTCATGTATCAATTAAATTATATAAGAATGATATTTACTTAATAAAACATTGATCTTGATTATCTATTGCAGTTCTTGAAGCTCATTATGGCACTGTGTTTTATGATTTATAGGTCTCTAGTTCAAAACCCACTTAATATTTTGTTATTCTTTCTTTAAGTGGTCTTGTTCAAATGGATTTTAATTCAGTCTTAATTCAGCCAAATTACTATGGATTGATCAAGATCAGATTAAATTGAATCCATCCGAAAAAATATTAAGATATTTGCTGTAAAACATTATTTTTCAGATAATGAAAACTGAAGATGAAAAGTTTAAAGCAAAAATATGCAATTGAAAATTGTAATCGATTTTTTTTCACTATAGATGTACTACATAATAATACTCTAAGCATACAAAATTTGTATAACTAAAAGATGTAATATGTACATTTTGGAGTATTAATATAATTAGTAATAATGGTAATATTAAATTGGTCACATTTTGATGAAAGAACGACGAAACAATATTTATTTTGTCTCTCTAATTAGAAATATTTTATACTTAGGCTACTAATATCTCATTTTGTTAGTTTCAATAATAATGATAGTACTTAATGATAATATTTATTGATATAGTTGTAGGCTTACTTAATAAATTAATTAGTAAGGTTGATAAATTAAATACACATACTAATTACTTATTTAGCATTGTACATCATATGACCACATTATCTCTAGATTTAGATTTGTATTGATATATTTTTAAATTGGTACTTCTGAAATCTTATGTAATAGTGAGATAAATTATTGTGGAAGTGAAAGGTTTTTAATCTTTTTTTATAGAAAATGTCCGTTTCGCGATCCTTACCTACTATTTTATCAATACATAAATAATCATATTTTCAAGTCATATGGTGCTACTTTTCAAATGTCAATGAAATTAAAGAAACTCATAAGAATATAAAATATTACTTTCTTGCCATTTAACTTAAAAATAATATCTATAACATAATTAATTCATAATTCGCGATTCGAAGCGAAGTGGTTGATAAACACTCCTTTAATTTAAATGTTGTTTTATCGCAACTGATTAATTTATTTAGTATTTTAATCGTGATTTTTTTAAATGGTATAATTATTTGAGAAATTATAAAATTATTTATCTGCCTGAATATACGAGAAAAGTAATAAAATATATCGCCATTTTTTGAGTAATATTTGTATGTCAATTTTCAATACTGAGCTTTTTATCACGTTGGAGTTATTACAGTTGGTTGTCTATCTATATACGGTTCAATGTTTGAAAATTTGATCTTACTACCACTAATGATATCTTAGGAAAATCAAGATCCTGGGTTAACAATATTGGGGGTATACTAATTTTTAAAGTGTTATTAATCAACTTTTTGTAATACAAAATAATAATTTTATAGAGCCATGGTTAAATGTTTAATTTTTAATTTAAAGAAATAATACATTTTCACCTTTGGGTAATATTTTTGAAACGTTTAAAATAGCATTCTGAATATTATGAAAAATATGTATTTATTAAATAAATCGCATTATTTAGAAGTAACTTTGATAATTCACTACACTATCTGAGGTAATTTTTAATTATATGACTAGAATACGATTCTCTATTCTACATCATTTAAAGGTACTACGTTTTTTGTGAAAAAAACTTTAAAACAAGGTGTTGGATCCGACAATTTAGAAAAGTTCTTTTATAAATAAGCAAACAAACAGATTGCTTCATTTTTATCGAACGCTATAAAAACATTAAACGTCAGCATCACTGAGAAACAGTAAAATGGTTAAAAGTAAAAAATACGTATGGAAACTATTTCAGAAGTTTTGAGAGGTAAGACAATATAACTTGAATGTCAATAGATCAATTGAAGAAATTGTCTAGATGATAAAGGCTTGGGCTATAAATATGCAGCACAGTAATGACAATGGCTGCAAAGAATCTACTGTTAAAACGTTCTGGAACATAAAAATATTATAAGAAGTTTAATATAAATTTGGATCCATTCAATAATATTGTATTCAAACAAGCTCGTGATACTACAAACTATGCCAGAAAAAGATTAGTTCAGTACCACCTTGTATTAGTTATTATTTAATAATAATATTATGGAATGAAAATACACCAAAAGGGTTGCAACGAATATCGTATCACATTTTTGCAGTAGAATTAGCATGGAGGCCAGAAAAGCCTTTAATTATTTAATTAATTATTTAAAGAGAATGGTTGCGAATGTTACTATGTGAATTTAGAAATTAACTATTTTGTTTGTTGTTTGTAGTTGTTTGCGGATTGTCTCCGGAGGACAGTACCAGATTAAAAAGTGGCAAGAGGATTGGTTGGGTCTGCTAATTAAGAAGTTTAACTGAAAGATTAAGGCTCTAATTAGAAATTTCAAAAAAATCCAGGAGATTAAGCTTAACGCCCTGGTTGCAGTTATGCAAGATTTTTAGATTATTTTTATCCGAAAATTGACGTTCTTCTAAACAATAATTTGCAAAAGAGCTATAGTCTTGATTAAGACGAAATGCACAATAATGTTTGGAAAACCGAGTTGACTCACTTCTTCCTGTTTGACCTACATATACACTGATCAACGGATCTCATACATACTATTTCTTAGAGAATTGACTTTATCTTTTGTATTGAATAGCATGTTTGATAATTTTCCAGGTGATTTCAAAGCTACTTGATGATTCTATTTTCGAAGAATATTAGCAATCTGTTCCCTGTTTTTTTTTTTCTAAAGTATGTGAGTAAAATAAAATATGTATTTAAATTAGGTATTGTCGTATATATTAAAACCCTTGTGGTTTGATGACGTTTTCTGTTTATTAAGTTTGGGATGAGGTTGATGGGAAAACCATTGTCAATGGCAGTTAATATTTTATATAAATCAGTGGCTCTTCTGCTAGTAGTTAAATAGCTTGTACCTTAATAGTTATTTAAGGTGCAAGTGCAAAAAGTGATTCGGGCGTTTAAAACATGGGCGAGGAATGAGCGAGTGTTTTTAAAGCCAGGAGTGCATTAAAGAAACATTTGAATAATATTTTGCAAATATCATTTTTATTATTCAATGAATAAAATTGAAAATATTTTATCCAGAGTGTATTGACGAAAACTTTACTTAGCAACCAGTATCATTTGCGCAAATGTTAGTCGCCATTATTATTTATGGAAAAAAATTATCTATTAGTGTAATACTCTTATGAATTGCAGAAAGGACGTGTGATGGTGTTAGTAGTGATATTCAAAACATTCCATCCAATGTTGAAGTAGCCACGACAAAGGCAATGAAAACTATGCAATAACAGCATATATGGGAAAATATATAGAATATTTAATCATTTCCAACCATATTTTGCGCAAAAGTACTACTAATCAATATAATTACAAAATATTACAAAACTCCTTTTGAAACTTCTTCGTATTTGTATTAATTAATCAAAATTTGACGTTTTCGATGAAATTTTATGCTATAATATTTTCATCCATTAATTTTGACATTTCTGTGCCTTAAAAACAATTTGACACTTTTCTGTGCTATAAAAACCTAAAAAAGCAATAGTACTCTAAAAAAGCTACTTTTGCAACGAAAATTAATACCACTAGTACAAAATTTTTATACGATCGTAGATAAAAACCTAAAAAGGACGAGTGCTTTAGAAAGATTCTTTTGCAACGAAAATTGATCCAAATAGCGCCTACTTTCTATACGATTGTAGTTTCTATGAAATATACGGGTTAATGACTTTTAAATGTTGTCTTTCAATTTAACTTAAATAAATAAGTAAATCGAAGTTATCTACTATTTGTAATACAGCATAACAAAAATAATAATAATATAAATATAATTATAAGCAAAGATACACAATAAAATAAATTTCAAATGTTGGCGGAATTTTATAAAATATTATAAGTTTAGGTTCCATTTTTACTTTATTTCTCGATGTATACTACCACAAACTAGCATTTATAGCTTCTAGTGTTACTCGCCAATATTGAATTTTCAATATGAATTTGCTGAAATAATATTCTAACTCGTCATATTGATAAGTTTATGTTAATTGGTGAGAAAGTGATTAAAGAAACGCGTTATGGTTTATCCGGTTCAACGACCCGGCACCTCCACCATATGTACCATCAAATATATTTCAAAGTTAATAATAATAATAATCTTTATTTCTTCTAAAAAATCATATATATAAGTATATATATATATACTTTAAGGAAAATTAGGAAAAGTTCATTTATGCTGTATAATTCTTTGTTACAGAGGACATCAAATAATGTATTTTTAAATTTATTTCTGTTATCTATTGTTTTCATATTTTCTGGCAAGTGATTAAAAATTTGATGCAATTGTAATTTATATTATTTTCTGATAAAGTGAGCCTGTGTTTGGGGATATAATTAATTTATTATTATTATTATGTCTTGTATCATACCTGTGGAATGTTTTATTTTCGTAAAATAGCAATTTATTTTTATGAATAAATGTTAAGCATTCGAATATGTACTGCGCGTAAAATGTTAGCAAGCGTTTTTGTTTGAATATACCTCTACAAGAAGTATTGAATCTGAGGCTACACATTATTCTCAAGACTCTTTTTTGATTGACAAATATTGAGGAACTATGTTTACTATGTCCCCAAAAACGTATTCCATATCGCATATTCGAGAAAAAAACATTATTGTATACAATTTTTATACTTGTGAAATCTATCATATCTTTTAAGGTACGTATGCAGAAGCATACCCTACTTAATTTTTTTGAAAGCATCTCAATTTGGTTAAGCCACTTAAGATGTGCATCGAGTTCTATACCTAGTAATCGTACATAATTATTTGCTGTTTTATTGAGATTATTTATTGCTAATTTATTTATATCATATATGTTTTGTTTTGTTTTAAATAAGACAAATTTAGTTTTTGTTGTGTTGAGCGTTAGTTTGTTATTATTAAACCATTCGTGGATGCTATTGTAATTATGTTCACAACGTGTGTTGAGTTCTGTGTATGTTTTGGCTCATATTAATATGCTTGTATTATCAGCAAATGATATTATACTAGATTGGACGTCTGATAAAGAGTTTATGATGTCGTTGGTGTATATTATGAATAATATGGGCCCTAAAACGCTACCTTGAGGAAGTTCTATATTTGTCTCTTTAGATTCTGAAAATGTGCACGAGCCGTTAACATTTAATTTGACTACTTGTTTTCTGTTAGTTCAATACGACCTAAACCAAGCCAAAGCTGTACCCCTGATTCCATAATATTCTAATTTGGCTAATAGAATTTCGGAAGGTCTAGGAATATTCCACAAGCAAGTTCACCATTTTCAAAGTGGTTATGATATTATTAATACAATCAAATAGTGCTGTGTTGATACTCTTTCCAGGGATGTAGCCGTGCTGGTATTTGTTAAATAGTTTATGTTTAGTAAAAAAAAATTAACATCCTTTTGCATAGAGGTTGATTGTTTAGAGGTTGATTGTTTAAAAGTAATGTAAGGAAAATTAGTATTTTAAAATTATTAATAAAGTTTTTTGTAGATGTATTAATGTCAACATTTTCAACTCCGTTCCATTGTTCATCAATCAGTGACGTGGTGAAGTTTTGTATATTTACATTACTATAACTTCGATATGATGATTGCTTTGTTCTAGACATTGTTTTCTGTATATGAACGTTTAATAATAGCGCACAATGATCTGAAAAGCCTTGGTTTCTTACTAAAGTAATATAAATATGTTTATTTTTTAATGAATCATTAATAATGAGATTGTCAATACAAGTACTGCCGGTAACTGTGATTCCAGTTGGTTCATTGCTAAGAAGGTGTGAGCCATAAGATTTAATCAAGTTATTAAATTTCAGAGTTGTGTTATTTTTGATGAATATATCAATATTGAAGTCTCAATATATGATATAATAATTATTTAAATGTTCTAATTTATTAAGTAATTGATTCAATTTTGCTAGGAAAACTTTAACATCGCTTGATGGCGTGCGATATATGTAAACAATTATGTATTTCGCCTTACCAATAGTCAACCACGCTGCACTGTATTCGAAAGCTGAACATTCCGGAGAAATGTTCAAGTTCAATTCGCCTTTATTAACAATTGAATCATGCACATAAATCGCAGATCCACCACATTGTAAGTAGGCACTTATTAAAGAATACTTATTGATGTTTATATTACTTATTTCCTCGTAACGTAACCAGTGTTCAACCAAGCAAAGGTTTTGTCTATTTTTGATTTGTAAATTTGTGTATAGTTGAATTAAACTTGTGTTTAAACACTGAATATTTTGATCATATAGGGAGAGTTTATGTTCTTCTGTAGAATAATTATTCTTTATTGGTTTTTTTCGTGTTGTTGGTGGTCTTCTAAAGGTTTAAAAATCTTAAGATACAGCAACCTGCGGCCCACACTTCAGGATTCTTCACTTTACTTAGACTGATGAAAGGAACTGATAGTTTGAATGAAGAATAAACGTCTGAATGTTTTGATGTTTTATTTACCTGATTCTTAAACATTGTTTCGTTGATTTTAGGGTCGAGTCGGCATATGTGAAGATGTTCATATGATGTAACTGCTTTTAGATCATTCGTATTGCTACCTGTTCCAGAAATCCTTAGCGATCGGCGTTTTATTGTTGTTGTTTATTGGGTGAATGTCCTCCGCACCGATGTTTATGGATTTATCAGTGCTTACATTTCTTCTTTTAGGGATACTAATCTTGTCTTTGTGTTTGTCATTTTCGTCGAAAGCTCTAGTTTTATCGATGAGTGGCTGGCTGATTTGCGGATTAATAATTAAATTTCCCGCCTGTTCTTCCAACTTGTTGCGTAGATTTTCCACATCTTTTTCAAGGAATATGACTTTTTCATTCTGGAGTTTTCTGTTTTCTATGAGGATATCATTCTTCCTTTGGAGTTCGTTCGTAGAAGTCCTATTTCTGTTGAATAATTATCTCTGCTCAGACTAACCTAAATCTCACCAGGATGGTAGTTGTGGATGAATTTCCATATTACATATTTCATTTGATACACTTCCTTTAACCTTTTGACTACGAGTTTGCACAGTACAATTAAATGGGATAGCAATTTGGCGTCCACCATCTTAATGATTCTTAGATAAAACGTATTAGACTGAGAGACAAATCGGTCGATATTATCTTATATTATAGTAATACTACCTTTAACAAAGATGTTTATCTCTCTAAAACGTATTATGTTCGTTAACTAAAAAAATAATACAGTCCAACAATTATTTATACAGGGTGAGTTTTTTTCGATGTTCTCTATGGGGATCTCGGAAACTATAAGAGATAGAGAAACGGTTAAATGGGGAAAGAAGTGTAGATTTACGAGACGAATAAAATTCCACTTTCAAAGTTTTCAAAAAAGTCAAGGGTAACTAGATATTTTGAAAAAAGTAAAAAGTGTCATTTTTTTCAAATCAATATATCTCGGTTATTATAACAGATAGAAAAAAACTATAAAGGACAAAGTTTTAGATAATTTTATGCAGATTAATAAAAAATAATCAGAAAATTTTTAAGGCCATTATTTTCCGAGATATGACGCAAACTTACATTTTTTTAAATGGAAACCATAGTTGGCTATGGCCTCATTCAAAAGGTAATTTTTTTCTCTTTAATCCAATATGACATACGACATAGTTATTTCTAAAAATAAGTAAGTTATAGTCATTTTAAGTTTTATTATAAATAAAAAATGGGTAGCCATGGAAAAGATGAAAGTAAAACAATTGCAGTTATTTATAATAATAGCAATATTGTAATTATTAGTTCTACAAAGTTAAATAAAAATGAAAAACCAGCATAAGAATAATAATTTTGTAATTATCAAATGGCCTTCTGTATGTGGTATAAACCCATTTGTCAAGAGGATAATACGTTTCTTACAAAAATATTATGAACAGATGAATCGCGATTCACTAATTGTGGTATGTTTAATCGCCACAATGAACATAGATGAACTTAAGAGAATCAACGAGAAGTTTCACAGAGAAAACTACAAATTAAATTTGGGTTTAATCCATGGTGTGTTTGGATTAATAATTCTCGGTCCATATATTTTTTAAAGCTCACTAAGTGGAACTGATTACTTTCATTTTCTTCAGAAAGCATTTGAAGATACGCTCGATTGTTTAAATTTATCATTACAAGCAAGATTAAAATGGTTCCAATATGACGGTGCTCCACCTAATAACATGTTGGCTTTACAAATTATTTAAATGATGCTTTTTCTAACTATAAGTGGGAAGAAATAAACCAATCCCAGGGCCACCTAGATCTCCCGATCTGCGCGTTTTAGAATATTTTCTGTGGGGTTATGTAAAAAACAAAGTATATGAAAAATCATATCAATCTGTGGAGGATCATAAACTAGTTGTTATTGAAACATTTAATTCAATTTACATGAGAATAGTGAAAAATCCATAAATTAAATTTTAAAAAGATATAATCTATGTCATAATAGTATTAATAGTGGACTCTTTGACCATATTTTTTTAATATTAAAATTTCTCTCCCATTGATATATTGATAATTACAGAATTACTTTATGCGGTTGTTTCATTTTGATTTATCTGTGTAAAACTAATAATTACAATATTGCTAATATTATAAACAACTGCAATTGTTTTACTTTAATCTTTTTCATGGCTACCCATTTTTTATTTATAATAAAATTTAAAATAACTATAACTCACTCATTTTCAGAAATAACTATGTCATATGCCATATTGGATTAAAGAGAAAAAAATTACCTTTTGAATGAGGCCATAGCCAACTATGGTTTCCATTTAAAAAAAATGTAAGTTTGCGTCATATCTCGGAAAATAATGGCGATAAAAATTTTCTGATTATTTTTTACTAATCTGCATAAAATTATCTAAAACTGTGTCCTCTACAGTTTTTTTCTATCTGTTATAATAACCGAGATATATTGATTTGAAAAAATTGACACTTTTTACTTTTTGCAAAATATCTAGTTACCCTTGACTTTTTTGAAAACTTTGAAACTGGAATTTTATTCGTCTCGTAAATCTACACTTCTTTCCCCATTTAGCCGTTTCTCTATCTCTTATAGTTTCCGAGATCCCCATAGAGAACATCGAAAAAAACTCACCCTGTATATGTAATAGTAGAATATAGAGACATGACTCAGTAATATGTTAACATTTTTGTTGTAATTGTCAGGTTATTTTCAAAATTAAATTGCTCTCTTTTAACATTTTTATATTCAAATTCAAATTTTTTATTAATAACTCAAGCCACCATTTTGTAGATGCACATGTCAAATAACATAAAATTTAAATTTCAGGTAGCAGCTAATTACGTTACATTATAGAGATTCTAGTAATATTAAAAGGACAAAGATAATTGATAAAATAAAATTAATAGCACAAAAATAGTAGAATATACCATCAAACACACATAATATATTAGACCCATGGGATTACTACTACGTGATGTATAATAATATTTTTTAACGAGGAATTCTTTCAGCAGTTTTTTAAATTTATTTAAATTTCTTACGTTATTAATATTTTGTGGAAGACTATTACATACTGTTATGCATATATAAAAGGAAGATCTTTTATATAACGTAGTAACATGTTTGAGTACACGTAGTCTCATAGCATTTCTAGTATCATATTTGTGCTAGTCATTATTTTTTTTAACGAATTTAGGTTCGATACCGCACGAATAACACATTAGTAAATCTAAATGGATTCTAAGGTTAGTATTATTTTCTTTAAACAGGTTTCGGCAAGTTTCAGTATTAGACTTTTTTCTAATTATTTTTAAAATTCCACTTTGAGCCACAAATATTGTTTTAATGTCTAATCCACCCCATGCTACTATATTAAAAGAAATATAGGGATAATCTAGAGAGTAATAAAGATTCATAAGTGATTTAGGTGGCAGAATTGACCTTAATTTAAGTACTGCATAACACACACTATTTAGTTTACTACATACATGACTCTTGACTCCATAACAGTTTCTCATCTACAATTGGTCCAAGGAATTTTGTAATTTTGTTGTGATTGACTCTATAGACGCTTTCCGGTTGTAAAATTTCACCATTACAGTTTTGTCTTTGTTAAGGAGTAAATTATTCCTGTCGTTTTGATTATTTTGTGGTTTAATTCAACTTGTGTTTTACCATGTATATCAACTGCCGTGTCATCAGCAAATATACTTATATGACCCTCTGTTATATAGGTCGTTAATAAATAATATAAAGTTTGTAAGTTCTAGGATAGAACCTTATACACAGAGCAAATTTTTGACAATTGGTTGTTGGTATTAACATAAATATATTTCTCTTTTAACAACATGATAACACTCAATGTAAAGCCCAGTATTCCGTATGCATATAACTCGTCACTCATGAACTCATGACGTCGGCAGTGTCAAATAGGCACGAGAGGTTAAAAAATAAACTTGCCACGCACCTTTATTGGCCTAAGTTCGTGTTGATCAACTTCAACAATTCTATGGTTGTAGTTTCCGTCGATTGCCCTTCACGGAATTCATGTGAATTCTCGATTACCCTTGAGAAACAACTTAAAATTGCTACCTGTCTATGGTTTCTACTTCATCGCTGATTCATTTTCAATGAATTGGGATTTACTAAATAGGTTATTGGTGAAACTATATCGTATATTGCCGATTTTAAAATGTTGGTAGTTATACCATCGTTCCCTGCACTTACGTTTTTTAGTTTCATAATTGCTTCTCCTTCTTCTTCCACCTTCACGAATTCCAGATACATTGTGTAAAAAATTGAAGTGGGTGTTGTGCATTCCATTGATATGCGGTTTCCTTGTTGGGTATTTAATTTCTTAGTGACAACTGTAGAAAAATATTCTGCGAATATACTGGTGGGTTTATTTTCTTTCCATTTTGGGTTTTCACATTAACATTAATTGGTTTTTTGTTTTGCCAAGATTTTCATTGATTATTGACCAAATCCTTTGCTGCTTGTTTGAATCTTTCTCTATTTGCGAAGCGACACACTTTTTCCAATTGGACTAGAAACTGTTTAAGAAATGAATCAAAGGAATTGTTTATGTTGTCCAATTCTATAATACTCCAATTTACATTTTCTAGTTCATTTTCAGTGTATTTATATTTTATTTCCAGTTTATTTATTACTGTTTCATTAGGTTTGTTAGATGGTGAATTATCTAGATTTAGAGTTATTAGTTGCCAAAGATGGTCGGTTATGTGAAGATTGATATTACGTACTTCCAGATTATTGTGTGACCATGAAGCCACCGCGACGTCTCTTTGGGAAGCAGTACGTCTTCTAGATGTTGTTTCTATTCTCGATTGTTTCTTCAAGTTATTTTTTAATCTAAACGTATCAAAGATATTTTTTAAAATTTGTGATTCAATTGAATCTTCTGAGATATATATGTATATTCAAGTCGACACATAAAACAATAAATGTATGTTTCTTGTGGGTACAACAGTTTGTTTATAGAAAATAAATTTTAAAAAATAAAATAATAAATCAGCAAATTTAAAGCATTTCCTATTCTAAAATGTAAGTTGTTTAGCTTTAACGATAAATAATGACTTTTTTTATACATGAAAAATATAAAGTCATATATATTTACTTTCTTAATTTAAATAAGTATTTTTTTATTTCAGAGAAAGATATACACAAAACGTTGGATGAATTAATTCAGTGAAATAATTACGTTAGGGATTAAAGGAACATGTCTTAAAGAACAATTTAATAATAAAGAGGTAAACGCCCTTTTTGATTGTTATAAATAGATCTTAATAAATAAGATGTGTTGAGTGTTTATAAAAATTAACATATTTTAAAATTTGTAATCAATACATATTTAACATTAATAAATCATTAAAAAGTGATTTTATCATTGCAATAAATATAGATTGAGGGATATTAATAAATATACTTTGTTGTTATTTTACCCGAGTTTTAACCTTTACAAGGTCATTAACGACCAAACTGACTTGATACATTTTGTTCAACACAGTCTAATATCGTATAAATTGTACGTTAATTTAAAGTATAGTTTAAGACAAGCTCAATTGTGTCGAAACTATAGTCACAAATAAAATATAAATTGTGTGATATTAAAAAAGGTACTCGTGTTTATAATTCATATAATTTGGGCATGTTAATTTAGTTTCATAATAATTACCTTTTATAATATAAATTTCATGTAAGTACCTTGTAAGAATTTCAAGTCTGGTGTAACCTTAATGGGTATTACTTTTAATAAATACTTGTAAAACAAAATTTCAACATTTATAGAGCTTTATTCTTGAGGGACAAGGCGCATAAGCTCCCGGAGTCGTCAACTAGCTCTCTGGAAAGTTGTAAAAGTTGTTACGCCCGGCTTCATACTTCTGAGAGCTCGGTTAAACTTCTAATGCACCTATACAACTTGGACTAGACTTCACTAATATGAATCTTTTACCTTTTCGGTCTGTGTCAATCAAAACTTTACTACCTGCATATGAATTCAAACAGTGCCATAAACGTGTGAAGCGCAGACATTACGTACCGCTTAATTCCGTTCCACCTTTGTTGTCACTGAGCATGCAGGTGGGGGAGGCATGTTCCTGACAGATCACCCGCGGAAGGGAAAAGAGGATTTCGTGAAATATCGTTACACGCAAAACAGGGGACTTGCGAAATCTCCCTTTTATTTATTTCGACGCTAACTCACTTCTACGCCTAACGCATTAGGACCCAGAAAATTTATAACCGCTCAAAATTACCAAACTAAATAAAACCCCTAAACTGGGTTAAACTTAAAATTACATCAGTTGCGTATTCGGCGCTCTTGTCTAATATAATTCGAATTAAATTAAATATCGTAATTCAATTTTTAATGTTCATAAAACTGGGGATACTACATTTTTTACGGGATACTCGAAATTAAATAAAGGACATGTAATTTTCTTAATTAAAACGATGAAGCCCTGATAAGTTTATGTTACTCAGATAATATTTATACGTCTACTATTATGCATCAAGTATATCAGAAAATAAAAGATTTTATAAATGTTAATAAAATAAAATATGTATCACAACGTGAATGCCTCTACAATCTAATATTTAAAAGATTTTATTTTTAATTAATAATAAGTGTTTGATTATTATTTAATTCACTACAATTGTTTTGCTTCTTCAGGTAGAGAATATACATTATATATATTAAATAATTAATAAGCTGCTCTTTTTTAATTAAGTGTTTAATTACTGTGAAGTGTCTAGGCATATTACGTAAGATTAGATACGATATTCTATATAGGCTTCAGTAATGAGAGGTTTGAGCTATCTTTTAATTTTTGGCTCTATAATTATTTTGATTTTCTTGTTGATAAATGGGCTATAACTAGGATTTTATAATACTAAATGCAGCTTTTAAAAATATATTAACTTAGAAGTTAGATTTAATCGTAAAACTACTTTTTTATATTGTGAGAGTTTATTGTTTTGAAAAATTAAATTAAAAGAACATATTGACTTTTTTAATTCTAACGTTTTTGCGAAAACAGTATAAAACCACAGAAGTGATGATTTAAAACACAATAAATAAAAGACAGAAACAAGAATAGTACTGTCACCATTTGCTTTCGCAGCTCTCTATAATACACTCTAAAGTTCCTACAAGTTTATGAAGCAAATTTCATTTTTTTATTTTTGAAGAAACTTCCAAAGATTTTAATGAAATGTCATTTACTCAAAATGTAAATTTACCTCAAGTGTTCTTTCGTATTTTGCTATTCTCTAGAAATGACTCTCGTCTTCTTATATGAAAAGTTCTCACTCAATTTATATTGAGAGAAATCCACCAACCTATGGTGAAATACGGAACTCAAGCAGCTAAAAAAGCAAGAAAAAAAATCGCATAATAAATCGCAACGCTCCAAGCAGGAAATCGATTGGACCTATTATAAAGAGCTTCAGGGACTATGCAAAAAGAAGATAAGGCAACGTGTGACAGAATCCTGAAGAAACTTTTGTGAAGAAATTATGCTCACAACCACAGCCACAAAACTGAAAACAGTTGTAAAGTTACAACCTGGATTAATAAAAAAATCGTGGATTCAATGGATATACACTTATACTCATTTTTTCCGACTGCAAAATAATGGAGGATAGGGATGAAGACCAGCAGAAGATTCATACTCCTTCAAAAGAAGATTGGGCCATAGCCTCCAACATAATTACAGCACCCAACATAACCTGGGCTATTTAAACACTCTCACCATTTAAGTCTACAGAAATGGATGGAGTTTACTCAGCCCTACATATAAAGGGTGGACCACAAGTCCGTTTAAATTTGAATCGGTAGCTGCGACGAGCAACGTCGGCGGGGTGGGGCGGAGGGGCTACGACGCACAAGAGCGGCCATTGGGAATTCAGTACAATGGCGTCGTTCAGCGACAAAGAAAGTGCGTTCTGTGTACGAGAGTACTACCGCAACAATGATTCTTTTACTCTAGCGCAACGAAAATTTTGCGCTCATTACAACATACGGCGTAAAAATGAAGCTCCATCGATTCAATTGATTCGAAAATAAGTACAGAAGTTCGAGGAAACAGGTTCAACAATGAAACAATCACGATCCGGCCGACCTAGAACATTCGTGAAAATCATGGACTTAGGTGTGCACAGAAGATCTTTGATTCGTATTCTTCACAAAGATTTATATTTACATCCGTATAAAATCCAAATGGTACAGGAATTAACCCCTCAAGATCAGGCTCACAGGCTCCAATTTGCAAATGAAATGTTAGAGGGGTTCACCAGCTTTACCAACATGTTTTTCTCAGTCGAAGCACACTTTCATCATAATAGGCAAAATTGCAGATACTGGAGTGACACTAATCCTACATTGAAGCATCAAAAACCTCTGCATTCACCCAAGGTTACTGTATGGGCAGCGTTATCAGCGAGAGGCATTATTGGTCCATACTTTTTTTAAGATCGCCGAAGAAATGCTGTTACAGTGAATGCAGAGCGGTATATTGCCATGCTACAGAACTTTTTTTCATCGGCGCTACAGGATTTCGATGGTTTTAATCAACGATCGTGATTTCAGCAAGATGGGGCAACATGCCACACTTCCAATGACTCATCAATTGCTGTTCGCGAAATGGACAAAAAGTGATATCCAAAAGAGGTGCCATTAACTGGCCACCTCGTAGCCCGGACTTATCCCCACTGGACTTCTTTCTTTGGGGATACCTTAAAAGTAAAGTTTTCAACAGTAACCCAGTGTCCCTAGAGGAATTAAAGGAAAATATTCGAGAGGAAATCCAAACATTTCATGAAACACTTGTGAGGCCGTCATTGAAAATATCCCCTCCAGGTTGCAGCAGTGTCAAAATAGTCAAGGATCACATATGGATAATGTATTTTTTTTTAAATAAATTCGCATTTGTGTACTTTAATAATAAATAGAAAGTTTTTATCTCACTTAACTAGTTTCTTTTAAATCATCATTTGAAAGGTAAACGAACTTTTGGTCCACCCTGCATAAGGACTAAAAACTATTATTCAACACCTGGTGACTCTGTTTAGGGCATGCATAGCTTTTAGATATGTCTTTTAAAACTAGAGAAATATCAAGGTGGTATTTATGCCCAAACCAGACAAGGAAGACTACAGCCAGACCAAAGCATTTAGACCGATAAATTCTTTGAGAAACTTTCCGATAGGTACATAAGGTCCCGAATGTACCTACGAATCGGCTTTACCCAAATCAACACGTATACATACCAAGACGTTTAACCGAATCAGGACTCCACTGTGTGATTATCCATATTAAGAAGGCGTTGGTAAAAAAAAAATTTGGCAATAGACATATTTATCAACAGCAAAGGACACGTTTTATCAATGCTCGACCATTCAGTTGCACTTAGTGAGTGGATAAAACTTAGGCTAAACAAAAAACGGTCCAATGTTACCCGTGGCTGTCCACAAGAAGAAGTTCTATATCATCTTTTGTGGAACATAGTGATAGAAAGTCGTCTTCTAAGGAAGATAAAAGAATCTGGCTTCACATCCTATGGCTGGGATGAAATAGCAATTTTACATAAAGGCCGCTTTAAAAGTGTACTTAGTGAACTAATGCAGGATGCTCTCAATATAGTGGAGAAATGGTGTACAGACAACGCTATCTCAGTAATCCAGGACGGAGCTGATGTAGTTCACCAACAAAAAGAAACTGGATAAAATGAAGCTGCCCAGGATATTCAACGCCACACTAGCTCTGGCTTCACAGGTGAAGTATCTTGGTGTTATCCTAGATCCTAAACTGATCTTGAGTAATCATCTTTAAACCAATGTAGTGATTGCGATCATGGAGTTCTGGTAGTATCGGATAGTCGTTAGGAGATTACTATCACCCAGAATCATCATGTGGCTGTATACTACCATAAGACCGATCCTAACATCTACAGCAGTTGTATAGTGGCCTAGGCCACTTTTGAGTTTAACCCTAGGGTTAAACTAAAAACTGCATCAATTTAATTATAAGCAGTTTAAAAAGGGCGCGACTATAAATAATTCATTTCAGTGCTCTTAAAATGATCCATAGATGGTAATGAAACAGCTAAATTATTTGAAACTAGAAAAATTAATAACCCTAGCTATTAGTTCTGTCTAAAAATAGTAAATTGAAAAAGATTATCATAAAATACCAGAAAGTATTTGTGACTAATATAAAGAAATGACCAATATCGTTCAACACAACAGAATACCGCAAATTCGAGTATAGTACAAGTAGACCGAGGGCATTATATAACCACCTCTTGTCCAACAATCTCAGTCTGCCAACGATGGGGCGGGTCGCGCAGAGTGTGAAAGATGAGAATCTAAGCGAGAGGCATATACATTTTTCCGAGTACAATCGAAAACAAAAGCCGGGCGGTTTTTTATCAGTCTAGCGAAAGTCTACGTTCGGTCCGCGAGAAACACGTGGGTACCCTCTACAGGGAAAGCATACAGTATTAAACAGATTATGATGATTTTTAAATTTTGTCATTGAATTTTCCAAACGCACGAACGCACTCCCTATTATACCGATGCCCTTTCTTCCATCCTACGCCCGCCCATCTGCTACAGCGCAACTGGCCAGATTGAGATTGTTGTATAATAGTATTGCCATGGTGGAGCCGTCCGTGTCTTTGATGCTAGCCATCACGCACTCTATTCAGCGTTTCAATCTCTTGAGCACCTGCAGGTAAAAGGCTTAGTTAACAGTTAATGCGATTTAAACTCAAAGTAGACGATTCCTCGGACTTCAAAAAAAACAATGAGCATTGGGGCGAGGAGTTGATTGTTTGTGCCGTTCGCTGCTGTCTATTCGTTTCTGGGCCATACTCAAACTTTGTGAATTCTCCTCCGTTTATGAAAGGGTTTTAAAAGTCCAGCTTTTAAATCAAATCCCAATGACGTGAAATTCGAAGTTCTTTCTGGTCTTCCGTCAGCATTTTCGGCACAAGCTTCACAAAGACCTTGCGCATTTGCAGATCCTCAGTCACTATCCCATATACTGCAACTAAGGACATGTTTAGGGTATTATCTATTTGCTGGATGCTTAATAGACGGTCGGAAAGCAAAATTTTGAGCACTTGGTTTATATTTTTGTCAGTTCTGGGCGTTGTTAAACACCTTGTGCCATCACCCGGACTGTGACCTTGAAATTCCCCTTAAAGCATCTGGTGCGATAATCAGAGTAAAAATATAATGAGCAATTCAGTCGCTAAATAATGCTTTTTGAAGCAAAATAAAGTTAAAATGGCAATTAGCAACTCTGAATATCTTAAAATGCAGCATTGTGATAGGGTGAAAGAACATTCTGCCGAGTGACTCCCCTCCCCCCGGATCTCCTACGTCAAAATTATAAGTACATATTTTTATAATTTGTAATATATTTATTTATTGTAAGACGATCAAAATATTAAATACAATTACAACCCAAATATAAATACCAATATATTAGAGTTCAATCAACAAAAGTAGTGATCCTCTGAAGAAAAAAAAATAGAGAGGTCTAGAGCGGATATAATTAAAAACAAAAGAATAATATCTATCTA
Source organism: Ontholestes murinus (assembly GCA_963969525.1). Taxonomy (NCBI): domain Eukaryota; kingdom Metazoa; phylum Arthropoda; class Insecta; order Coleoptera; family Staphylinidae; genus Ontholestes; species Ontholestes murinus. The sequence continues at coordinate 17,937,910 of OZ018398.1, forward strand.
ATAATATCTACCTTCACACCAAGATAGATATTATTCTTTTGTTTTTAATTATCTCCACTCTAAACCTCTCTAGTTTTTTCTTCCGAGGATCACTAATTTTGTTGTTTCTTTATTATCACTGCTAGGTCTTCTGCATAGGCATTTATTTCGATATCTCCACTTAGATTTTATCTTAGAATTCCGTCGTAACACATATTCTGCAAAGTGGGCCCAAGATAGATCCCTGTGGTACTTCATATCTAGCGATTTTGTAATCAATCGTTTAAAAATAGTCTTAGCGAATATTAAGTAGATACGGACTTACATCGCTATTTTACATTTCTTCAGTTATGCTTGCTTGAGCAAAAAGCATTTTTAATTCAATTAATATATACTCTGTCGATTTCTTTAAAATGTAGATTTTTTACGCCACAGACTTCAGCTAAGCACGTAGTAAAAGTTCTGGTTCTTCGATGCTTAATATAAAGAGTAAGTATTGGCAAATAAAATAGGCTTCCTAAGATCGAGAGGAGACAGCATTAATGGAATTAAACCTCTGCCTTGCTTAAACGGAACTAAGACTTTTAGGTTAAACTCCAAAAACTAAAGAAATCACATATCATCGCCCCATTTATAAGTCATCTGTTAATAAATGTAAAATTGGATACTGATGCTAATAAAGTGGTAATTGAAGCTATGTACTTATTGCAAATCCGTGATTAACAAAAAAATACCTTCCTAGCTACATAGGTAAGAACTTTTTATAGCCAGAATAGAGAGGAAAAAATTACTTTCAATAGTATGATGGACAATTATTATAAATATATGTTGATAGTATTTTAAATTACGAACAGATCATTTGAATTCAACTCTTATATTTAACTTCTGAAACACATAAAAAAAATTGAGAGGGACAGATGATTTTTATCCTTAGAAGTAAAATTTTCTGAAACGTTTCATAAGATCCACAATGGATTTTCTTGTGATCTTATATGGACATTGAAAAAACTTCTAGGTTAATTGTAAAATCTTAGGCTTATCGGGCAAGAAAACAAGTCAAGCGAAACAACTTCTAGGTTAATCCAAGTTGTATTGGTATAACTTAAAAATTATTTTTATTTACCTTTTTTAATACATGTTAGATTTCACTTTCTTCACAGTATATATATTTTTATGTGCCTGTGGTGGAAGGCGGGTGGATTGAGTAGCCCGTCGATCAAAGCTGATCCCAAGCCCGTATAAAATAGGAGGGTTGGGCGGTGGACTAGTAACTTTAAATAAAATAAAATAAACTTTGTTTATATCACACACTTTATTATTTCAGTGACTATAGTTTCGACACAATTCAGCTGGTCATTATCAAACAGTTTGATAATGACCAGCTGAATTGTGTCGAAACTATAGTCACTGAAATAATAAAGTGTGTGATATAAACAAAGTTTATTTTATTTTATTTAAAGTTATAAAATATGTATCACAAAGTGAAAGCCTCTACAATCAAATATTTTTTGGTGGACTAGTAGCCTACCCCTCTCAAATCTCTAAATCAAGCCTCGGAACAGGACTAATCATAACCTTAAAACTGATGGACAGCGCCCGAACAGAGAATTCTCTTTTGGTACATGGAACGTGGAACTTACGTATGATGAACAAACCAGGAGGGCACAGCGATCTCATAGAAGAAATACATAAGTTTAAACTAGAGACATCACAGCTATACAACTGACCTGATGGCTTGTCAGCCGAATTCAAAACACGAAGACGCATACTATCTGCCAAAGTGGCAAACCAGAAGGTAGTAAAGAATTTGGAGTTGCATTTGTTATAAACAAAACAATTAAGTCCTCAAGACCATCCCATCAGTGAACGGATGTGTATCTTAAGATTACACACAATTCACATTCAACCTTTACTGCCCCAGGGAGGAATAAGAAGAAGAAATCAAAATAAGTTAGAACACACACATGATAATATACCCTCTAATGACACTAAACTAATTTTAGGAGACATGAATGCCAAGATATGGAGAGGGAGTACTTGGACACAATAGGCAAACATGGCTTACACATTACAACACATGATAGAGAACTACAAATACACTTTCCAACAAGCCTAATAATCAGCTCAACTCTCTTTCCCAATCGAAATATCCATAAAACCACCTTAGCATCCCCAGATAGCATAACTAGAAACCAGATTGATTATGTAATTATTGATAGGAGATGGGCTACAAACATCCTAGATGTTAGGACCCAAAGAGAAGCATGCTACAAATGTTCAAAACATTTTTTAGTACAGGTACGATGCTGGAGTAGTATTAAATCAACAAAAAATCGCGAAAAGCTAGCTGAAGAGATCTCAGCTATATTGGATAACCCTATTGAGAATAAATGTATGGAAGTGATATGAACCAAATAAAAACTACACCCCATGAAATAGCGTATGAAGAATAGAATCATCCAAAAAGAAAAGATACTGGTATAGTTTGATGAAGAGCGCAAAGCAGCTATTAACTAGAGAATTGAAGCACACCATAAATGCCTCTTAATCGATACAATAAAGAGGAAGGAAGCATTTAAACAAGCAAGGAGAGAAGCATACAAACTCTGCAGAGTAAATAAACGGAAATATAAAAATGATCAAGCAGCCCAGATGAAGACAGATTTCCAGAAAAACAATATGAGGAATGGGTTTAAATACCTTAAACAAACAAGGTAAGGGTTTAAACCGCACACAACACACTGCAGAGATAGGACAGAAATAATAACTAGCGTTAAAAAAAATAGAACATACATGGAAGAAACATATCGAGGACTTACTTAATAAAACGGAAGAGGAAACAACAGAGAACGCAACCGAAAACGCCTTAGCTTGACGCACAGGAGGACTAAGCAAACATCGAGTTCACGGGCATTATATCTACAAAAAATGATTGACTAAGAATATAATTAGAGATTACCAGGCCGGCTTCAGGCCAAGAAGATCAACAACAGATCAGCTGTTTACGGTAAAACAGCTACTACAACAGGCCTAGGAACACAACGTAGATGTGTACATCTTTGTTTATTTCAAGCAAGCACATATGACTCGATAGATGAAGGAAAACGGTTTGCAATGCTACGAGAACTAGGATTACAAGGAAAATGGTAAAACGCAATAACAGATAGCACAGCGCAAGTACAAGAACAAAAGCAACTCACCTGCCACTTTACATACAACAAGTGCTTGAAGCAGGGAGACAGATAGGCTCCAACTCTGTTCAATCTAGCGTTTGAATACGTAGTTAGGAAAGCAGACATTGGGAGAGCGAACAAACTGACAATCGGAACAATTAGTGGCGTACGCATCATGAGTCGAAACAAACAAGCCGCGGAAGAAGCGTATATAACATCAAAGGAAGAGGCAGAATGAATCAGCCAAAAAGTCAACACCAGTAAAACAAAAACATTAATGCAAAGCAGGTCCAATACCGCCTCACGGGCTAACCCTGATAATATAGAACAAGTTAGCAACTTAAAATATATATGAGTAACACTTAACAGCAGCGGTAAAGAAGACATCTAGATCAATACACGAATAATATCGTCCAATTAAAGAAAAAAATGAGCTCAGAATCCGAGAAAAACAAGAGCTGTACACCATCTTTAAAGAACACCCTAAATCGGTAATTGTTGTTAAGCTACAGAGATTTCAAGATTGAAGACAATTGGAAAACTAATAAAGCGTTGAACGAATGTTGTCGAAGAAGACGCCAAAAATGTCCTAAAACTAAGATAAACTACAAACTTTTGATTCACCTATCACTTGGTGAAACATATTGTACCGATTGGGTAAAAGTCTAATTAATTAATTTCACTTGGTTTTATTTGTTTCACAATTTTTATCTATTTCACTTCCCTAACTAGTTTCGATCACACGATCATTCTCAAAGGGTTTTACAAGGATTTACAAGGATTGTAATCCTTGTAAAACCCTTTGAGAATGATCGAATCTTTGTAAATCCTTGTAAAACCCTTTGAGATTGAACTTGTGATCTAAACTAGTTAGGGAAGTGAAATAAATAAAAATTGTGAAACAAATAAAACCAAGTGAAATTAATTAATTACACATTTACCCAATCGCTAAAACTAAGAGGTTGACGAAGAGTGGCGATGGACCGTACAGAATAGAGGAATAAATTAAGGGAGACCAATGCCCAAAAATTAAAATAGCACCATGTAATGTGAGAAGTATGTACCAAGCAAGGAAGGTACACAACGTAATAGCGGAAATGAAGAGAATGGACATAGATATTTTAGGGGTAAGTGATGTGCAATGGTCGGGAAGTGGAGATTGTCTCATCAATAACCACCATATCTATTATTCCGGAGGAGTTAACCAAAAACACAAATATGGGGTGGCCATTATTCTAACAAAAAAAGTAAATAAAACTGTTCTAAATGTTATAAACTTCTTAATAATCCAAAAATATGCACTAACAACCGATAAAATCGAGGACGAGATAGACGAGTTCTATGACCATCCAGATTCAGTGCTAATCAAAAAAACCAAGATGCCACGATAGTCTTAGGCGATATAAATGCGAAAGTGGGTGAAGGTCAGGTTAGGGGATATGTAGGTTCATGGGCACTTGGTGTGAGAAACGAAAGAAGAGAAAGACTGATTGAATACTGCCAACTGAAAAAAAGTGACGAACACATGGTTTAGATTACCCAAAAGAAGGTTATACACATGGGCATCGCCAGCATAATAATAAATGAAAGATACCGAAACTCCATACTTTCAGCTTACCCAGGAGCAGATGTGAGATCTGACCATAATCAACTTGTTACCGTTTTTAAAACCAGATTAAAAAAGTTAAACAAAAATATCATAGTAAATTAAATACACTAATACTTAGAAGGGAAGAAGTGAGAGAAAGGGTTAGAGAAGATATCAACAATAATATAAGGCAAGGAGAAAATTTGGCTGAAAACCTTTCACGCGTAAATCAAAAGTGCGGTAATATAAAAAAATCACTCTTGGACGGAAGCATCGATACGCTGAAAAAAACCCAGCATAATAATAATCCATAACATGAATGGAAGACAGACGAAATACTTAAATTAATAGAAGAAGAAGACAGCACAAAAGAAGAGATAAAAACAAATACAGAGAGATACAACAAAAAGTAAGACGAAAAATCATAGAGGCAAAAGAATATTTTATAAAATCAAAATGCAAATAGATTGTAGATCTAGAGAAAAATACGACTCATTCAACCTACACAAAAATATAAAAGAGCTGTCTGGTACCGGAAAGAAGAAACAAAACGGGATGATTAATGATTAAGAATGGAAACGTTATTATGGATTTACCTAACGGGATCAAAAGATAGGAAGAGTACATTAAGGATTTGTTCGATGATACGAGATCAGAATACAGAGAAGGAAATACAAAAACACAATGACCACCAATAACTGCCAATGAAATAAAACACGCCATTAAGAACTCTAAAGATAGAAAAGCGGTTGGTCCAGATGAAGTTCCCGTAGACATCCTCAAACTGATTGAAGATGACAATATACCACATCTAGTAGATCTATATAATAACATCTATAGTAGTGGTAACATACCACAAGAATGGCTGAAAAGTGCTTTCATTCTTCTACCAAAGAAAAATAATGCTGTAGATTGCTCAGACTATAGAACAATTAGCCTCATGAGCCATACTCTAAAAGTTCTTTTGAAGATCATTCGCAATCGTATATATAGAAAATCATATGCCAACATAAGTGAGACACAATTTGGATTCCGCAACAATATTGGCACACGGGAAGCCCTTTTCGGAATGTGGTCTTGGTTCAACGATGCCTTGATATTAATGTAGATTTATATCTATGCTTTATTGACTACAAAAACGCATTTGATAAACTACGGCATAACAAAATGATGAACATCCTACAAGAAAAAGGGCTTGATTCGAACGATATCAGTCTAATTAAAAACTTATATTGGAACCAAAAAGCTGTAATAAACGTTGATCGACAACAATCCAAAGAGATATAAATCCAACAAGGATGCATACTATCCCCTATCTTGTTCAATATATACGCAGAATCTATTTTTAAAGAAACGTTGACAGAAAGTTCTGGAGGAGTAGTAATCAACGGAAGAACGATTAACAATTTTCGGTATGCAGACGATACTGTGCTAATAGCAACCAATAACATGGATCTTCAAAACAGGTTTCAAGAAGTCAATACTGTATCAAACCACTACGGATTGAAGCTAAATCTAAAGAAAACTAAATATATGATTGTGACCAAGACGCATAACAATAATATCCCAGACATGCCTATAAAAACCAACAGAATCGAAAGTGTAAAAGGATACCAATATTTGGGCACCTGGTTTGAAGATAACAATGATCAAACTACATAAGTAAATAAAAGAATTGAGATCGCGGATATGGAATGGAGGCATGGACGCTTAAGAAAAATAACACCAAAAAGATAGAGGCATTTGAATTATGGGTCTATCGGCGCATGCTAAAAATATCATGGACATTCCATATAACAAATAAGAAAGTTATGCATCGAGTCCAAAAAGAAAAAGAGCTTGTTCAGACCATCAAGAAACGAAAATTAGAATATTTTGGACATATCATGCGGGGCGAAAGATACACTATTCTACAATTGATCATGTAAAAGATCAAGTGGGCGACGAAGAACTTCCTAGCTCAAAAACCTACGAGAGTGGCATGGGCAGCCAGCTACCGAACTATTTAGAGCTACTGCATCTAAAGTGAAAATTGAAATAATGATAGCTAACCTCCGTTAGGAGACAGCATCCTAAGAAAAAGAAGAGCCAATTAATTGATATTGAAGTGAATATGTACATTTTAAGACAGAATATGCTCATTATCAATAACACGTAACTCAAAAAATAAAACCATCAGAAATAGCTCCTAGGATATTACACAATATACAAGTAAACAACACATATTCAATAGAGGAGTTTTCTATATATCTTCTAATTATATTACAGAAGAATAATCCAAGGAGTCAATTCATTTCCTAGTTTAGTTTTATAAAGAATTCAAAACCTGTATTTTAAATTAATAAGAGTTTTTGTTGAGTAATATTTTTTGAATTATTTTTATCACTTTATTAGTAACGTATGATAAATATTCCTTCATAGTTTTATAATTTTATAATTTATATAAATTCGTTAATTTGAAACATTTTTGTAGATAATGTACAAGTCGATACAGAAGATCAGTAGAAGACTTTTTAGATTTTTAACGGCAAACTCTAAAAATATCTCATGATTTTATAATTTTATTGTAATTATTATCATTTATATAATTATTACATAATTGTTTATTTTCTGTTATAAATAAGTTATAATGAATATTCTAAGAGTTACATGCCCTGATAGACTTAATAACATTTTAATGCATGTTATAATTTAAACTTTATTGTTTATTTTTGCAATTTAACTATTCCTACCCCTAATATGTTACCAATTACAGCTATTCTAGAGTTGCAGCTGTTGTAAATGAATATATATTTTTCAAAATTAACTGGTATATAACTTCATATTTAACTTTTACTAGTATCATGCAGTTATTAAAAATAATTGTAAATGAATATAGATCAATTTTTGAAATCCGCATTAAAATAACCCCCATTCACAATAAGCAGTCGTAACCAGATGTATTCGGATCGCATTAGTTGTTTGATAAATTTTAATGGCAGGAAGTGCAGGTGTTCGTTCCTATTAAATTTTCTACACGGAATCATTTCATATTTCATGTTCTGTGTTCTGGTGTGCCGTTGAATGCATTTGGGGTGTGTACAGGATAAATACTTTTATTATTCATTTCGGATTGGAGCGCTAATGCAATGTAAAATGTTTCGCGTGTTTTTGCCAGATTATGATTTTTCTATTTTCGCCCGCAATATTTAATAATGCGACGGCCAACACTCTGAATGATTTAATCCATGTTTTACAATTGCACCGTGAAATATTACTGACAATTTTACAAGCACTATCTTTTAATACGTCAGGTGTTCAAAGCATTTACATCGTGTTCATAAAAATTTTCTGAATTATTCTTCATGTTTTTTCATAATTAATATATTAATTATAATTACCTTTATAATTCTTTAGAGCAGACACTTTTATTATACATAGCTAAAAGTTCTTTGACATGAAAAAAATGAAATCACCTGTGTTTTTAAGCTAAAACAATTAAATAATTAATAAATTGTCTCCACACGTACTAGTTTTATACATCAAACTAAAAATATTTAATTAGTAAAAAATACTACCTATAATTAAGTGCTATAGTTTGGACCAGTCTTAAAAATTCCCATTTATATATAATAAATGTTAATTGCTATACGAGTTCAAAGAAACGATTATTAATTCGCATTTATAATTTGTGCCCTATATAAATTCTGACATTTTCCCACGACACTAATCAACATAATGAAAGCATTGTAAATAAAATTATAACTTTCTGCATAATTTCAGAACAATTAAGATAATATTTACTTTATACGACTGCAAAATACACGTTGAATTAAAACTACGATTCATTAATTCTGGTTAGGCCGGACTGAGACTGAGACAAGGGTAGGCCGAAATTAATTTACATTGTATGAACGATAAGGCCCAAAATTACACATTTCTAATCCCTCTTAATTTCACCCCAAACATAAATACGACATAGGAGCGCGCACACAATCTCTGAAAATAATTAATTATTTACTAATGGCTTCATAATTAAAAATTATACACCAGCATTCATATTATTCATTGGAAAGGTTTTATGCCGATTAAATCTTATTATATTTTTAGTGATATATGTGATGATTCTGAATTTTTAATTTTAATTATTTATTTAAATTTTAAAAAAATTAAAAAAGAACCAAAATAAACATACTTTATAGGATTCTATCAGGTGATATTTTTTGCACATATAATTAATACTATATTTTTAACTCAAACATTTCCAAAAAGTTGGAAACAGGCTCTTATACGACCGCTTCCGAAAATCAAATCGCCTAGTGAGTTTAAAGATCTTTGTGCAATAACTATCTAAACTATCGGAAATAATCATTAGTCAACAAATGTTGGTATATTTAAATAGAAACAACATTATACCTGACATTCGATTTGGATTTAGAAAAGGACACGATTGTGTGTGTTACTATTATGTATTACTGATGACATATTTGAATCTACGGATAATGGAAAAGTAACAGTATAAATACTATTAGATAGTCGTGCCTTTGACACAATTAAGCATGACATATTATTATCCATTTGTGCCCATATTGGGTTTTCTGCTAACGCAGTTCGTACTTTTTCAAGTTATTTAAAAGAGAGAACACAAATGGTCTGTTGTTAAGATATTGGAAGCGGGGGCCCCCAGGGGTCCATCTTAGGACCACTGTTATTTATTTTATATACCAGTCAATTCTATAAATGTATTTTACATTGTAATTTGAGAATGTATACGGATGATACACAAATTTATCACTCTTTTTATTTAAAAGACTATAACCAAGCTTTAATATTAGCTCCGATCTAAATAATTTATGCGAACTTTCAGATAGTCATTCTTTAGCAATAAATAATGACAAATCTCAAATTATGCTATTCGGTAATAAACATGATATTAAAATTTTAAAATCTAGCTTAATTTTACCAGTAAAACAGCAGCAAATCACCATTGTTGAGAAAGCAAAGAATTTAGGTATAACCTTTGATCAAGCTTTGAGATTTGATGATCATATCGTTGGGACTATTAATAAGGCATACATAGGCTTAAAACTCCTATATCCTCATAGACATTCCCTTAGTCGGCAATCAAGAAAATATTGTGTGATAGCTTGGTTCTTTCGCACCTTAACTTTGGTGATATAGTTTATGGCCCGTGTTTGACGAAGGAGACAGCAAATAGGATTCAAAGATTACAAAATTCTTGTATACATTTTATTTATGGCATCAGGAAGTATGATCATATTTCAGAGGCTTTAAACGATTCCGGTTGGTTAAACATGAAAAATCGTCGTAAATTACACTGGTACTGTTTTTATTTTAGATTATTAAAAAACCGAATACCTAAACTTTTTTATCAAAAAATCTCATTTTGGACAGATGTTCATAATATAAATACTAGATCGCGATTCCTCATATCACCACCCATTTTGACTCGGCAAAGTGGATAACTAATAATTCAAAAAGATCTACCATTCCAAATACATCGAAATCTGTAACATCATTTAATTTGTGTTAAACTTCAATGTACTTTGTATAATTTTCTTAAGTTATGCGTATACTATGATCATTTTTGTTTGTTTGAGAGACGTAATATAATTACTTATATATTAGCTTAGGCATCTGATTTAAACTGTGTATTTTTCATATTTTCAAGGTTCTGATGGAAGGACAGTTCTGAACTGAATCACGCCTTGCGGTTTTAGGTTCTAAGTTTAAATGTATTTTTATTGCGAAATATCTATTTTGTGATACATAATATTATAGTTATGATGTGAATCTGTCATAAAATATGCCTACAAGAACTTAAAAAAAGGATTATTATATTATATTATATTATTATGAGTATTGTATATCAAGCAACCTAAAATTCGTTCAGAAGAGCTTGCAGCATCTGCAAAGTACGTTGTAAGATCATAAGTCTTTTCCATACAATGTCCAACGCATGCTCAATGGATAAAGGATCAGAAGATCGAGGTTGCCATGGCAACATATTGACTTTGTCTTTAGCAAATCGTTCCTTAAAAACTCTTACAATATGGAAACGAGCATTATCATGCTATAAAATTAGGTCTTCTAACTGCTAAAGAAATGGAAGAATATAGGGTTTTATCTCTCTATTCATAGTTCATATTAGCTATGATAAATACCAAACAAGATCTACTTCCATAAGTTAAAGTACCCCATATTATAATCGGTACAGTTTGATGCACAGTTCTCTTAACAGAAAATCCCATGTTACGACGTTCTTTATATGACCCTCATATGGACATCAATCATCAATCCACAAATAGAATCGGGATTTATCACCCTTTATTACCCTAGGTTACAGTTCAGTCGCAACCTACACCACTCCAAACATTTTTGTCGTTGTTGAGCCCAAGATATGGCTGATAGGATTGTAAGACGAAAGCTCTGATTCTCAGTAAACCGTTAAAGGGTTACAGGATGAATTTCGGTAGCTAACCAAAGATCGGCAATTGATCTGGTACTGGAGAATCGATCTCTTGTTGCCATTAATTGAAGATAAGCCTTGAATTTTATTTCTTCTGTTTGTTTCCACGGTTCCTTTTTCTTCGACTTTCCTGACCCATCATGCCTGATGACAGCGCGTGAAGGTAGTTTTATTTTGGTTAAGGCGTTTGGCAATTTCTCTAATCAAAAAACCACCTCAGCGCAAACCAACTATACGACCTCTGCCGAATTCGCTTACTTCGCGGTAATTGTCATACTGCCGCATCCTAGACATAATCAAACCTCCAAAACACAACAAAAATAACAACGATGAAAAGTGAAAATAGAAACGAACCGAACACAATTTCATAAAACGTAAACCTGATAAAATTGTTAGAAAAACTGAGGAAGAACAGACAAGACCTAGCAAATAGGTTATTTTTATTTTGTCAATATGAATGAATTCTAATTATTTACATGATATACTACAAAGAATCACGCAGCGTAACCAGCAATACACACAAACACCAACTCACTCACAAATAGTACCACATCTTTTCGTATAAAATAATAATATTACATCACAAGTTAATTCATAATCAACAGTATATATAAACCAGCAGTATATCAACAATTTCTCAATATAACGAGATAAGTGAACAAACAGTCACACAATCAAAAGCCGATATATCAGTTTTCATCGACTTGATTTCAACATAATTACAATTACACAAGTACAATGCACTAATAATTGAAGCATGCTAAGCCTATGCTTTTATACTGCCTGATCAGTAAAGACGTAAAACAATGTATTGTGTATTACACGGGGATGGGGGAAGAGCACACTTGGAAATATAAGTAAACGGTTCACACTCGTTGCTAGCTCGCTTTATTCTGTTCTACGGCACACGAAAATATACAACAAAAACGTTCAACATAAAAAAGGATACTGCGCACATAGAATCGCGCCAATAACAAAATAAATATTAATTCGGATATATTACACAATGGATAGGAGATGTTGTTACAGAAGACCAGTCAATAATAAAATCGAAACGAAGGAAAACCAAAAATGATCATGGGAATACAAGATCGAATGTTTAAATTGCAGGGGAATTTATATAGGCGAAACAGGCAGAAACTTTGATGTAGGATATAAAGAACACCAAAAAGCAAATAGGGAAAGGAAAACAACATTTAGATTAGCTGAAAATTCCATTAGCACCGGTGAAAATATGGGAGAGATGTCGGCGATTAAAATTTGCAGAAAAGAGAAAAATCATAACCTCCTAGAGGAATTAGAGATTAGGAGAGCCATCGATAGAAGGATGAAGTTTTTGAACAACCAATAAGAGCTAATCCGGTCCGAAAGCGTTCTAACTGTCCGCCTATTAATATTACCTGCTTCACAATTACAAGTGAACAATCTTCGAAGGTTGCTAGGCCGGTATTGAGCGATGTTAATGTGCCGGCTGATCCGATTAAAATCATACGTGTAGGTAACAAATCTAATGGAATACGACCCGTAAAAGTTATTCTTGCTAATGAGTCTATTGCAAAAGAAGTCTTGAAGAAAAATAAATCACTCAAAATTGGCATAAAAATTAAACCTGATCTAACACCTTCTCAGCAAACTTATATAAAACAACTTCGAGAAGAATTGAACCGTAGAACTGTCAGCGGAGAATCTAACTTAATCATAAAATATATTAGAAACATAACTCAAATTGTAAGAAAACGGAAAACTAGATAGCCCTCAACAGAAAAAAACTCTCAGTATTTATTATCAAAATGTACGTGGCCTCAATACTAAAATTACAGATTTTTATCAAAATGTCACCATAAGTCAGTATGACATAATTTCGATAACTGAAACATGGCTCAAAGACGGTGTATTTAATCATGAATTGTTCCCGAATAACTATTTAATTTTTCGCTGTGACAGATGCACAAATTCCACTTTATCAAAAGGTGGAGGTGTTATTATCGCCGTAAAGGACACCATAAAGTGTCACTCCGTAAAAGTTAATTTTCATCTTGATAATATTGATATAGTAATAGTTGAACTAATCCTAAATAAAACGAGACTTACTATTTTATGTGTCTATTTCAACACCACCTCCCCCCCCCCCCGGCACAAATGTAGATGAGTATAATATACTTTTTGAGTACATAGAAGAAAACTTGAATACTAATACACTTATTATAACTGGTGATTTTAACTTACCAAATTACTACAATTGGATCACACGCAATATTCGTTGCAATGATTTGACACCGTTATTACACTTCTTAGAAGTCAACAAACTTAAGCAATCCAACAATATCTGTAATAGTAATGGCAGAATTCTAGACCTTATAATCACACCTAATAATATTAATTGTCACACAAGTATGCCTGATGATATATTAACTAAGATAGATAGTCATCATCCGCCACTTGTTTCACAAATTACACTTACACACACAGCTAACTTCCTTCATTATGATTGTGCTGAGAAATACTATAATTTTAAATCTGACAATCTTCCTAAGTTATATGTTGATATGGCGAGAACTGATTGGTCACTAATTGAAAATACCACAAATATAAATGAAGCATGTGATATTTTGTATAACCTCTTATATGAATTGTTCGATAAACATATCCATAAAATCAACGTTAAAAAACAGAAAAAGAAATATCCAGTCTGGTTTAATAAAGAGAAAATTAATTTATTAAAGCGAAAAGAAAGTCTGCATCGAGAATACACAAAAAACCAAAAAGGATCAAATCCGATTACATTAGCAAAAAAATCAAAGCATTAAGTAAACTTGCTTATGAAAATTATATTAATACTGCGGAAAATATCATACATACCAAACCTCAAGAATGTTGGTCCTTTATTAAGCAAAAAAAAAGGGTGAGTCTAGAATTCCAGGTTATATGAAACTTGAAGATGCTATTTACGATTCTCCACAAAATATTGTAGACGGTTTTGCAAAACATTTTCAGAATTCATATTCTGATAAATTTGAAAATCTCGCAACCGAAATGGAACCAGGTGTCATGGGAAACTTTTATATATCCGAAAAACTTGTTTACCAACATTTGCGTAGGCTCAAACCGAAACTTACAGCAGGATATGATCAAGTACCAGCTTTTTTACTTAAGGATTGCACACAAGTTTTAGCTAAGCCATTAGCCTACTTATATTCACTTATTTTAAAATCTGGAATATTTCCCGCAGCTTGGAAAATGACCCAAGTTTGTCCAGTATTTAAGCGTGGTGATCGAAGTGACATCAAGAACTATCGTCCTATAGCAATTGTAACCAATTTCTCCAAAGTGTTTGAAAGTATTCTAGCTGAATATTTGTATTCTTGCATGAAAACAACGTTTATACATCAGCAACATGGATTTATTCGGAATCGATCTACAAAATCAAACTTGATTAATTTCACGGAAACGGTATCAATACATCTAGAGGCAGGTCAGCAAATTTATGTAATATACGCTGACATAAGTAAAGCATTTGATCGTATGCCTCACTCAATGTTAATGCCTGCAATCATCTAACATTAATAGTAATGTAGTGTCAGTGTTGTGCTCTTATTTAACGAACAGACATCAATTTGTGAACTACAAAAATGTCAAGTCACGGGTCTAAGCTTCTTCAAGTTTAGTCCCTCAAGGATCTAACTTAGGGCCCCTTCTATTTCTTATTTTCATAAATAGTGTAAGTGAAAAACTAAAATGTGAATTTCTATTGTACGCGGATGATATTAAATTATTTCGTGTAGTTAACAATCTTACAGATTGTGAAGATTTGCAGAAAAATCTTGAGATTTTATCATTGTGGTGTGTAAATAATGGTTTAGAGATTAACGCTACTAAGTGTAATATTATGTCATTTTATAGAACGAACAAGCCAACTATTTTCAACTACAGCTTAAGCGGTACGACGATCTCACGTCCCAGTTTGATCCGAGATCTCGGTATTTATTTCGATAGAAAACTATCATTCCACGAGCATGTTGAACGTGTTGCTTCTGAATCTTACAAAGTGTTGGGATTTATTTTACGCAATACTAAAGACTTTCACTCAATTGGAACAATAATTAGACTATATGAGTCACTTGTGTTATCAAAGTTAACATATTGTGCTGCAGTTTGGTCCCCAGGTTACCTTAAGTACATCAACATTCTTGAAAAGGTTCAGAAGCGATTTCTAAAATATCTATATTTCTACAAATACAAAACATACCCATCTCGGAATATAAGTTACAATGAATTGCTTCTAGAATTTAATTTTACATCAGTACATAATAGACATCGCTATATTTTAATTCTAGACCTATATAAATTGTTACACAATTATTATGATAATAGTGATTTATTAAGACAAATTACTTTCGCTGTACCCCGTACATGTTCTAGAGATAAGTACTCCTTTGCGTATAAAACACCAAGAACAAATTATCGCTCTTTTTCACCACTTAATATGATGATTCAATACTATCATAACATTCAATATGGTGCAGATATATTTAACAACAACAAAAATGAGTTCATTAGAGAGCTCAGATCTTGTTTGTTTTAATATATATTTTATTGAAACCTTGTTAGTTTTATATACTTTTAGATTATATTCTAACATTTTAGTTTTTTTGTTTGGTATGTAGGTATATATGTATGTATGTGTGTATGTATATATATATATATATAAGCACAAAAAATTAATAATATATATATATATATATATATATATATATATATTCTACGTATATATGTAAATAAATACGCGTATATTGTATGTATACATTTGTATTTAATGCGGTTACTTTAATTGTCCTAGAATTATATTTATATTACTTTATAAATTTCTCTGTAATTAGACTTGTGTCTGTTGAGGAATAAATATATATTATATTATATTATTATTATATTATGTAGCGTGACAGGAGAGGTGGGAATAGAGAGAGGGAGATTTGACAGTGTAAGACAGTGTTTTTCATTTCTCTCAGCACGTCGCATTATTTCTTATCAGCGTAGGGAATCATAAAATCCCATTTTTTCAATGATTTTTGCCAATTTTGTCGATTAAAGCGTCGTCTGTCGCGAATACAAAAAAAAATGCAGATAGAACTTTTTTTTTTTTCCCGGAGTATTCAAATCCGTACTAAAAAATGGGGGTTCCTATTTAACTTTTCTATTTCTCACCCCCTACCCCCTAGGGGGTTGAAGGAGTGGGTCGAGTTTCGTATCATTAGATGTCCCCTTCCGAGGCGAACTAATTTTAATTATAATTTTTTTTTATTCGATGTGTAGTTTTCGAGATATTTCAATGTCTTTACTTAAATTGAACACCCTGTATATAATTATACATGTTTTTAATTTCAATTAGTTTACACTTTTGTTAATTGTCTGCGAAGACCAAAACACATGTCAGACAACTAGTAATAAAAACATTTTGAAACAAAACAAGTGTTACTCTTCACCTCATATTAATATCTGTTTTGATCAAGAGTTTCGTGCGACAAGTTTCAAGTTTACTTAAGAATCAGTCAATTTTGTTACATTGGTTGCATTATACATGAATCTGGGTGGTTGACGCTATAAATCGTGGACCTAAAAGGATTAGATTTCGCAGAAGTGTTGTAATTATTTAGTCACTAGATTCTTTTGCCTCCGATTCCCATTCCGTGCAACCGAAGTCAAAAAATTGACCATATCACAGCGAACAGTTAATTTGCGGTTGTCGTTGAATCTTCTACTTCATATTTAACAACACTGTCTCCAAAATGCAAGACTTTTCGAATCACAGACCATGTTCCTAAGAGGTTTCAGAAACCTAACGAGGGAATGCCAAATATTAAAGTAATAAATCTAAAGAAAAAAAACAGCACAAATTGACACCTCCTTGACAGAAAACACAAGAAACCACAAGCCCAATACATTTCAAAATTTCATCATTGGCGTATAAACATCAAAAATTGACGAACATTAACATGATCTTAAAAAAGTAAAGAACAAAATTAATCATTATCGACTTAGTCTAAATGTAATTTTTTCTAGAAACAAAATATTGTAATTTTAGATCTCCAAAATAATATAGAATTCTTAAAATTCTCCAAAAATCCTTTCAACTTCCATATATTATCCCAATATTGTCTTCCTAGAATACCTAGTATTAACCCTAAATTCAAAAATTTGATTTCATTTCAACATTTCATCCTTTTACGCAATAACGACTGACGCCATATGACTGGACAGCACAAGGCAAAAAGACCTCTGGTCGATAGCCTTTTGACAAATTAATACATTA
Organism: Ontholestes murinus; assembly: GCA_963969525.1. Lineage (NCBI taxonomy): Eukaryota > Metazoa > Arthropoda > Insecta > Coleoptera > Staphylinidae > Ontholestes > Ontholestes murinus. The sequence continues at coordinate 17,955,426 of OZ018398.1, forward strand.
ACACCTCATTAATTCTTCATTATTCACTATTCCAATGTAAATAGGTACAAAATTTGTCAATAAATATATGTTACTAGTATAGAATTCTCCGGAAATATAACACTGATTTCACTCATTTAATACCAATGCCTAATACAGGAGCCGAGAAGTATGATGTTTTTGGAACGCGTAAAACTCAGTAGCTTACGATTTCGGAATGATTGATATGTGACCACCCGACTTTGCCATTTGGTTTTAGTTTTAGTCTAAAGTGGATGCAGAACCTTTTTACTAGAGTATCGTTAAGGCCTGGAGTACCTCGAAGTGGAGAAAGAAGTTTCTGAAATTTTGCATTTGGATTTACACTTTCGCTCATAGAAGATGGTGGTTGTACCTAAACTGAAACCAAATTATTTCCAAGACAACTCATTTCGCTAAGAGGGTACATCGAGTGTCCCTCGCGATCGCCTTATCTTACCCCCTGCGATTTTTTTCTACGGGGGTACCTAAAAGCCCGAGTATTTATTGAGAAACCACGCACCCTTGATCAGCTGTTCAATGCTATCACCCAAGAATTTATATTCTAACAAGTTGGAAAGACTCTGTTCCAGGATTGTGTGGAAAACGTACATTACTTAGATGACATTATTTTGCGTATATAAATGTTTTTTTTTTACCCCTTTCCTTTGATATTAATACGAAATGGTATATTTAATTGAAAATTATAAGAGTTTTTTTTTTCAAAAACGTCATACTTCTTTGCTGTGCTTGCATTGCACTATTAAGCTACCCTCTTATAAGTTGCAAATCATTATTCTTTACACCCATCACTCCTCTCCAATTGAAGACCCTATTTTTACAAAAACTTCCGTCTATGACTTCAACATAAATAAAAATCAAATCAATAATTCAAAAATCAAAACAGTTTGCTTTATTTCTAATTCTAACTTCTAGCATTTTCCTTGGTACTTTCTCGTATTTACGATATGGGCTACGATGATTTTTTAAATAAATTCTCATTATCCATTTTCCTCTCAAATTCCACAATATATCAATTTAAGGAGAGCGGCAATGATGGAATGACTGATTTTATAGAATCTTATCCTAATATTAATCATTATTTCATATCGCTATTCATAAAAACATTATCCAATTCCATCTTAAATAAATCTCCAAAATGCAAAAAATTCCCTACAAATATCTCCAGACTTAGAATGTGACATTTAAACAGAAATTTAACAAAATGTCTAAGGACGTTCAAAATGTAATCATGCAATGAGATAAGTGATTTATGGATAAAATCCTACGGAACAATAGCAAAAATTACCAGCAGAAAATAAATAAGTTAAGTAAATATTACAAAACTTGTTACATTCCATATACCACAAGAATGGAAAAAATAACCTGGCAATGATACCCTTCATCCAGCAGTTACCATCCATTAACCTTACTTCCTTGAACAAACTTTGCTCAAAAACAAAATTATGTCCTACATATCATTTTCACCTCAAACTTCCAAATAGCAAATCTCGAAAGAAACAAGCTTGCGGTCCCTTGCAAGATGTGAAGAAAGCCTCGATTACACTTTTCGCTAAGGCCAAATCTCTAGAATAGTTGTCTACACAATCGCTTTCCGCAGTTTCCCTTCTATCTAATTTCTCCTTAGCAAGGTGTACCCAAAGATTTTCCCATACTATAAAATCTCGATCTTTCCCAACCCAAAATAATTTGATAAATTCGCCAATACGCTCCGCTATGTTCCAGCATGATCTACACTGGTTTGCGAAATTCTGGAATTTTAACAATCCCAACAAATCTCAAATCCTACTTCCTTTTCATCGACAAGGAACCACTTTCTTGAATATCCATAAATAGCCAGAATATATATCCCTCCGTCAACTACAAATATCTAAGTATAATATTTCATACTAAAGTAATTTTTGCAAACCACTCAACTGCTGTTAAAATGAAAATCAAAAAGCAAGGTATATATATTCTGTTCGTTGGATCTTCCCTTGTACGTCACAAACTATCGCTTCGAGAAACGACACAAAAACATTCAGTCTGATAAAGAAAACCAAATGCGTTAGAAAAAGAACGCACTGTAAAACTTTCGTCGTTTTTTGAAGCGATAGTTTGTGACATACGACGGAAGATCCAACGAACAGACTATATTTACAAACAAATACATACATCTATAAAATGACAGTGGCCTTTGACTTGACTATTCCTCTTCTACAACCCAAGTCCCAAAAATATCAGCGATTAGGATTCAAATAAATTACACTAAATCCTACCCACTCTCAAATACTATTTACTCTACATTCCCAGAAATAAAAATCTAAAGATATGATTGTGCAAATTTCCTTCCATAACACTCCCCAGATGTATTTCATCTTTCATAATCTTAACGACGCTTCAGTCACGAACTAATTTCATAATAATAATAATAATAATAATAAACTATCTTTATTCTCATTAAAATAACGAAACACATAAAAAACAAATCGGTAAATGTATTATACAATTTTTGAACTTCAAGACTGTATGATTCCAATTTTAGTAAGACTTCAATTATTTTCTTTTTGAAACTATTTAAATTGTTTTTCAATTAAAGTTCTTGCGACAAGTGATTGTAAATTTTCAATCATGTAATTGTCTTTTCGAAGAATATAGATGTTTCTGTTTCCAAACAAATAGTACACATTCAAGGATATATATTGCATAAATGTTTAATATTCCATTTGTTGAAAATATTGTTCTACACGAGAATACAGGTTTTAGACATAGGTCTTAGGTTTTCTTGTACAATAAAGATCTTATTAATCTGTAGAGAACTGCCCCAATGATCTAATTAACTTTCAAAGCTCGTGTGATAAGACAATTTTAAAATTGATAGATCAACACTCTTCTTGAATGTATGAATCATAATACTTGTTTTACTTAAACTTTTTGAGATGTGTATTATCATATGTTCGTTCCATTTCAATTTGTCATCAATATATACACCTAGAAATTTTGCTTTTGTCAAGATTTATTATAGATGGTGTAAAAATGTTTTCACTTTTTTTAAATAGTATATTTAGATTTTGAAATTGGGATTTGCGTTTAATTCAAATAGATCATTTATATAAATAAATGTGGACCTAAAATACTCCCTTGTGGAACCCCGATAACAATGTCTAAAACCTTAGATTGTGTAATGCCGGTTTCACGTCTACTTTGTAATTGCATGTTGTAATTTTGTTGTTTTAAGCTTGTTGCTATGAATAATCGCATAAACGTCGTAAAATATTAATTATACATTATTAAATAAAGAAAATATTCTAATAGCAAACTTATATAAACTTTCGTGTAGTATTACATTTAAATGTATTTGCCACAACAATATTATTATATTTAATGAGAATGTTTTGCAAAGCAAATAAATACGATAGGAACGAGCGCATAGTGAATATATTATCTCCCCGTCTATAAAATGCACGAAATGCGCAAGCATGAAAATGACACGAAAATTAACTTCTAGTAATTGGTAGCTATCAGTACGCTCAGAGCCAACTTTCCGATTGGAATCGGGCATGCTTAATCTGAAGGATTAATAACAATAATCAGCGATGATTAACGTGCGTGTGTAAATTGGCTTCTAGTTACTGGCCGTTTACAAATAAATTGAAATTATAGACTGAAGTTCGCAACAAAGCCATTGCGACTCGGAAACGAAGTCATTACGTATACACCTCAGACAACTATAACCGTATCCAACGCCGTAATGAAGTAATCAAAGGCTGCTTGAAAGTATCCAATACTTATGCTTCCTGCTTGTTTCTGTTCATGCAACGCCCTTTATGGATCCCACGTTCGCGTTCGCGTTCCTTCGAAAACTTTTAATCTCCAGGTTAACATAATTATACTGTCTATTTCACTCCACTTAGTAAACGGGTAGGTAAATGATATGCCATATTTCACCAGGAAGGAACTAGTTACGTACCTATATATTTTATTTAAAAGGTAAGGGGAGAGTTTAAATAGGGAAAATATTGTAAATATTCTTGGCATTAAAATGGCGTTCAAAAATTGTACATATAGGTAATTATATATTTGCTTATTTTACATGTAAATACCTAATTTTGACACAAACCGCTGTAGAAAGTTAACAATTCATTCACTTTTTTAAATCTCAGAGATAATTAACTTAAAGTGTTTAAATATTTGCCTAGTGTACACAGAAAAAATGTTGCAAATTAGATAATATTTAATAACTCGTAGATTTTCTTAATTTAAATCCCGACGCTTCCAAATTATTAGGCATTTTTATTGCTTAAAATTCTGAAGAAATTTGAAAGTCGTCCATCTCGACTACCCTTATTAAATTTTGATTTTAAAATATATTTATCTAATTTTTTAACAATTCTTTTAATGTTTTTGGTAAAATTTTAGCTACTTATGTATTTATGAGCTTTCTGGAGGCCGCGGCAATATTGATAGGGTATCAGCGACAAAATTTCATCTCCTGCTTATGTGCTGGATATTGGCGCTTATTTCGCTAAACGGCCGGTTGGTGATTCCAAATTTAGCAACAATTTGATCTGCTGATGACCCATGTAAATTGTCAAGGCAGTCGCTTTAATGTATCCTTGAAACATATTGATACATCAGACGACGGGAAGTGTTTCCTTCTCAATGGTTTAGTAGTTGCGCTCAGGGAGTTAGGAATCGGCTCGTGAACTCTACTGTATATTAATCGGCGGTTTACATCTGGCTAAAAACCTTGATGGTGTAATCACTTGCGTCGATTCTGAGACTTAGCGGTACGTTTCCTTGATCTGCTGCAAAACTAGTGGTGAACACTGAAAGCGTTGGAGGTTCTCCTGTACTTCTTTCCAGATAAATTCACATTTTGTTTATTGGCTTCATCCAACTAGTAATTTTTCTGGACCGACTTGTACTCCTTGCGGGATTATAATGTGGCCAAGGATCAGTACTTTAAGTGGTCCAATATTTGATAATCACGTCATCGAAGTAAGCTAACACTTTTATTTTGGGAAATTCCTGCATAGTCTGTTTATCATACACTAGAATGTCGCTGGTACATTTTGCAGGCCTAAGGAATCCTTATGAATTCGTTCCGTACCAACATATGAACCTAATCATCCCGGTGTACCTAATGAATCTCATCCGAAGCTTCCTCGGCGGTGACCTGGCATTGGTCAGCTGCTCGACCACACTGGAGGGAGCCAAGACGTCGGCGGAATTGGCGGTCTCAGAGATCGCTCGATGGTTTGAGAATGCGGGGCTGACTTTGGCGGCGCAAAAGACGGAAGCCGTATGGGCGGGCCACAGGGCGGACAGCAGCATCACCAAACAGGGGGTTGAAGTGGGACATAAGAAGGCCGTGAAATATCTGGGGGTATGGATGGAGTCAAACTCCAAAAATACGGCGCACATCCAAGAGACGGCACGCTGAAAGGATGGAAGCGGCGGTGGCCAGGATCCTGCCCAATGTAGCAGGGCCAAGAGAAATGAAGAGAAAGTTGCTGGCTGAGGTGGCTAGGGCGAAACTCCTATATGCGGCCCCGGCATAGGCAGAAAGGACACGCACGGCTCGCAAATGCGAGAGAATGCGAAAGGCGACTCGGACCGGGTTACATACGTCAGCGTACCGGATCATCTCGACAGACGCAGTGGAGGTTCTTTGTAGCATGACCCCCGTAGACCTACTGGCTAGAGAGCGGGAGGAGGAGTACGTGGACCGAATGAGGGGGTGCACGAAGCAAGATACCAGGAGGAATGCCAGAAGAAGGACGCTGGGAGATTGGCAGACTAGGTGGGGGGGCAGTAATAAGGGGGAATGGGCCAAGCGACTGATCCCACACCTGGGCCATGGGTACGGAGAAGGCAAGGAAAAATGGACCACTGGCTCACGCAGCTACTGTCATGGCTGCTTCCAAGAGTGCCTGGCCAAGTGTAAAAAGGTGGAGACCGGGCAGTGTCTATACTGCGGGCACCCAAAAGATGACGCCGAGCACACAATAATGGATTGTCCAGAATGGAAGCCGCAGAGGGAAGAGCTGAGGAACATCAAAGGAGAATGGGGGCTGTAGACAATTATAGGGCGCATGCTGCAGGAGGAAACAAATTGGATAGCTGTGGTAAAGTTTGCACGGGCAGTGATGGGGAAGAAGCTAGAGGATAGCCTGAAGAGTAATGAGTAGTAATCTAATATGTAGATAAGTAAATTAGGTGAATTGCGTATTTTTTATTTTATTTTTATTTTTGTAATTATAATTAATGTATAATTGTGTAATTTGTAAATTGTAAATATCAATAAAGTCGTCGATGGAGGTGTACAACTGGACTGAACCCGTTCAGCCGGGAGAAGAATGTTACGGCGATATCACCGACGTTCCCGCTTCACGGGGGTCAGTGCTGCACCGCTTGCGGACAGCACACTCCAAAAAAAAAACATATGAAGCTTTTTTCCTTCATGTCTTTCTTGTGAAACGTGAACTTTCTAATAACCTGATCGCAGGTTTAACATGAATATTCACTTGTTTCCTCCTGTAATCTGGAGTAGATCGTTGAATCTTAGCATTCTATGTATATACGGAGTCGTTATAGCATTTATCTTCCGATATTCGACACACCATTTTTCTTCGGAACCGTCACTACCGCTGCAGACCAAAGTGATGTGGTTTCTCGAATTCGAATTCTTGTATTTTAAACTCCTCTGGCTGTCCTTTTAGCTTCTGCTCTCTCAGATGGTAGGGCTTTTGTTAGATTGGCGGATTGTCTTCAGTGGGAATGCTGTGCTCTATTGGGTTTGTTTCATCGTTTATGTCTTTGTCAAATACATCCTTTAAATCCTGCATGATGTCTTAGATTTCGGAGCGTTGGCTTCTGTTCAATTGGGGGCATTCGTCCTCATGCAATTTTATATTTGTAGGGAGGTGGTGGTCCATAGGTTTCCGGATGGCTAGAATTGGCTTGTTTTGGTGTTTCTTCTGTTTTATTTTTCTTGTCCAATCCGGGAATTTTCATAGTCGTAGTCCGTAGGTTGGTCATAGAATTGTAATGGCCTTTGCGCGGCATCTATGAGATTTTTCGTTTCTCTTAGGAATTCTATCCCTAGGATTGTTTCAGTAGTGCGGGTCCCTGGAAGATCTTCTACTTCCTTCCTTATGATAAATCCTTGAATATTAACCCGAAACAGCGTCAGCTAGGGAGGAATACATTGTGAGAAAATTGCATCTACTTCGCTCTCCTGAATATATACATATATTTTCTCGAATAATAACTTAATTTGTTACCCAATGTCTAGGATAGCTATTTCCTCCAAATCCTCGATGTATAAACTTTTGTGCATCCGCTTTGCTGTCATTATGGTATATGATCATGCTTGACTGTACATTTCAAGCCAATTGCATTTTTGGCATTGGCTTTTGACCATTCCTGGGGTGTTGCAGCCAAATCATCTAATATTATTTTGGTGGGTTTCCTAGTCGATACGGAGACATTGTCCTTCATGTTCTGGCATTCGTCTCATATAAAATTTGTTCTTCTACAGAACGAAAATGCTTCGTGGTTTGGTGAAGGCGGTTTCTCAAATCTACTACTTCTCTCTTTTGGTAGAAGAATGCTTCAAATGTTGAGAGTGCTGAACTCTGTAGTTAATTTTTGATATTAATTTACTGCGTACAGTATATCTATGATGATTTTTCCTGTATCTTTTCTTCATCATGTGTATTTCCGGTAATTACTGAGTGTTTGTCTTTTGTTTGCGTATGTAAGATTTTCACGGGCATATTAGTGATCGTTGATAAGTTTTGCTGCGTTTGTTTGTTTATGTTTTGGTTCGTTAAACTATTCATGCCTACAATAGTAATATTTTTATTGACCTTTTTAGGTGATTCCATATGACGTTTTTTTGCGGTTCTGTCTGCTGAGGCATTATCTTTTTATTCGCCTTTGAGGGCAGTATTTTAATTTTAGAGGTGTTTGCGGTGTCCTCTTGTAGAATAAATGTCGACTGTATTGTTAAGCTCTGAATTATCAACAGTTGATTTATAGATTTCAATTGTTCTTGGAGGAAGATTAAGTTCTTTTGCAGCTCTTGTATGGTAAGGTCCTTAGATTGTAATAGTTCTTTTAAATATTTTACCTCAATTTGTGCATTCGATTCGATAACGGTCCTCCGCTTAAAAATGATGATTCGAAGTCACCTCGATCGTCGGAATTGCTATCACTCGGGCCTTCTTGAGTATCGGAACAGCAGATTATCGATCCCTTGTTAACGTGAATCGAGATATTTCATGCAACCTGGGTGCATTGTAACGCTACATTTCACACACTTTAGTCCACTTTGTGGTACCATTTGCATTTTTCACTAGAAGCAGTAACTCGTACGTCTGGCTTGTTCGGCGACATATTTTAATTAAATAAATGGCTGTTTCTCCTTGTAAGACAAGTGCAAACTCCTTCAAGACCTCGTCATCACTTGCTCTTTTTTATTATACATTGTGATCTATTTAATGAAGCTGTCCCCTCGTTGCAGGTTTTTTTTCCTTCGAATTAATGTGATTAAGCTGTAAATCCTCTCCTCGGGCTTTGTCCTATGAATTTGTTGAACATTTCTAAAAAATTTTAATATAAATTTTCTTCTGTGCGGACTGATGCTCCGGAATTGGTTATTTGTTGCGTCATCTTCATTTCGTTAGATCTCGTATTCCTTTTCTTGACTTGTGAAGGTTGTTGAGGAAAAGGTAGTATTTTCTGCGTTATATTCACATAATTTCAAGCTTGCTTATTTATATGTTTTCTCGATTACGGGTCGTGGAGAGTCTGAGTGCAACAAGTATTGATAGGACATAGTAATGCGAAGAGATGGCAAGTGACGTGGTGGATGTCCACTTCGTCGGCTGGCTTGATCCAGGTGATCTGAGTGTGATACTCGTAAAATTTTGTAGCGGATATTCCGTCGTGGGCGTTTGGAATAGCGATTCGGATGGCCAAAACTGGCTTACTGTTCATTGGTGCTTATTCAATTTGGTTACTTTGAGTGGACGTCCAGTCCAACTATCTTGGTCCTGTGTCTGGTATTTATAGTGTGTTTTTCGCAGTACTGTCTCTTCTTCGCGTAGGTGTGAATTTTTAAGTGAGTGTGCATCGGGGTCGATATACCTTCGGACTCCTCGGTCCGGTATGGAATGGATGGTAGAATACTAATGAGATGCGTAGGGATGTAAGTACAGCAAATTTTTGTAAATCACAAATATCTTTTTGGCGTAAATCACAAATATCAATTAATTTAAGGGACATGGAAAACATTTTTAGAAAGTTTTGAATTTTATAATAGAGTTTAATTGTTTCTGGTAACTTTCGGATACCTCTAAAGAAATTATTCATAAGAAAGTTTCGAACCATTTTTTGACAAATTTACAATTATTTTTTTTATTATTTTCCTATCATTCTTAAACAATTCGTTCTTCTTTCAAAAATATTTACTGTTCTTTCTTAAGAATTTTTGAATATTTGAAGGCAAGTTTTTTTCTTGAAGTATTCAGCTTTTATTGTTGTTCCTAGGTGGCTTTTTTGTAAAAAAAAAATTTAACTGTTTTTCCAAAAATATATAATACGTTTTTTAAAATTTTCATATGTTTTTTGTTATAACATATATATCTTAAACATAATTTTTTTAAACGTTAAACTATTGCAACTCTTTGTTAAAAATATTTAAAACAAGGTTTAAACGGTTTTTTCCTTAAAAAACTATTTGTTCTTGTTAAATTTCATTTTTTTGTAATTTCTTTTAAGAACTATAATATATGACATTTTTGTATCAGAACTTTATGTGGTTTTTAAAAATTTCAATTATTTAAAAAATAAAATAGAAAATATGTTTTAGAATTTTTTAAATGTATCTGATAGATTTTAATTGATTTTGGTATAATTTCAACTACTTTTAAACAAATTTTTTATTAGGAAGTTTTTAACTCAAAGTTTCTCGGCAAATTTCAAAGAGTTTTACTGCCATTTCCTAAAACACTGTTCCTTCTTTCAGAAAATTTATATTGTTCTTTATTAAGAATGTTTAAATATTTTTTTCCTAATTGAAAATTTCTAACCATTTTTTATTCCTTATTTAAGAGCATTTTAAAATATGTATTTTAGGAAGATATAATATATTAAAAGAAACAAATATTTTTGATAAATTTTAAATTTAAATCTCATTGGAAAATTTCAATTATTTTTGGCAAATATATCCCGTTTTTCATTAAACTCTTTGTTTGTAAAAATTTAAAGCAAGGTTTAATCTGCTTTTCCTAAAAATAACTCGTTCTGAATCAATCTCAATTTTTTAAATAAAATTTTAACTATATGAGGAAGCTTTATTGAATTTTACAATATTTAAGAAATATTTTATCATATATTTTAACAAATTACCAAATGTTTTTGGTAAAATGTCAGCCATTAGTAAACAATATTTTTTTTATAAAGTTCTCAATTGCTTTTCTCACTACAAAGTTTCAACTGTTTTTTGGCAAATAAGTACATTTTTCCTTTCAACTTATGATTTACAAAATATACAATTTAATCCTTTTTTCTTTACAAAATTTAGCTGTTGTTTTCTTAATAATTTTTCAATTAATTTTTGTAAATAGTTTCAATGTTTTTTTTTAATTTTTAAATGTTTTTTTACCAAATCTAAATGGGATTTTCATTAAAATTTCAAGTATTTTTAGAGAACTTTAAAATATTTTTTAAGTTTTATTTATATCTAATAAATTGAATTTTTCTAGCTACTTTTATTCAAATTATTTATTAAAAAGTTATTTTTAGGCAAATTTCCAATTGTGTTGTTTACATCTTTTTACTGCCATCTTTTAAACAGCTGCTTCTTCTTTCAGAAATATTTTACTATTCTTTATGACTTAAAAAAATTAACAATTTTTGTTTAGATACGCTCAAACGTTTTGCAGAAAATTTAAATTGTTTTCACATGTTTTGTAATAAATTTCCAATGAATAAGTTTTTTCTTTCCATTTTTAACTAGAGATTTCGTTTTTCTTGATCAATTGTTTCTTTTTTAAAAATTTATTATTTTTTTCTTGTATGTTGATTTGTTGTTTTTAAGATATTTTCAAAATTTCCAGCTAGTTTAATTTTCAATGGTTTTTTTTCTTTGAGAAATTAAACACGGTTATTTTTTAAGTCTTTTTTGAATTCCAACTAGTTTTCAAATGTTTTTTTAGAGAATTTTTAGATTAGTTCAGTTTATTTTACAAATTTTCACGTCTTTGATGATCTCTTGCTTTTTTGACTGTTGGTCATTCTCTATGAGATATATACAAAACTTTTTTACAAGTACTGCTGAACCAATAAAAAATATTTTAGGTTTTATGTTGCGGCACCACTGTTTAATCTGTTGTTATTTTTATTTTTATTTTTTTTTTTGATAGTTTTGAAGTTTTGTTTATTGATTAGGAGTCTCGTTTTTTCAAATCTATTGGAATACCTGGAAATCGACAGACTTGACAAACTACTTCACTGTAATTTCACTGGAAACCTTTTTTTTAAATTCCGACTACGATTATTAAGTGTCTACTTGTTCAGAACCCCATATCTGTTAGTACGCAATGTACTAATATAATAAACTTATTTAAAATTAGAAATAAAACTTTAACTTATTATTCTGTGTTCAAATTAACGCATTAATAATGTTTTCACATCAAGTAATATAATGACCTCATAACAATATTGGCAATGAACTTAGAATAATTAAAATTTTATTAATCTTTATGACTTTATTATTTATTTATTATTACTTTTACTTACTTTATTTACATATTATTTAAAATTATATTAACTTGCTGTTGGTGTATTTAAAATAACTTGACTCGGGAACTTTGTAACTTAAATTTTATATCGTCTAAAGACAATTTCCGGTTAAACACACAAACCAGCTGATGTGGAAATTACGTTAAGTATATCGTTGATAGAAAATTTGATTGGAAAATTTGTTGTATTTATTAAGCAAATTAACATGAATAAAAGACAAACTCTTATGCCTAATAATATATAGTATATATGGGTAACGTAAATCTCACCATGTAATCAGCTGGAATTAAATAATAAACAAAAGGTAAGTGAGGCTTAATTATAATTGTATTAAAGTGCAGATCACATCAAACAGTTTCCCGATGCTCATCCTATGTAACGAAATAACCGAAATAACGTCCCGAAAAGACCTTAATCCGGCCCTCGATATGGAAAGCATACAGGGCATTCCTCCATATTTATCCTACTTATCTAGTTCGCCCTGCACTCTAAGGACTAAGGGCGCACGGGGGGGACTGAATCTGTTTATAGGTTTTCACTATATAGTATGATCAATCCCTTATCCGCTTTACCCGTTCGAGTATTATGGCTTTGAAACCGCGAGCCTTATCACATAACCGCCCTCACTTCCTATTCGACGCTGCCTACAAACGACCCACCAAATGAAGAAAATGGGGCCCCTAATTTATTCCACTTACGGAAGAGACCCCTTACCTCGCGCTACACGCCCGCACGCACAAACACACACACACACATACACACCCTCCTCTTGTTTTCGGCCCTCAAACGGATGACACCCTTTTCCATTTTATGGCCAAAAGGCTTACTTTAACAACACCGGCTTAACTACAACAATTTCGGGGGATAATATACATTTGCGAGTTAATAATATAATTAATTTACATGTTTTGGACAATAATTCAAAATAATATTTTAAAATATGCATTAGTTCAGATTAACAAATGTTAATTTAAATAACCATGAAATTATTTCTTGTATGGTGGCAGTGTTAACTTCTTGGTACATTTTGATAACGAATTTAAATAAAAAAACTTTATAACTATATTTTACAACTATATTTCAGATTAATAATAAACTAATTATTTTCAAATATAAACTTTATGTTTTTATCTAAATCTATACTTTCCTAATATTAATAATAAAAATTACAAAAATGTATAAAGACTGATGTTTCGATTTATTGAGAAGATATAGATTAACAATCTAAGTTCTCAAAAGATTAAATTATTATTTCCCTGCCAACAATAGCTACGAACTGGTTTTGGCATATAAGAGTTTCCTCAGCGTAGCACAGTTGAAGAAAGAACGGAATGTTACTATGGAGTTAATAAGCCTCCAGTTCTTCGCTATAGATGGAAACATCATTATAGTGACACCTACTTTCTAATTACAAATTACATCATCAATAATAAGGAAACTGTCAACATTAATTCAATGTTTATCATTTTAGTTATTATATGCTGCTGTTAACAGAAAAATAATCTGTCTACTTACATAACTGCATTAGCAAAAGCAAAAAGTTGCACATTTTGATTATTTAGAAGCATAATAATTTTTTATAGTGTCTATTCTACACCATAATTTTGATCTTTATATCTCAGTTACTTGAGACCTGTACTTAATATGTTTAAAAATTAAGAATAAACACATGTTACCTCTTATGATCTAAACGTTGCATTAATTTCCCTATCTGTATGGACAAAACTACGGAAATTAGAGAAATCAGTGCAACGTTTAGACACCTTAGTAGTGACAAGTAAATTTTATAGTATTTTACATTTTCAAGAAGGTTGTTTAAAAATAAATTGCTACGATGTTAGCAATAAGTTTACTTTGTCATAATCATAAACTATTATGTTTTAATTTTAATCAAGTTTCTATTTTACATTAAAATTTTAATTTATAATTGTAGTACAGCAAAGCTCTTGATATCAAACATCTTATTCATTAATTTATTTAAAATATGAGTGAAAAAAGTATTACTATACCAGATTTTTGAAGAATATCAATCAAAATAATTCCTTGGCTTACCTGAAACAAAAAGAAAGCCATTTTTTTTACAAATCAATCAGTTAAAAAACAACGAATTAATATTTATAAATAGCAAAACTACTAAGTAAATTAGCTAATAAATAACTTAATTAAATTGAGACGGTGGAAACAAGGACTAACCAAACACTAATTGATGAAGGTCTTAATATTTGATATTTGCATCCACGTTTAAATAGTTTTGATATATATTTATAAATACTAATATATGTTTAAGTTATTAGATTGCAGATAAAAATTGAATGTCATATTGCCCAATCTACATGGAAACATGGGAAACAATATTATATTTAATTTTTAAAAAATCATGAAGATGAATTCCAAAATTCGCCAATAACGTAATCTTTAAAAGAAATAAAGTCGTTTTATGTGAGAAAATAGCATAAATAACATATTAATTTATTGTATATTATTTTATATTTACAAAAGGGAACATATTATTTGGAAGATCTATAATTATCTATTAAAGAAAAACAAAATTTTGCAGAAAAAAATTAAAGTTTTTGCTAGTAGATATCAAATCAAATCAAATCAAAATCTCTTTTATTTTCAAAAAATATGTACATACAAAATAACATGGAAGCCTAAAGTAATACATATTAGTGAAAACATGTCAAAATTCAATTTGATATTAATTAAACATAACAAAATACTATAAGTTCTACAAAATATATACATAATTATAATTGGGTGATGTAATACATTGAGATAATTTACATTATATTATAGTTCTGTATATGTGTATAATTCTTTTTCACATAGATATTCAAACAGTATTTTTTTGAGTAATTTGGGATCGTTCTTCAGTAATTTAATTCTATCAGGTAATATGTTAAAATATTTCATTGCAGAATATTGTGGTGTCCTTTCATACATAGATAATCGATGTATAGGCAGTGCGAAATTTTTATAAAATCTAGTATTATAATTGTGAGAGTGTTTTGTGTTACAATCAATATTATTATGTTTTAGTATTACTTCATAAATGTATAAGCTGTATAAAGTTAATAAGTTGTTTGCTTTAAAATGACCTCTACATGATTCCGAATATTTTAGCCCCAACATAGTTCTGATTGCCCTTTTTTGTATTTGAAATAGTTTTTGAATGTGACAACTTGAACCGTAATAAGTAATTCCGAAACGTAGACTTGAGCAGAAAAGTGAGTGGTAGATTAATTTTAAGACATCTAATGGTGCCCCTGCTTGTTTTACAATTTTTAACATATAGCATATTGAACTCAGCTTCTTTTCTAGGCCTGTTATATGTGATAATCCATTCAGTGTGTCATCAATGGATATTCCAAGGAACCTAACGGTCTTTTTAATGGTGAATTCAGAGTCTAGGAATGATACATTTTCAGGGTATATTATTCTTGACCGGCTTGTCTTGAAAAATATAACCTCGGTTTTGTCAGTGTTTAGGTGCAATTTATTCCGGGACAACCATTGAGAACACTCCGAAAGGACCTCACTACACTTATGTACTGCATCAATTACATTTTTTGAAGGGATTAACAAGTTTGTATCGTCTGCATAAATTTCAATATAGCAACCTAAATTTTGCATTATCGGAGCGATGTCATTGATATATATAATGAAGAGTAAAGGCCCTAATATGCTTCCTTGAGGAATGCCTTTTGATATCCGTTTACTCTCGGAGAGACAGTTTCCTATTTTGACACGTTGTGTTCGTTCAGATAAATAATTTTTTATAAGGTCGTGCGCTATCCCGCGAATTCCATATTTATATAATTTATGAAGTAAAATATTGTGGTCTAAAGTGTCAAATGCTTTAGAAAGATCCAATAGTATACCTAGTGGAACCTCATTCATTTCTAGTGTTAACAAGATACTATGTAAATATTGATGCAATGCTGTTATTACCGATTTATTTTTTCTGAACCCGTGTTGTGATGTTGTAAAAATGTTGAACTTATTTAGAAAATTTAAAAGCCTAACATTTATTACAGTTTCAAGTATTTTTGCGAAGCAAGAAATAACACTGATAGGTCTATAATTATCTAAATTTTTAGGATCGCCTTTCTTAAGAATCGGCGTCACCAAGGATTGTTTTAAAATATCAGGAAATATACCTACTTCTAAAGCTAGATTTATTAAGTGCGTTAAAAGGTCAACAATTTTATTTAATCCATATTTAATTACTTTGAGAGGTACTTCGTCATAGCCTGCTGAATTATTGTTTTTTAGGTTAAATACTATGTTGAAAATTTCAGTATTGCTAACCGGCTGAATAAAGAAAGAATTTGGATTTACTGGAATTGCATCTGTGTATGGAATAGAATCTACGTTTAACGGTAAATTTTGTATTATATTTAAAAAGTGGTCATTAAAATCATTTGCCATTTTTTCCAGATTTTCATTGTCAATTTGTACATTTTTATTTTGAGATTTACCAGTAATATTGTATATTATCCCCCAAGATGTTTTGTTAATATTGTCTGACCGTAGGAACTTATTTCTGATATCGTTTTCCTTTGCATTGTGTAATAGGCGATCATATTGTTTTTTAGCCTCTTTATAATTTTCTTGTAAATGTGGTGTATATTTAGATATTACAAAAAGTATATCGCTAGGAATATTATTTAAAAATTCTTTACTATATTTTTTACAGAAAACAGTTTTCAAAATAACTTCTCAGACGATATCGTGTCGTTAGATGATTTAGAAATTTTAGTTACTGGATTGATGAGGGTGTTACTTGTTGAAACTCCATATCACTTAATAAAATACTGACACAGAATATGGTTTCAAATGTTTTTATTATTCTACGACAATGTTTCACCTCACAGTGGCTTCGACAGGTAGATGAAAAATAATTATTACAATTTGCCGATCGGGCCAGTCAATCACAACAAAACACCCCCTCTCAGTATGTCCCATTTCGCTCCCTCAACCTAGTATATAAGCCCTACAGTAAGTTGTATTAATCATTTTTCATCGACCTGACCTGAAGTTATGTGGTGAAACATTGTTGTAAAATAATAAAAACATTTTGGAACCACATACTATGTCAGTATTTTATTAGGAGATATTTTAGTATTTAACATCAAATTAGTTTCATTATAATATATTCCAAAATATATAATTTTTGGTTAAGTCTTAAGTCAGTACGGTTTTTTTCAAAAGCGATTTTTTTAGAAAGAAATAATTATGTATTTACCATTTTTCGATCACCTTTTTCCATCTTTCGAGTAATATCATGATACCACAGTCAAAGAACTTCTAACCTTTTTCAGCAAAAAATGAAGCACTAATTGAATTAAATGGTTCACCATTTAAAGAGTTTTGCAAAGTTCGAACATTTTTTGGGCTTGCGTTGCGTCTTCCCTTTTCTTAAGTACAACAGTAAAACGTAGCGAAATTCCTCTGTTTTCTTTACGACAACTACTAAATCGATTCAGTTACGTTTATTTTAATGACAATTGAAGTATCTCATGTCAAATTTTATTTAGGTTAGATGATTGGATTGAAGAAAGTTGTTAAAAAATACAAGTGTAGACATCTATTGGTCAGAACCGGAATGATTTAAGACTCAATCCAATTTAAATAAAATTTATAAAAAAAAAATTGCTAATGTGAGGCCAACAATTTATAAATTTATGTTCATCAGAGAACAATGTTAAGAATGAATTAGTCTTTAATTTTTATTATTTTCGTTGTTCGTGTTTAAACAATTAACAATTTACGATTTTTTTTAATAAAACGTACAAATAACGTAGGTTAAAAACAAACACAAACCTACTATACTAATTACAATTATATTTACGCTTTGATTGGAGGAGAAGTATACGATTAAAAAAAACAGTGTGACTATAAAATTTAAAGTGTCTAAAATTTAAAAGGAAAATAAACATATAGTAAAGCCAATAAATTGAGAATTAAAAAAATAATACCGGAAAAGTAGTAAAAGCAAGTAACGATAAACAAAATTCGTAAATCATGGTGTTAATAATTCATCCCAAGAGTAGAACGCTTTATCCGTTATGTAGTCTGTAAGGTATGATTTGAATTGCTGGTAAACCATTGTTCAGATTTATCATTTGTTGAATAGTTTCGATGAACTGCCTCTTCCGCAGTACTAGATATGTCAACAATGGTGGTGTCATTGACATATATAACTTTAAAACTTTGATCACAGTATGTTGAGATATCGTTATTATATGTAATGAAAATTAGAGGCCCCAGAATGAAGCCTTGAAGAATACCACAATCAACCGGCAGCATGCTCGAACGAGTACCATCATAATTAACAAATTGAGTCCTATTGGAAAGATATGAATCCATTAGTTTACAGCTAGCTTCATCAAAACCATAGCACTTAAGTTTTGCAATTAGTATATCATGACTCACACAATCAAATGCTCTGCTTAGGCCCATAAAAGAAGTCATGCAAAATTTTCCACTTTCATACCCAGATATAATCATATTTAAAAGTGATATTATGGCATCATTTGTCGATTTTCCACGACGAAAACCAAATTGAATCTTTTTGAATAGTACGTATTTTTCGAAGTAATCTGTAATTTAAATATAGTAAAACTTTTCTTACTACTTTAGAGATAACAGGTAATACAGATATTGCGCGATAATTTTGTGTGTTATATGCCCCTTTTTTGTGGATAGGTATGACAGAGTCAATTTTCATAGCATCGGGCAATATTGAAGACTCAATACATTTCTTAACTATAGAGGTTAGTACTAATAAGATTGTCTCCTTGCAGCATTTCAATAAATCAGAAGTTAATCCGTATATATATTTGCTTTTATTACATTTTATACTGTAGATAACAACCCTCACCGTAGAGCTAGATACCGTTTTAAAGGAGAAATTTAGATTTGGAAATGTGGGCATACCTATTATAGGGTTAAAACTAGGATCCTGAATAGAATTAATAAAATCTTTTATATGGGATGTAAACTCTTTGCTGAATTGTTCAGCATTAATATCACAAGATTTATCACAGCAATGTTTTGATTTTCGACTAGAATTTATAATTTGCCACATGCACCTGGCTTTGTTGTTGGAATTTAGAATAAAATGATCGTGGGCCTTAATTTTAGCCAATTTTATTGCCTGGTTATATTTTTTGCGATACGATTTTAAGATAACGGTAAGATTAAGTTTAGATTTTCTCGCATAATACGCCGATCTTCATTAAACCAATTTACTTTGTTAATTTTAGTTGACAAATGCTAATTGATACGCAGACATAAATGCCTTATGAAACAAATTATATTTTCTACATCAGTCAGTCTCGGCAACAACTACACTCCAGAGTATACTGATACTCTAATATATTGAAAAATGTTAGTTTTCCCGATTGAGTTCTTGGTCTAATTAATTTAAGAGTCATAGGAATTCGAGGAACCTCATCTTTGAAATGGGGCTGAATGCCTTTATAATGTGACGATATCAGAAGTGGAAACATTTCAAATGCCTGTGGTATATGGTTTACAAATATATTATCAAGCATGTGAATGCCTCTAGTTGGAAAATCAACAGTTTGCGTAAGACCTAGAATCTAAAAATATCAAATATATGTTTTACTGTTTGGTTTTCGATATTAAAATTCACATTAAAATCTCCTCCAATCAGCACATGTTGATTGACTACATCTAACATATCTAAAACAGAAAGCATAATGTCTAAGACATATATTTGATATTTTTAAAATACCCGTTAGGAGGACGATAAACTACAATAAAAGTTTTATTTTCAGTAGTTACATGTATTGCGGTTAATTCGCACTGGGATTCGACGGATAAATTATTTATGTGTCCTAGCACTTCACAAAGTATTCGATGAGGCACACTATGTTAAACTATTAACATTCGATAACACTTTCTAGTTCATTATATTTATTTTGCATTTATTGCGCTTTGAACAAGGAATGTTATGACTTAACAGTGTTTTTAAAAGTGGCTGCGGGTACGGTGTACTCGTATTCCTCAAGTCAATCCTGAATTTTTAGAAGCCTTCTTAAAAATATATATATATACTAATTTCTATACCAACAGGCCAATTCGATGGATTCGTTGGCAAATCGTGTTCAGATAAATTCGCGCTAAGTTTGAAACTGTTACAGGTTTCAGAGTTAGTTACGATTTTTTCACATTAAAAAAAAGACTTGTATCCAAGAATTGATCTAATGTGTGCTTCGAGTTACATTATGTCGGAATCTGTTAATAAATAACCATGATTTTCTAGGCTGCGCAGATATTATTCCTGACGAATTGCTGCCAGTGTTTATGACTTTATTTCTTTTATTAGGCCGCTATCCTTTATAAAGAGTAAATCCATCTTTATCTTTATCAGTTGATTTATCTGATCAATGATAAGACTGCGGAGCCGTCGCCGGCTCGGGCTAAGGACATGGCGAATGCATCTTTCCGTTGGCGCTTGAATTAAGCAAGGTGTTTGTTTCGCATGTTCGCATGTTGAATTTTACTCGCGAACCACTTTTTGTTGAGATATTAATTTTCGATCTTTTAATTTTGCTTATTTTGAAGAAAATTACTTTTTTATTTAAGGGGGTTATTATTTTCGAAGAGAAGTTCTTGTTCTGTAGTTCTTCAATAATCTTGCGTAATAGTTTATTCTCTTCGGTGAGAAAATTAAATTGGAAAATATATAACAATTTCAGCCTTTTACCTTTTATATTCCACTGCAATGACTGTAATGCGTGTGTGTCAGGTATGGACAGTAGAAGGTAGAGGAGCAAGAAGAAGACCAATTGGTAAACCAAGGCGAACTACAGAACGTCAAGATCGGCGCATAAGTCAAATAGCCCCGCGAGATAATCAATGGTTTAGAGAAGAGAACTGTATCTTTTGGAGGCAGAATGGCATGATGTATTCAGCGATACATCAGGATTTTGTCTAGGCACACATGATGGTCGTAGAAGGGTACGACGCTACCGTGGAGAACGACCTGATCTTAGGTTTGCTATTGAGAGGCATGTACACAGGATTGCTGTAGTAATGGTTTGGAGGGTAGTCGATCACCTCTTTTATTCATTCGAGGCAGTAAGCGTAGCTACGCGTTATATTTAATGAAAACGTCATACGACCGATTTTATTGCCTTATTGAGATGGTCGTCCAAACGTACTTTTTCAGAAAGATAACGCAAGTCCCCATATTGCTCGTCGAACTATGAACTTACTTCATGAAGCTGGTGTTAATGTTTTGCTGTGGCAAACTCATCACCTTATAACCTGTGTATGCAGACGGCATCGCATAGTATACGCCCTCACCCCAATTTAGAGCTGTGCTTTAGGACACAATTGGCACAATACTGTTGTTGTTGATAAAATGACGAACTACAATCAACCAGAAAAAATTCCAACTTATCCACTCCAATCGCCCACATGTTTCACGTTATTTTTTAAAAATTAATAATTTTCTTAAAACACCTTTATTTGCAGGCAAATTCCTTAGTATAATATTCGATACAAAATAATCCTCAAAACACACACACGTAAAACCTTAGTTTAGTTTAGTTTAGTCTATTTGCTTTACAAGTCTTACTAAAAAATGTTACAAAATAAAATACACTCACAATTAATTTAAAATTTAAATCACAAGACTTGAAGGCGGAGTTCACAGTGCAGTGTTCTTCCACTCAACCCATTATTCCCTGTAGCTGAGGATGAATATCAGCAAGCGATTCTTGCCATTCAGGCTATATTTTTGCCATTGCTATCACCTATTTTTGTACGAATTTTAAGGAACTATTTCATTTAAAGTAAACATCAAAACACTGACATATAAAAATGAAGGTATAATCAACAATACAACAGTTCATCATAAATTTAAAATACGAAAACATTTCGTGAATCTACAACAGTGAGTCGAGGGACTCACTGTTGTAGCTTCACGAAATGTTTTCGTATTTTAAATTTATTATTTAATTTTCTACAACGAACTAAAGGATTTTAATACATTTTACAACAGTTCAGTTTTATAAAATGATTTTTCGGTCCTTGTTAGACTATGCAGCTAATATTGTTCTAACATCTCATCCGTTCTTTTGAATAATCTACAAATATGTAAACAATCGCAAAGATAAGACCATTCCCTATACAATCCTTCTAACACATTTCTATGCCAAAAAAAACTAACATAATTCCAACTGGACAACGCCTAAGAAAAAACTATCAAAAAAATACACATACATTATATCAAAACTCAAAACTTCCAAAAACGCCAGTATACCAATTGATCCCTTATTTTCATAAACAGTAAATAGGAAACATTTCAGGAATGAATAAAATAAGTAAGTTAAGTAGCTTCATAAAATATGTTTTTAAATATGTATCTTCATTCGAGGAATCACACTGCTGTTCCTTGTATAGAAAGAATGTGCAGTCTTTAAAAGTAGGTGTTCAATGATATAAAATAATGAAAATATTATGCTTCAAATTTAGACCATATAACAACTTGCAAAAACATATTTTGCGTCAAGCATGTAACGAGCGTACAACAAAAACCTGACGACGCAAATGAATTTGGAAATCTTGAGCCTTATCTAAACTAAAATAACGTGTGTAAATAGTAGTTGCGGTAAAACAGTGAATATCAAATAATTTTTGAGTCGAATATGTAGTGAAAATAGATTAATTGTAAAACGAGAAATTAAAGTAAGTGTGCCGCCATTTTCCAAGAAATCATAACTCCATCGCCTGAGTCAATTACCTCTAAAACTTCTTGAAATGTTAAATAATTCCTTTTAATTTCATTATTTTTCTGTTGAATGTTTAAACTGGTAATCTGGTAAATGATTGTTTGCAAATGGTCATTCTTTTGACAAAATTTTCAATTACATTTTGGCATAATTGCAAACTAATTTCAATAATGGTGCGTCTAATTTCTTCCTTGAGCTCCGGAGTGGTGTGTGGATTATTGGCATACACTTTTCCTTTCAGAAAACCCCAAATAAAGAAGTCTAATAGCGTTAGATTGCACGAGCTGCAGCGTGAAATAACACGACCATGGAACTTTGTCTGCAATATTCTTCTTCATTGTTTCATTCGCAGTGTGGCAGGTTGCACCATCTTGTTGAAAGAATATGTCTTACAAGTCCATGCCTTTAATTCATTCCTTAAAATGTTGGTTATCATGTCACGATAACGAACACTATTGACAGTAACCGCATTTTCCGCAGCATTCTCGAAAAAGTACGGCCCAATCACTCCTCCAAACCAATATCCGCACCAAACAGTGACTCGTGATAGATGCATGAAAAACTGTTGGATCACTTGAGGATTTTCGGTTCCCCAAATTCGATGTTTATTCACGTAGCCAGTAAGTTGAAAATGTGCGCTGAAGATGATTTTCTTTGAAAAATCACCATCGATTTGTTGATGCTCCTCTATCCAATTGGCGAATGTACGGCGCTGCGCATGGTCAGCTCGTTGCAGGTTTTGTGTCAATTGGATCTTGTAGGCATGCAAATTCAGATATTTAGTCAAAATTCGCTGCACAGAGCTTCTTGAAACGTACAATTGCTAAACACGATGGTGAATCGAGGTGGAAGGACATTCGCCAACACTCGCACTCACTGCGGCTATATATTCAATCGACTGACCGGTACGAGAATGGCCACTGCTTATCGAGGTTAGAATTGAACCTCTAACCTCAATTTTTCTATTAAATGTACCATAGTTTTGCGAGATGGTGCGTTTTGATGACCAAAACACGTGTGGACTTTTCAAACCGTCTCTGCAAAATTTTCACCATTTCTGTAATGAATTTTCACAATTTCCAGGCGTTGCTCGATCGTGTAATTGTTCATGACTTAACCTCACTTCCTGATGTCAGTTGACAAATTAGTTCTCTATGTTCGCCACAAAAATGGCGCCCAATTTAAAATGACAGATCAATTTGAGACACTCTTTATATATCAAAATGTTTTTATTATTCTACGACAATGTTTCACCACACAGTGGCTTTGTCAACCTAACCCTGCTTCTAAATACAATATTCCCTATAATCCCAATTCATTAGATCGCACGATCCAGACCCTTCTATTGAGCTAGCTTTAATTTCTTCATATTTTTTTCATTTAAGACAGGGCAGAAAGATCTACGCTCGATAGCCCAGACAGTGACGTACTGACATAAATCACACAAAATATATGTTAAAAAAGTTATTAATAATGTAAAAGTTACTGCAATAAAGATTTTGCATATATACAAGAATGCCAGAAGCAAAACAAAATGATGTTATCATTCAACTATAGTGATCAGCTGAAGTTAATATAAATATATAGTTACTGTGTTAGTGTTATATATTTTTTAAACTCTCAAGTGAAATTATTATTCTTCAAATTCTCAAAATAAAATCACGTTTTTAAATTGTTTATAACTAATTTTAATCTATCCTATGAAGTTCGATTTTGGAAACTGGATTGTTATCAACGTCAGAATCATGTTTAATTATATTACACGTAGCAATTATCCGATTTAGTAAGTTTTCCATATTTTCACTCAAATAATACTTAAGGGGTTTAAGTACGAGGATCGAGCAGGCCATGAGTAATGTCCACCTTAACCAATCATGTGATCTCCGTATGTTACTGTTAAAATTCTCTGTTGATGCACCAAAAGTGCATAAACCACATTGCATTTCTTATTGCCTATAATACATCCTCTAGAAAATAAAGTAGCGTATGTTCTAAATATTTGCGAATCACTTCATCGGGCAGACTTTCCGGAACAAATACCGATCCAATTAGCCAATAATTTACAATTTCAAGGCAAAGGTCTAACGAAGACTGATGATTTTTAAGTATCTCAAGTTCACACATGGTTATTAGAAAAATTCTTTATTTTTTGAAATATTCGATTCATCGGTAAAAATAATCAGCGTCGATAGTTGAGGAAATTGAACCAATATGTTCAAAAACAATTGAATGGAATTCGTGGAAGAATATCAGCAGGAAGAAGTACCTCATCGCATTGTATATGATATGGATACAACTATTCTCTAAGAAGATTTCAAACAGTCCTATTACTTGAATTCTAAGTATTTGCAATTTTTCGAGTAGAAGTACCTAGTAGGCATACTTACTTAAAAATTTTTGTTCGCCATCTTCGAAATAACGCGGGTTTTCAAAAATCGTTAAAGGACAAAATATTCTTAGATTAGCCCACGGAATAGCCTCCTGAACTTTGACCGTATTTTTAATATAAACACTCTATATAAATAATACTAATAAATAAAATTATAGTTATCAGAGAATAATGATTACCGGTAAATGATCAAAGTAGACACCGTTAATTCTATTCACTCCGTACATGTAGAACACATACTAGCTTCCATTATTTTTAATAATGGGCTTTAAACTCAATTCAGTGGGGTTTTAAAATTTTTAATGATCATTAAGGTGTGCGCCCGTTCATTTTCGTAATTAATCATAGCACGACATGAGCTTTCAACTCGACCGCATAATCGATCGCGCCGACGACGTGCAAATAATAATGGGAATCTGCTTGCGCGAATAATACACTACACTCAATTTGTTTTCCGGGTACATATCGGAGTTACGGCATATTTTCGCATCAGTTGGATGCATCGCCAAATGCTAATTACCTATATGAACTAGTTTCGAACTGGGATTAGGTTTTTGTGCGGCAATTAGGTCCAGATGGGGACGGGCCCCTAAGCGCTAATGTAAATAAAGGTGGGGCGATAAATGGTTGTAATTACAAACGCTACCATCAATAATAATGGTGGTGATAAGGGCGGAGGGTTCGGGATATTATTTGGAATTTTCGATGAATACATTGTGTGTTATGATTACTAATTAATTACGGTTGTGGTTTATTAAGATAGGACCCACAGAGATATTCGATGATTTGTTATCGTACCAGTAATTAAAATAGAAATTATGTTAATATCGAATATATCATCTTTAATGTACATATTTACAGGCACATTAAGTTATATATTTACCCGGTAAAATATTCGCAAGGCATATAAATGTTCTGATATTGCCTTAATAATAGTAGATAAAGACATAATAAAATTTAAAGAATTAAGAAAGTAGACAACGAAAATTACGTAAAAAAATAACACGACTGAAACGAGCAGGAGGAATTTCGTTCAGAATGTGATAGATCAAATTAATATAAAAATAGCATGCTTACAACATTCAGAATTTAAACTCGTTATTGGATAATATCATTTTAAAGAAAATATAAAATCTTAATAAAACGGAAAGGAGGTCGAGTAAACCTAATATTTTCAACTAATTTATGAAAGATATATGAACATGGATGAAAGAAATTCGTTCTAGACAATAAAAATAAAATATGCATACTAACAAATATTATTATAGCAAATGGCAGAATCAGCAAAGCGACGAAACGTAAGTGAAATTATTAAGTCTTAAAGTAACGGAGAAGAAAGCAGCAACAACATTATTTTAATTTTCATATTTAGGATAAGATATTATAGGTTAGAAAGGTTAGGTGCATGAATGAGGGAAAATTGGCTTCAGCTAGTTGTTTATCAGGAGTCGCTCGGTTATTTTTCCTCTCAAACAAAACAACACAGCACGAATTTAAATTCACGACTCAGGCACTTATAAGTAAAATCAAAATTTATTCCTCCAAGCATAAGTATGGATGATCGTAATTTATTCTTAGACCCAGTAACAACGCTTAGAAATCTTTAAAATTGAATTACTATTGAAATTTAAATGTCTGAGAAACTTGTCACAACTTGGGAAGTATCTTTGAAGATAATAAATTTTACTGTTCTTAGAAACCTAAATTAAAAAACACGCCTTGTTTTGGTGGTTTTAAGTAACCCGACGTTATTGCAAGTCCATTGACACATTTTGTGACCCCTGTACAATTCAGATGCCTCATAATTTTCATCTCCTTGTTTTTCTTTCTTTTATTTGATATTTTCTTTTAGCCTCATTTATATTAGTTTATGCCCCAAGAGAAAGTTTATTTTTCTTTAGCTTCCTGCATGAATGCAACGAATTTGAAGAGTACGGGAGGTATGTCTATCAATAGTCTCTTAGGAATTTGGGCGCTATGAAACATTTCTCGGAAGCAGGCCGAGTTTTACAAAAAATATGATTCGGTGACTGCAGTACGTTAAAGATTTTGCAATAAACAAATCGGCTAGCATACCACTTATTCAAAGTTTAAAAATACCGGTACAATGTTGAATAATGCAAAAACGAGGCGTCCAAAATCATCAAGAACGGAAGAGAACGTGCATAGTGTTAATCAGTCTTTTGGTGACGAACTGAACCTTTCAATTCAGAAGCGCGTAAGCTTTAAATGTATCTAAATAGTCATTTGTTCCTAATGGTGCTCCTATAAAATTTAATTGGTACAAAAATTAAGACCCCAAGAAGCCGGTCAAAGTGAAAATTTCCCTTGCAAATTGATCTCTATGAGAGGTGGCATAAATTGGCCACAATGTAGGCCGAATTTAATCCCTAAGGATTGACTTTTTCCTGACGGGTCTCTGGCGCATTTGAAAAAATGCGTCCTTCACGAAGTGGCAACCATCACATAGTCTACTTGCCGAGCCGTTGTAAGAAATAAATGAGTGCCCTGACTTATATTTGTACGATATTATTTTTAAGAAATAAATTCCCAAATTATATAGTTTAATAAATAATAAACATCTTTCGATGGATGACTTACTTTTTTTTTAATTAGTCCACTAAATATAAATATTCTTCTGGAACACAACATGATTTGTCTTTAATAAGAAAAGACATGTTTATGATTTATTTCTAAAATTATAGTATATAATTGCCTCAATTTTTCCGAAAATAGGTATAAAAGTTTGCAATTTGTTGAAAGATCAGAATCTTTAAAAATTAAGACTATAGGGAGAACTACTATTTTAGGGGAGACCTTTTTATAACTAGCATGGTTCTTAGCTACTAATAACCATTGAATGTGAAGGACCTGCCCAATTCTTGTTATTTTCCGAAATTTTTTTTAGAAATTAAAATTTATATTAAACCATTTTTTGTAAAAAAAATCTCTGCGATTTTTAGTGAACCCTATATCAATAAGGATGCAAAATAAATCTATTGAAATCACTTCGGTATTCATTTTTAAAAATTGAGACTAAGGAGGAAACTACTATTTTGGATTTTTCGATATAAGGAGGTTTTTGGTAATCAATCGCCATTAAAATTTCTACGCAACAATATACCAAGTATTTCTAAACAAATTTAATGTTTAGTAGTATTTATTACATAAAACTTAAAATCATAATTAACACATGAAATGAAAAAATAACTAAAAAGTTATTTTTGTTGGTACGTGCATACGCTAGAGGGCGCTAGTAGTAAACATGGCGATTAGTGAACAGTACGCTTTTGATGTTCTGCAATTTTCAAAAACCAGATTCTGTAGTTACTGTGCAGCATGCTTTTCGGATTAAGTTTAGATTTGTGCCCCAAGTGATAACAACATCCCTAGATGGTATTATCAGTGTAAAAATATTGATTGTCTTTGCAAAGGGGAAACAAATGGTTTTTGAAGGGAGTGTTGAGGCTGACGAAATCGGTTTTACGTAATAAATATTACAAAGCGTTAAAACGCCGATATTCCTTCGAAGATAAGACCAACAAATTTTCCATTAACCCCCACTCTCTTGCAGCATTTAAATCAATATTATTGTTGCTATTACTTGTATGATGTTCCTTATGAATGAGGAAATAACGCCCGGCAGATTTACTATTTTACTAGCTGGCATATTAATTTTCATTTGCGATTGTAAATAGTATCGAAATGTAATGGCTTCTGGTGGTTAAACGAAGTCTACCATATAATATACCAAGTTTTTAATTCCAATCTGCACGAACTTATAATGTTATATTTGAAAAAAAATTGTAAAATCGATTTGGGCAAACTAATAATTAATTCATCAAATATGAGGATCACTCTTAACAATATTTGGTTTGTTTGAGTATACAGCGATAAATTTTTAGATGAAACTTAAACATTTTATCAACTATTTAATAGCTACAATTTTATTAAATGTATTTATATGAGAAATTTCTGATATTAAGTTAGATTTGTTAAGTTATTGAATAAGCAAATTATAGTAAATGCAATCTTGTCATTTTGCCAAACAAAAAAATCCGTTTAAAAGTATTTTTAATGTGTTATTACAAATTTATTATACTAAATCATGCTCAGGATTTCTAATCCTGTTTAATCTTCTACTAGTCTGATAATAACTCGCATTAGCCTTTACAGAAATTAGGACTGCTCTAGCCTATGAAATGCCTAGCTTATAAGCCCTAAATACGAATAGATTGGTAAATGGTAGATGTATAACGTAATACGACCATTTACTTTCTATTTTGAATATTTCCTGCTTGTATTACTATAATACAATACAATAATATTTATTATGTTAACCATAGACAGATTACAGATACATTCCTCACTTTACTTTATTTATAAAAAGAATAATGTTTTCTTATAAAAAATATAGTAAACTGCACTTGTTACTAAAATTGCTTTAATTATAGTTTTATTTCTAAACAAGGCTATCAAAGCAACACTAGTTTGAACACAAGTATTAGCTAAAGAAGTAGTTGTTTCAAAATTGATTTGTTCTTGTAGTCTTAATAAGACTCATTTGTTGTAGATTTTACGAAAATATTTTCGTGTTTTTTCTAATTATTAGTTAATTTTCTACAACGTAAAGGACATATACCGGGTATCTAAGACCACCCGTAACAGCCTTTTATTTCGACAACGCTTGGTCGAATGTGACTGGGACAAAAAAAATTATTACTAAAGTGAACCCAAGGAATCCAATGATGAGTTTATTTTTTACCGGAATAATCCGGAAGTACCCGAAACCGGAAGTAACTTTAAAATTTCAAATGGCAACATAAGTCGAGTATGGTATTAATTGATAGGTCTTTTTAAAAGAAGCAACTATTATTAAAATGTTTTTTTAATATTTTGCATATTTAAAAAAATAAACGAAAAAAACTAAATTGAAAATTAGTTATCCATTCAACACTAAATTTCCTCAAGTAGGCTTTGCTTTTTTGTTGGAATAACAATTTGTATATGTGTTAATATTGCAAATATTCTTACATGATTCTCTGTATTATTCCTCAATATTTTCCTTGGGTAATACGTTATTTTCTACACTCAGGTGAGAAGAGTTCCTCTTATTCAAAACTGAATTATTATTTTATTATTATTTTGAGATGGATGGCTTCTATAGTACGGGGGTCTCAGACCACCCGTACCAGCCTTTTATTTCGACAAACAAAAAATACCAATTGTTTGAAAATATTTTATTTAATAATTCAAATAAGAGTGTGAAAGTAAAGAAAATTATTATTATTATTATTATTTATTTACGGATTCACCTTTTGTATACATACATCAAAATAATACAAAGAACAAAGTAAAATAAAATAATACAAAGAACAAAGTTGATGAGTTGGTATTAAAATGAACTAAAGCAAAATACGAGTAAAAATTAACAATAATAAAATTAGAATTAAACTCAAATTAATTACAAAATTAAACTTAAAAACTAGCGACACATAATTCAATAGTTCCTATAATAAAGTCAACACTTAACATCACTATTTATGATGAAAATTCTCTCGAAATGTTAAATGGGTCCTTGTATTAGTGGGAATATTGAAATGAATATTACTCAGTAACTCATGCGAAATTATTATGCTATTAATAACTTTATAAAGAAAACAAAAATCGTTATAAATGCGCCTAACTTCTAGAGTGGTTAAATTGGCCATAGCGAGCATTTGAGGAACCCCCGATGTTACAGAAATAGCTTCAGATATGTAACCATTTAATCAAACCAATTCCTACTTGAACAAATACGAATTCTGTTGTAGTTGATACATTTATAACGTTGCTTATCAAGTTTGATCGGACTGCAATTAATACTCCACCTCCGCGAGATTTAGAGCTAGTAAATGAGGTTCTGTCGCACCTAAATATAGAGAATCCATGAAAACCTAACTCACTGTTACTAATAGTTGAGTCTAACCATGTCTCCACCAAAATTATAACATCATACATACATAGATTTACATTACAATTAATATTGTCAAGTTTAGATCTTATGCCACCGGCGTTATGAAAGTATATGCTCAGTTTTTTGACTTCGGATTGAGATGTGACTTCACTATTGATGGATTGCCATTAATGTATTTAATTGTTTTGTCGGTCTCACCATTTTGTTTACGTAAATCGAGTTCGCGCCTTAAATCATGTAATTGATCGCTTTGCAGTTTAGTCCGATCGTTGGCAAATTTGACTGGCCCGTCAAAAGATCTTAAGATCTTTATATACTTTTAAAATATTTAGGGCTGATTGTTGGTCCTCAAAGATTATCTTGATAAGTCTCGGCTTAGTAGACGGCTTCCCAACACGGATTAATTTGCGTGGGTTAAAGTTTGTTATTTTACCACTAACTATTGTTTTTATAGCGGTTGAGTCCTTCACTATTCTATCATCAATTGGTCCAGTGGGTTCGGGAAGATTGTACACCATAACATTAGGTGATCTCAGCTGTCGTTCTTCAAACTCCACAACAATATTAGCTTGAGCAGAATCCTCCTTAAGATTTCATACCAAAAATGAACTAAAGTTATGAAACTTAAAGTTAGTATATTTTGCGACAGAATTGTAGCTTCACTTCTGGTGTGACTTGTAGTGGTAGTGTCCTCTGCTAATTTTTCTAATAGTTCTACGTTCTACTATATTCTCTAGCCCATCAACGAAAACGCTAACCGCTTGTATTCTGGCGCTCAATCGTGTTTCAGATTCAGGTTTGACAGTTTTTATTAAAGCATTTTTTAATAATTCCCATCGTAAAGTTGAACGTGAGAAAAAGAGATATATGTTTTCAATTGCTGCAGTAACTCCTACTAAATTCAATGAATGGTTATCATAGCTCACAAATAATGCTTTATGATTTTTTCCATTATTCTTTGTTGAAAGCCAGATTTGTGACCTGCCATCACGGCAGCATTATCGTAACATTGTGATGTGCAGTTTGTTAATAAAATTTCATCGTAATTTAATTTCTTTAAAATTGTATATTCGATCGTGGCTGCATCTTAAGCATGTATTTCAATAAAAAAAGATTCTTTGATGGAAACTTTTTATTGATAAAATCAACATCTACATACCTAACGACTTGGGACATTTGTTCTCGATGAGAGATATCAGGAGTTGAATCAAACGGAAGTCTATAATATTTATTTCTTTTGATATCGTTTATTAGTCGATTTTGAACTGTAGATGCCAGAAGATGAATGAATTCATTGGTGACAAATATGAGACATTTATTATATTACACTGGCACTAAATTTAAAATATACAGGGTGTATCAAGGTTGGCGCACGCAATGGGAGGATTATAAAATTTAGAGGGCCGGTTACAAAAAAATTAGACGATCGATTTGAAATACTCGATCGACTATTTTTTTGCTTATGTAGTAATAATTTGAAATATTTTTAAAATTTAATATTATTTCTTATTTGTTTAATATTTAGTGTACGTTAGTATACAGAAAGTATACAAAAGTTAAAAAAAACTAGTGAATCGAGTATTTTTAATTCCGAGAAATAGAAGACAACAAATTAAATTCATTGATACAACAAAATATGTTTTATTTTCATATTATAATCACATGGCGTCTAATTTTTGGCACTCGGATTCAATTAATAGGTTAGCTATGCAGTTCTTAATTTCAGCTAAACTTAGAGACATATTAACCCTTTCGGCCCTGGCGGTAGCAATTGCCACCGCAACATTTACATGTCTTTACTTACTATGACAATCCATATTTTTGCTGTTTATCACTAGATGTTACTTCCACAAAGCCTCCTAAACAAAATACATGCGCAGTTTACGTCATTACTTTACTTGTGTTGTGTGTAAATAAGTGTTTTACAAAGTCGTGCGAGATGGATGCCGATAACCTCAACAATCTATTCACTACTACCACATAATGATAATTAAAACAACTATTCAATTACGGTCACCACAATCCTTAAGAACTATTCAATTATTTATGGTATTCAAATTGCCTTCCTTCTTGATCGATGCATCTTTGTAGCCGATTTCGAACGTCGTTGACGGTATTATCTGCATTAAGCGAACGGCAGACATTCCGTATCCTCTTCTTCATATTATACCTCGTGGTTGGAAGCTCTTTATAGACTAGGTCTGTGATACGTCCCCACAAGATGAAGTCAAGAGGCGTTATGTCAGGAGAACGAGGTGGCCATGGAAATGGTCGTAGCCTTCCAATCCATCGACCAGGGAAAAGGCGATCAACGGTTTAACGAGAAACTCTTGCGTAATGAGCTGGGCAACCATCTTGTTGCAAATACATTGTTAAACGTGTTGCATATGGAACGTCATCTACAAGATCAAAATTATTATTTTCTAAAAAATCAGCGTTTAATGAACCATCGAAAACATGCGGACCAATTATTTGGTTTCCTAAAATACCACACCAAACACTAAGGGTCCACACGTGTTAATTATCAACTTCTTTTAACCAATGAGGGTTTTTATTACTCTAGTAGTGAGCATTACGTAAATTAACAACTCCGTTGCTTTCGAATGTCGTCTCATCTGTACATAAAATTTTGTGATAGAAATTATAATTTTTATGAGACAACCATGCACAAAAATTCAACCTATCTTGAAAATCCCGCTCTTCAAGTTTCTGGTGTAGAGAGATATGATATGGATGGAATTTGTTTGTTTTTAAAACTCTCCAAGCAGTGAAGCGACTCCAGCATCGGTTTCAATTCATCTAGTAGAGATGTTCGGGTCGAGAGCAATTGCTACAAGAATATCTGATGTTTTTTCATCTTGAACACGTTTTTTGATACTTCGACCTTTGTTGTGGCTGGTCTGTAGCTTACCAGTTGTCTTAACTCGTTCTGCAAGGCACCGAAAAACATTTTTTGACTGATTGGCTCGATGAGGGTATCGTTCAGCATAAATTCGCTCATCAGCATGATAATTTTGGCCGCAAAAACAATGTTGACACATTTAAAATAATAATTTATTTTACTTCAAATTTTCACGAACGTCAATTATTTTGACATAACAAAAAAGCATAGCCTACTTGAGGAAATTTAGTGTTGAATGGATAACTAATTTTCAATTTAGTTTTTTTCGTTTATTTTTGTAAATATGCAAAATATTAAAACAACATTTTAATAAAAGTTGCTTCTTTTAAAAAGACCTATCAATTAATACCATACTCGACCTATGTTGCCATTTGAAATTTTAAAGTTACTTCCGGTTCCGGGTACTTCCGGATTATTCCGGTAAAAAAAATTCATCAGTGGATTCCTTGGGTTTACTTTGGTGATAAAATGTTTTGTCCCAGTCACATTCGACCAAGCGTTGTCGAAATAAAAGGCTGGTACGGGTGGTCTGAGACACCCGGTATATTTTTACTTTCCCTATATACGTAGTATATAGGGGGAGTATTGTTTATTCCTTTTTTTTTGAAAAATTTTTTTTGCGGAAATATCCGTTTTGGGGTCCTCTGAACCCAAAACACTAATTTCTAGAAAAAAATGGTGATGTGGCCATCATAGTACTTTCCCTATATTTTACTCAAAAACTATGAGGTTTACGCAAAAAGGCTATTCTTCATGATTTGTTCACTTTTGAATTCTCAACATTTATTTGTAATACAAGTTTCATGTAACTCTAATAGTTTATTAGCAATTGGCAAAAAATGTCAAAATTTTCAATTTTTATTTTTCTTCTCCAAAGTTAAGAATTTTATGAAAAATATATTTTAATAAAACTTGTTCAGTTTTTCATTCCCTTTAACTATTGTTTGAATTATTTTTTAAAATTTTTCATATTTAGAAAAATATCACGAAAAAACAAAAAACGTCTCGAGTAAACATCCACTTCCGGTTTATGAATGTTTACCAAAAGCTTTTCAGTTCTAGTTTTTAACAATAAAACCTTAAGTTTAATATGAAAATTATTATAAAATTTTTTAACAAAAGTTAAAGAGAATGAAAATATGGACATATTTTTCATAAAAAATTTTACTAGAGTATGAAAAAATGAACAAGTTTTATTAAAACATATTTTTGATAAACTTCTTAACTTCCGAGAAAAAAAATAAAAATTGAAAATTTTAACAAATTTGAATTTTGAAATTTCTAAGAAACTATTGGAATTGCATAAAATTTATATAACAAATAATTGTAGAGAATTCAAAAGTGCACAAATTATTAAGAATAACATTTTTGCGTATACCCCATAGTTTTCGAGTAAAATATAGGGAAAGTATTATGATGGCCACATCACCATTTTTAACATTAAATGCAATTTATAGGGTGAGTAATTAATTTTATTATAAATTCCTATATATAAACCTCTAAGAAGAATTAGCTAATATATTTAAATTTAAACTTCATAATGATGTTATTGATTTAAAGAAGGAGATTAGTGATTCTAGGGATCGTATTCTTCCACTTGAGTCAATATCCAGTAATTTATCTAGTTGGTCATTCCCAACTATGAATGAAAGTATAATTGAAGAAACGGAGGAAAGGAATAATTGTCTACAATGTTCCAAAACATAGAAATATAATTGATTCACAAGTTGATTTTGTTCCAACCAAAGTTACTAGAATTGGCATATTAGATAACAATAAACCTCGACCGATTAAGCTGAAATGAAATCAACAAACCGCCATTGAAATATTGAGTGTGTGGATACTGCTTAAAGTAGAGCAGAAAAACTATCACAATAAAATATATTAATGGTCATCCAAAAATTAGTAGCCTAAGTAAAAAAACTAAATTTATATTTCCAAAATATAATCGGTCTTATAGCGAAGCTTAGAATATTTATTGTATATGTCACTTGTTCTTTTTATGCAGTAATTTTTTTGGTGGAAACATGGCATGATCATTCGTTTAATGATTTATACAGTGGCTCATTTTTGTATAAATAGTTCTAATTCTAGAGAAGGTGATGATTTGATTGCAGTTAGACATAATATTCACAGTCAGCGTATGTGTATTGCTATGGATGTGAAACACGTTTTTGTTAGGGTTGATAAAAAGTTTATTGTAAGTTCCACCAATATTCCACCTACCTCTATTGAAAATAATGCAGTAACTTTAGAGATAAGATATGCAGGAAATTTGATAATGACTGCTTCATATTCTGTGGAGATTATAATTTACCTGGTACTACCTGGAGTCACAGTGAGAATCATAAATGTCACACTGACACACGTCCGTGAAATTATAGAGGTCTTTAAAAATTAGACCTAAATGTGCCAGAAATGGCCAAAATTTTGCCTTAATGGCTACATAAGGATCATCAGCACCAGCAGTGTAATGGGTCGAGTGGAAGAACACGAAAAACTGTGAACTCCGCCTGCAAGATCTATGCTCGAAATTTTAAAGTGATTAATTATATTTATGTATGTATTTTTGTATTAATTTTTTAATAGATCTTGTAAAGTGAATAAACTAAACTAAACTAAACATATATTAGCAGATAGTAATACTTGTACGTTAGCTAATATACAGGCTAATGTTTTTGAATACCACAATGTGACGCAAATTAATTCCTTACCCAACAATCGAGGACGCTTCTTATATGTAATATTTTCTAATTCTAATGAAGTTTAAATAAATATTACACTGGATGCATTATGTCGGACTGATGCTCATCACCTCCCCCATATAATTGAATTTAAAAATGTCGATCTCACTTATTTATCTACACCTGATTATTGGATTTATGACTATAAATTAGCGATGATGTTATAAATGGTAATGATATTGTTAGTATTGTAAGTATTTTTAATGGAATTATTAATTATTTATGAAGTTTTTAATAAGTTTGTGCCGTCCAAGTTGATACGGGAATCGAAGTATCCTAAGAGGTTAATTTCTGTACTGATTAGGTTAAAAGAAAAAAAAAGCGAGCGCATATCAAGTATAAACAGTCTGCATCATATAGTGACTATATGATTTTCCGAAAACTACAGTTACAATGCTAACAGCTAAACAAATGTCTATATGATCAGTGAATTAATCATACGATAGCAAACATAAATATGAATTCTAAGCTATTTTGGACCTTTGTTAACAAATCTCGAAATTTATCTAATCTTCCAAAAATTTTATTTTTAAAAGATAAGACACCTAATTTGCTATCTGATGCGGTAGAATTGTTTGGAGATCATTTTTCGTTAGTTTATTATAGTAAGGTCAATATAAATGCGCTTTCTAAAATTCAAGATAATTGGTCAGTGAACTTCAGCAAATTCAATGTTACTCATAGAGAAGTGTTTCATGCTGTATCTAATTTAAGCGAATCTAGCAGTGTGGGTCCCGATTACATCCCAGCGCACTTCTTAAAGTATTGTTAATATTCTCTTGCAAAACCGATTTAAAAAATAGTTAATCTATCTTTAGAATCATGATCATTTTTAAACTGCCGAATGCAAGAGAAAAGAAAGAAACCAAAAGTGGAAAAAAGAGAATGTTGAAAACTATAGTGTCTTTACAATCCGAAATTCCAAAAATATTAGTTTATTCGGTTTCTGATCAACTCTAGTGGAATTGTAAGGACTTTATAAGTAAGGAACAACATGGTTGTGTAAAAAGTAGATCTACCACACAAATTTATTAACTTATGTGACATATTTATTGGAGTCCTTGGAAAAAAGGTTATCAAGTTGTTGCTATATATACTGACTTTTCCTAGGCCTTCGATCACGTGGATCATGATATTTTATTGCTGTAAGTCAATTTGGTGGTCACGTTATAAAAATAGTTTAAAAGCTACTTGAAAGATAGGGTCCAGCGAGTGAAAATTGGACACATGTCTGTTCTTCCAAAATACAGGTTTTTATCTGTGGTGCCTCAGGGCTCTAATTGCGGGCCTATATTGTTTTTATTGTTTATTAATAACATTCTAAGATATTTAAAACATATTGAATTTATCCTCTTTGTCGATTATTTGAAGTTCCATTATGCTGAATGTGATTTCAGACACGTAAAGACAGCTATCATTTATGTAATTCAGTGATTTAGTACGAGAAGTAGTTGTTTTGACTGTTAGTTGGTAGTTTTTACATTATATATAATGTAAAATATTGTGCAGAAATGCTCAAAAAATTAAATTTTCTGATTATTACTTTTATAATTTATAAATTATTGAACGGTTGCATTGATTGTCACTGCTTAGTAGGACAATTAAATTTCTATGTTTGATCTAGAGGTCCAAACAAGTCTAGATCTATTTTTAAAGTTACTTTTCATTCCACTAATTATGGTATGTTTAGCTCCACGTGTAGAATGTTACGCTATTGCAATGTGTAGATCAGAAATATTAATTCTAAATTATTTAGATTTTCGTTTCGCATAAAAACCTAAAATCAATTGGTATAAATTAGACCAGAATACCAGTCAAAGGAAAATTTTCCCTATCAAATTAATCTTTAGGAGAGGTGACATAAATTGGCCTACATGCAGTTCTAATTTAACCCCTATGGACTGTCTCCTTTGGAGATATCTTAAATTTAAAGTTTGCACATTTAAAAGAAAATATCTATTACGAATTAGCAGCCATCACAAAGTATACCTTCCGAAGTGTCATAAGAATTTTAGTGTTCGAATAAATGATATTATTTTTAAGAAATACATTGGTTTTAATTGTAACACTGTTAAATAGCTATCATCTTTTCAAATAGTTTCAAGTCAAAAGCAATAAACGTTAATTATGGTATTCCACAAGGGTCACATTGTGGTCCCTTACTATTTATTCTATTTATTAATTACATACATTCTGCACTCAAGCTCTCTAACTTCTTAATGTAAGCTAACGGCTTGAAATTATTTAAAATTGTCAATAATGTCAGTGATTCCCAGTTGATTCAAGAAGATGTAAACTATCTCAAGGATGGTGTTTCAAAAATTTTATGCTATGTTCACCACTACATGTCAATCTAAAATTGAATTTGACTACAGAATTGGTGGTTGCTCAATTGTTCGTATTGACACAATCAAAGATATTGTGATCACTTTCGATTCCAGACTGTCTTTTATCTCTCATATTACAACAGTTACTAATAAAGCATTACATTAGAAATTTGGGGTTTTATATGGCGTAGTGGCAAAGATTTTGGCATTGAATGCTTGCAAACAATTTATTGTTCGTTGTCATCTTGAATTCGGTTCTTGTATTTGAACACCATCAACGGCAATTAATATAAATTCAATTGAATTAGTACAGAAAAATCTTCGATGTATCGAATTTAAATAAGGCGTGCGACATGAAATAGGAAAATATGATGAAATTATTTTTATAAGAAAATATTCGAGTAGCCCATTTAAAATTCTAAATCGCTTAACAAATTTTTCCATAGTTATTGTCAAAAATACTTTCATTCATCGACTCAATATGTATGAACTGATACTGCAACATCATGTCACTTATTGTAAGATTAAGACATCCGTGGATTTTAATGATACAAGCATACATTCAATATTGCATGAACATTTGGCTGTCAAAAAATATTCGCAAAAACGCCAAAAACAAGGCTCGTGTCAATTAGTCGAAAGAAATACTCAAGAAATTAGATTGTCGTGCTTCCAAAAACATCTATATCGTAACACGTGTCGAATCATGGATGAGTATGAGAACCAAAGTTTGCTATATTTTGATTAACTATAAAGGTCTTATTTATTTTTGTTTGCATTCATTACTTAATACTGTTGAGGTTTGCATTCAAATATCCCGCGGTGTACTGCGCCATCTACCTCCGATATGTGAAACTGCGTAGTGCGCCATATCCGTTTTTGCTCTAACCTGTCAGTTGTAGTAAGAAGCCCGT
Source organism: Ontholestes murinus (assembly GCA_963969525.1). Classification (NCBI taxonomy): domain Eukaryota; kingdom Metazoa; phylum Arthropoda; class Insecta; order Coleoptera; family Staphylinidae; genus Ontholestes; species Ontholestes murinus. The sequence continues at coordinate 17,995,247 of OZ018398.1, forward strand.
ATTGTAAGCAAGTGTGGTGTGTGAATAAAGAGGTTATAGAAAAGAAAAACAAAGTGTTTAAAGACGATCCACCCCGAAAATAATATGGTAGCAGAGCGTGGTTGAAGAAGAAGAAGAGCACCATACAAGTGAAAATAATAGATTGAATATTAAAGGCAAGAAAAAAGAAGATTAACATCATGGCATGTACGGCGACATTTGTCCCCACATTTGATGGCGCCGATTATGCCAGCTATCGAGCACGTATGATAATGTTTCTAAAATTAAAAAAGGTAGAGATGACTACAGAAAGAAAAATGATTGCCTCAGACAACGCTGAAGAATGGGCGGAGAAAAATATACAAGCCATTAACTATATATATGCGACGTTAAGCAATCGCCAACTGGAGCATATCAAAAACTTTGACAGTGCGTACGACATTATAAAAAAACTAGACAAGATGTACTCCGGGAAATCCACATCGCTTCAAATACTGAAGAGAAGCGAGCTGGATAGTATAAAACTAGAACAATATAGCAACGCCCAGGAGTTCATAAACTGTTTTGAAAAGAAGACCAACGAACTAAAAGAAGCAGGGGCAACAGTATCCGAACAGGAGCTACTAAATTACATGTTAAAAGCGTTGCCTGCAAGATTCAGCCATCTAGGCGACTTAATAGATGTGCTGCCCGAAAACGAAAGAAATACTGCCTACCTAAAAGCAAAGCTGTTGGCAGTTTCGATTACAAACGAAGGTATAACAGAGTATGCCAGTGCCTTCAATACCCAAGGTCTGGAGTGTTACATATGCAAAAAACGAGGACATTTTGCACGAGACTGTTGGTACGCGCCACAGGAACCAGAAAACTACAGAGGGTCCAACCAGTCCAGAGGGTTCAACCACTCCAGAGGGGCCAACCAGTTCAGAGGGGCCAACCAGTTCAGAGGGGCCAACCAGTCCAGAGGGTCCAACCAGTCGTACAGAGGGGCAAACCAATCTTATCGACGGGCCAACCGAACCAGAGGGCGATTCCAAAGAAGAGGCTTTCAAGGAGGTCCTCCAAGTCGCAATAACGCAAACATCATGGAAAGGTATGTGGTTGAGGAGTGTAGTAATGTTTTTGTAGTCGATGTCGATTCAAATGTCTTCAATGTCAGAAAGTCCGATCAAATTGCATTTATTTTGGATAGCGGGTGCACAGACCACATAATAAACGACGAAAAATTATTTAGTAGTTATGAGATTTTTGAAAACCCCATCAAAGTAAGATTGGGTGACGGGAAAATATTAAACGCTACTAAAATAGGTACTGTAAATTTAAAATTTAAAGTAGGAGACGATTACCACAATGTAACTATAAAAAACGTATTTTATATTAAGGAAATGAAAAGTAACTTATAAGTTATGCAAAAGTAACCGACAATAATTTCATTCACTCACACGATAATATAGCAAAAATTTATAATAAAAATAATACATTAATTGCAATAGCCAACAAGGAAAACGGTTTATATAAATTATATAGTTATTTAAACAATGACACTTATACAAACAACAGCTACATAGTAACAAATGACAACAAAATGTCGGAAAGAGAAATTTGGCACCGAAAACTAGGGCATGTAAATTTCAATTACTTAGAAAAATTAATCAGCAATAAACTACTTGTGGGTTTGCCTTCAGCAATTGAAAAAGAAGAATTAAAATGTGCTATATGCATTAAATCCAAGTTAAGCAATTTGCCATTTAATAATAATAGATCAAAAGCAAACGAAATATTGCAAATTATACACACGGACGTTCATGGTCCCCACAACACTGTAGGATACAGGGGCGAAACATATTTTGTATCATTTATAGATGACTTCAGTAAACTAGCTAAAGTATACACAATTAAATGTAAATCAGAAGTTTTTGATTGTTTGAAAGAATATGTAAATTTAGTAGAAAACATAACTGGTAAAAGAGTAAAAACAATTCGTTGCGATAATGGAAAAGAATACACAAATAAACAAGTAAATGATTTTGCTAAAGAAAAAGGTATAATAATTGCACCCTGTCCTCCGTATGTTCACGAATTAAACGGAGTGGCAGAAAGATTCAATAGAACTATAATGGACACTGCTCGATGTTTATTAAATGAAGCAGCTGTAGATAGGAAATACTGGCCTGAAATTATCACAGCGGCTACTTACTTAAAAAACAGATCTTTGGCTAATACCTAAGAACTCAAAACACCTTATGAAATATTTTTTAAGGTCAAACCTAACGTAAAATACTTAAAATTATATGGGTCCAAAATTTTTGTAAGAACACATTAAGACATTCTAAGTGGGATGATAAAGCTAAGCTCGGTACATTGTTGGGGTATACAGATGTAGGATATAAAGTATTGATAGATAATAAAATAATTCACGCTAGGCATGTCGATATTATAGATGAAAATATAAAATACATTGGTTTAGAAAATGAAAATGGTGAAAATGAAAATAGTACAAACGAAAATAGTGTAAATGAAACACACGATGAAATAAATAATGATAACACAATTAATAAAACCGAACCGATAATTCAAGACTATAGAGAAAATCAAAGACCAGTAAGAAATAGAAACCCAAACCCAAGATATCATAATAACAATTTTATAAACTATAATGTAAGTGTAAATTACTGTAATGTAGAAACTCCAGAAAGTTTTTATGAAGCAATGAATAGTAAAGAGGCAGAAGAATGGTCAAAAGCTATGAACAAAGAATTAGAATGTATAAAGGAAAATGAAACTTGGACTTTAGTAAGAAAACCAGAAAACAAAAAATCTATTGATGTAAAATGGGTCTATAAAATAAAATCAAATAACATATTTAAAGCTAGATTGGTAGTAAGAGGTTTCCAACAAACCGATTATATAGGAGATCCATATTCTCCTGTTGCAAAAACAGAAACTCTAAAAATATTATTGTCATATGCATGTCAAAACAAACTATATATCGACCAAATGGATGTCGAAACAGCCTTTTTGAATGGTAAGATTAACTCGGAAGTCTATGTTAATCAACCATCAGGTTTTGAAGATGGATCTGATAAAGTTTATAAATTAAACAAATCGTTATATGGTCTTAAGGAAAGTCCAAAGTGTTGGTATGATTGTTTTCATAATTTTGTCACAGATTTAAAATTTGAAAGATGCAGTTACAATTATTGCCTTTATGTAAAAAGAGAAGAAACTACTCAAATCTATATTCTCATTTTTGTCGACGATTTTCTTATTTGTTGTAATGATCGACCAAAAATCATAGAAATAAAAAACCATTTGACCAACAGATTTAAAATGAAAGATCTAGGATCTATAAGTAATTATATAGGTATTGAAATTAATCATAATATAAATAACAATACAACTACTTTAAGCCAAGAAAAATACATAGAGTCCCTTGCAATGAAATATTCAATAGTAAACGCTAAGCTATACTCAACTCCAATGGAAATAAACCTTAAACTTGAACCTACTGAAAATGTAGATTCATACATAAAATATAAAAACATTATAGGAGAACTATTATATATTAGTTCAGGAACAAGACTTGATATTGCCTTCAGCGTAAACTACCTTAGTCGTCTTCAGAACGGTTATAACAAAACGCATTTCAACTATGCTTTGAGAGTATTAAAATACCTATATTTAACAAAAAGTTTGAAATTAACATTCACTCGGTCAAATACAAGTGAAATTCTTGATTGTTTTGTTGATGTGGACTGGGCAGGTGACATTGTAGACAGAAAATCGACATCAGGTTACATAATAAGACTTTATGGTAACACCATAGTATGGAAATCATGTAAACAAAAGTCAGTGACAAAATCCTCAACTGCTGCTGAGTACATAGCGTTATCTGACGCGGTAACCGAGATTGTTTTTGTAAAAGGGATGTTAGAAACTGTTTTTAACGTACTAATAATTAACCCTATTAAGATATATGAAGACAATTTGGGCGCATTTATAATAGCCAATAACGGCAACATGACCAGAAGATCTAAACACATAGAAGTTCAGTATCACTATGTACATCAAAATTGTAGGGACAAGATGGTCGAGATTGTCAAAATAAATACAGACTTAAACATTGCCGACATATTTACTAAAGCGCTAGGCAAGGAAAAATTTACTAGATTTAGGGAACTTCTAAAATTGCAATAAGATATATTGTTATGATTATTTTTAGGCATAGGTTTAGATAGTTAGAATTGTATGTTTAACCTTAGGATAATTTTTTTTTTTAATTTTTTGATATTTCATTATGAGTTTGAATGCAAAAGGGGCGTGTTGAGGTTTGCATTCAAATATCCCGCGGTGTACTGCACCATCTACCTCCGATATGTGAAACTGCGTAGTGCGCCATATCCGTTTTTGCTCTAACCTGTCAGTTGTAGTAAGAAGCCCGTATTGTAAGCAAGTGTGGTGTGTGAATAAAGAGGTTATAGAAAAGAAAAACAAAGTGTTTAAAGACGATCCACCCCGAAAATAATAAATACAAATGCAATACAATTATTTAAATAAAGCAAATAATATATAGCTAATTGTAAGCTTTGCGTAATACCTTTTTTTCGATAAAATTATCCGTATTTACTATTTTACTTTATTAAAATAATTATTCATGTACACATTTTCTAAATATTTACATTACATCAAAGGATTATGAAGTATATGAATAGACAATGTGCGCATTAAAATTTCAAAAGATACTTCACAGCAGGAGCAAATAATTAGATGCATTAGCTATACGTAAACACATGATGCAGTCTAACTGTGTCTATATATGCAATGTAAAGTTTACTAGCTGTGATGTAGTATAATTATTCCCGGTGGGAGTGTTGAGGTTACACTTTACAGTGTAAAATAAATACACACAAAACTACGACAGCGGCACATGAAATGTATGCACTATCCGTGAACGCTGAAATGTTTACATTATAGAAATCAGCCGTATTGTTTTGTTCTGTTGATTCCATTCCCGGCATTTGTTGTGGAAATTTCCGCATTATGTAACAGTTTTAAAACTTCTAATAATTAAACACAAATGTAATGTGTCACAATCATATAAATGTGAAGAGTGTTTACGTTGAAAATAAATTATTATTCTTTAATGAAAAAGGAGACACGATTATTTTAAAAGAAGTGGTAAAACAAAGTCATCGTGTCTCTTTATTATACCCATAATATACTACAAAGTAAACTCCTCCACAATTAAACATTTATTATTTTGATATACATAATTAAAATAATATGTCAAGTATTTTTTTTAATTTTCTTATAACTTAAATTAAGAAACAGTTATCAATTTTATTATGTATAGCTTATATGATAACACATTGAGTAAAACAGTAATAATAATCTATATCATTTTTGTTGAAATAATGAAATGTTCTTTTGTGAAAATAAAGCTTAATAGTAAAAAATACATTATTATATCGCTAACTTTTACCAAAATACAATTTATTGCCTACATTTATGGCAACGTAAAAACTGATCCAACTAAAATATGTCAAAATGTTGTTATTAATATTTAACAGTTATATTTTAGAACTAAAAGAAATAATTAAATCACTTATCGTTTCGATCATTCAATTTCCGTCCTCTATAAATATTCATTAAATCCAAACAACAGACCTGTAAATTGCATTAGGCATGATATAGTAAATTAAACGGATTGCGTTTCAGTAAGTCGTATAAATATAAGCTGATTCATTTGTATAAATTTGCAGAAAGAACTTCCACAAACGTATGCAAATTGCATCGGTTATTATAATGCTAATGCGTATATATTTGTCTAACGTAAACTACCCGGTAGTTATTTTAATACTTAAATGTCGAATATAGTTAGAGTTTAAAACTTTTAATGAAGGCACAAAGTGACTAAAAGTTCAAAACAAAATGGGTACGGTAAGTTGAGGATTTACATTTTGTTCATTACGGAACTTGTATAGATTATGTGTTGATTCCTTTGTTTACATGTATAAAAACTACTTATTCAATAATGTTCTTATCAGATAATTAATTTTTTTGTGGTCTGCTTTTTAATTACGGAACGTAGTTAAATTTAGTTTAAAATTTTAAGTACAGTTTTTTATTCGATAAAATAAATTAATATTGTTAGTGAAATCCAGCAGTAACTTCAGTTCACCTACTGTAAATATCCGATACTACACATCCACACTATGTAAATCTAATTTAACACATAGCTTTGATGTTCAGAACATTCATTTGTAGTTAGTTAGTTAGTTAATTAAGAGCTTATATGATGTAGTATAACAATGAATTGCATTGGCGAATTTTCGATGATAATCAAATATGTTGGGTAATAGATGAGGTAAACAGTACACTTTGATTCGGACCACCAAAAGTTAATAACATACCTCATGAATATCATTCCAATATACTACAGCTATATAAGGTTCATTTAATGTTCGACGATTTATAACTACCTATTATCATTAATTGAAAAAACACATTTAATCGGAAATCGTGATGCCATTTAAAAATCTGATATAAACCTAAAGAATAAAAATATGTCTTTGCTTACGCTAGAACTAATCAGTAATTTTGCTGATCAAATATATACTGCTAAATTAATCTAATTGTTATTTTTTTAGATGATACATTAAAGATAATATAAACTGTATCTAATCTATAATGATAAATGTTAGATAAAAGAAGAATAATGATTTTTTAATTCTAGTACTATATAAAGCGCAAGTTAAGCAAGAATAGTTATAATTAAGATTTCTTTGATTTGCTTCACTTGTATGTCAAACAAGCCACGTAAATATTGATTAAATCTTTTATTAAAATATTATTTTACCAAGTATTTAATAAGAAACAAATACAGTGTTAATACTAAAGCTGAGGTATTGAGGTATATCAGCCAAGGAAGCATATGCCCGCCTTATGCCTTTAAGACATTGAAGGGCAACGAAACTGTATGAGTGGAAAATACAGAGTAATTTGGAGCAGCGTTATTCTGTAAAGTTCTGTATGAAACTGAAGAAACCCGCAATATAGACTCTTCATATGATTAAAGAGGCCTATCAAGAAGAAACGACGCCACGTCCAATTGTTTTTTATGTCGTACAAAAGGTTTAAAAATGGCCGCGAGGACGTTGATAATATGATAACCAGCAGATTACAGAAAATAGATGTAAATAATCGTCTCTTATCTAGGTATGTTTATCTTTTTGGAAGGTTAATAATAGATAACAAGTAATTAATAATTGGGTTAGGTTAGTCTTAACATGCCCCGTTAATATGGGGAAATGCTAGACCATAGATTCCTGGGGTCAAAATATTTTGGTACCAGGAATCTGTGGTCCAGCCATTTTCTATATTAACAAAACACCTTGTATAATAGAATTTTAGCAGTAGTAGAGGCTAGATTCTTCGACAGCATATTTCAAACGCTTTCTTGGCCTTCCAATTGGCTTTTTCCCTTCCATGTTGTACTTGTGCATTTTGACGGAATCCTGTCTTCCGGCATTTTTAGCAGCTGTCCTATCAGGACATTATCATCGACAATGATTAATGATATTTGACTGATTATTAATGATTGATACTTTTGACAGATGGTAAAAAAAATATTTATTACTTGTTAGTGGTAAATAATAGATTATTGATAATTGGTGGAGACATATTATTTGGTGATTATACCAGGCTGAAAAGAATCATTAAGACGACCGAGCTGGGTGATCTTCAAGAAGCTAAAAACTAAAAAAAATCTGGTCGAAGTGAGTGAACTAAACACGGACTGTCGCCTTAGTTTAAAATTTATTGCCGACAAAACCGAAATTGGGCCAGTCTACGGTTTACAAGTTAGTGACAGAAAATTTGCAGATAATAAAAGTTAAATCCAATGTTTTAATAATACTTAATACTTTCCCTATATACGAAGTATATATAGGGGAAGTATTGTGATCGTGATTTTTTTTTTGAAATTTTTTTTGCGGAAATATCCGTTTTGAGTCCATTAAACTAATTTCTGGAAAAAAAATTTTTTGTGTCTGTGTGTGTGTCTGTCTGTCTGTCTGTCTGTCCGTGGGTGCTGTATCTCAAAAACGACTGATCTGATTGAGATGAACGTTAAAAGTAAGGTTTTATCGTTAAAAACTGGAACTGAAAAGCTTTTGGTAAACATTCATAAACCGGAAGTGGGTGTTTACTCGAGACGTTTTTTGTTTTTTTTTCGATATTTGTTTTAATATGAAAAATATTACAAAACTTTTCAAAAGAGAATGAGAAACTGAACAAATTTTTGTTAAAATATATTTTTCATAAAATTCTTTCGAGAGAAAAAAAAATAAAAATCGAAATTTTTGACATTTTTTGCCAATTGCTAATAAACTATTGAAGCAAGAGAATTCAAAATTGAATAAATTATTAAGAATAACCTTTTTGCATAAACCGCATAGTTTTCGAGTAAAATATAGGGAAAGTACTATGATGGCCACATCACCATTTTTACTTTCCCTATATAGTATATATAGGGGAAGTATTGTTTTCGTGGATGAAAATGTCTGTGGACGATGTATCTCAAAAACGAATGATCCAATTGAGATGAAACTTCAAACTTAAGGTTTTATCGTTCAAAACTGGAACTAAAAATCTTTTGAGAAACATTCATTAACCGGAAGCGGATGTTTACTCGAAGCGGTTTTTTGATTTTTCTCGATACTTTTCCAAATTTGATATATATTTCATAACTTTTCAAACAAAGGTTAAAGGAAATGAGAAACTGAAGAAGTTTTATTGAGATATGTTTTTCGTAAAATTGTTAATTTGTGAGAAAAAAAATTTAAATTTATAATTTTTCAGAAAACATTTTAAATTTTTATTTAAAGATTCTTGAAATTTCAGAAATTTTTCCTCCACACTTTTAGTTTTTATTGGAACTTCCTTTCCAAAGAATTTTCATCGAGAATTCTACAAATTTTTACAAGTTTAGCAAAGGTTTTATTCAAGAGTTTCAAAATTTTTCAGAAAGTCATTATTTATTTTTATTTATAGAAATTTCTTCGTGGCTTTTGTAGAATATTTTGTTCAACTTTTTCTCTAATTTTTTCAGATCATCCATTCTTTTAGTTTTTTTTACATTTAAGTTCATTTAAGTTTCACAAGATTTCATATTAGATTTATAAAACTTTTTTTTGAGGATCCTAGAAGTGTACAGTAATTTCTTTTTCTTATCTAATAAATAAATAGATATTTACAGAATTTTTAGCAAAGATTTTATTCGAGAGTTCTAGATTTTTCAGAAAGTTCTTACAAGATTTTGTTTAACTTTACAATTTATTAGGATTTTTTTTTCTAAATTTCTAGAACTTACTTAGAGGCTCCATATTTTCAGTTTTTTTCATATTCCTTTCCAAACAATTTTGATCAAAAATTCTAGAAATTTTCCTTGTAGATTTCTAGAACTTTTTTGGAGGATTCTAAAAGTGTACAGTAATTTCTTCTTCATATTTCCAGAATTTTTAGCAAACGTGTTATTCAGGAGTTTTTAGAAAGTTCGTTTCAATATTTATAGAATTTTCTTTGAGGCTGTTTCCAGTAATTTCTCTTTCAGACTTTAATATTGTCTTATAAATTGCGAAAATTTCCTTCAGGGCTCAAAAATTAAAAAAAAAATCTTTTCCAGAACTTTAGACTTTTTTCGAGAGTTCAGACATTTCCAGTAACTTTTATTCGGATTTGGAGGCTATAGAAAATCTGTTCCTAGAAATCTAGACTCTTTTCAGTCATTTCTCCAGATATCAAGATTGTTTTTTTCAAACTGTCTTTTAAATTGCGAAGTTTTAAGAATTTTCAAAAAAAAAAATCTAGATATGTAGATTTTTGTAGAATTCAGAAAATTTGTTTTTAAAAATCTACACTTTTTTCGAAAGTTCTGAAAATTTGTAGTCATTTCTTCTCCACATTTCAAGATTTTTTCAACTTGTCTTCTAAATCGCAAAGATTTTCTTTTAATTTTTTTTCTAGAAATCTAGATTATTTTCTCGAGTGTTTACGAAATTTCTAACAATTTATTCTCTAAAGTTCATGATATAATTGATACTGGTAGAGCTACACTCTTGATGGAACGAGATATGTAAATTCAATGGGGTAAAACACTTGTTAAGTTCCATAATATTTTTATTTTCAGTTGCCTGACACGTGTTTCGATCATTCCTGATCATTTTCAAAGTAACAAAATATTTTTAATAATTTTAATTATTTTGTACTTTGAAAATGATCAGGAATGATCGAAACACGTGTCAGGCAACTGAAAATAAAAATATTATGGAACTTAACAAGTGTTTTACCCCATTGAATTTAAAGTTCATGAGTTTTTTGAAGTCGTCTTTTAAATTGCAAATTAATTAGGATTTTCTAGAATTTTTTTTTCTAAAAATTTAGAGTTTAGATAATGGCCAATAACTTCTTCTGAATATTAAATTTTGTTTTCAATTTTTCTTATAGATTTTTTTCAGGTTCTAAATGTTTTTTTATTCGTCTTCTTTTCGAGAATTTAAGTAAATTTCAGCAATTGCTTCTCTAAAATTCAACATTTTGTTTCAATTAGAGGCTATAAACTTATTTAGAAAGTTGTAAATTGCGAAATTTTTCTTGGAGGGATTTTTTTAGAAAAATTTCCCCTAGAAATCTTTTCTTATTTTCAAGAAAGTTTAAATTTTCACTAATTTCTCTTCCCGATTTCAAGATATTTTTTCAACTGGTCTTCTAAATTTTTAGGAGGCTCTAAAATTTTTAGAAAATTTTCATTGAGAAATCTTGACTTTTTTTCCTAAGGTTCAGGAAATTACCAGAAATTTCTCCTCCAGATTTCAAGGTTATCTTCTAAATTATAAAGATTTTCTTGAGGGTCCAGGAAATTTTCAGTAATTTATCTTTTTTTGAGGCCCTAGATTTTTAGGAATTTATTTTCTAAAATCTAGACTCACTTTTTCAAGAATTCAAGAAATTTCCGCTAATTTCTTCTCTAGGTTTCAAGATTTTTTAATTCAGCCCGCTTTATAAATTGTGAAGATTTTATTGGAAGCTCTAAATTTAAAAAAAAAATTGTTTAGAAATATAGACTTTTTTCAAAAATTTACAAAATTTCTTTACTGAATTGAAATTGAAATTCAATATGTTTTAACAACAAATTATTGTAAGTAAGTGTAGATAACAAACATAGTAACGGTCGCAACCATTCTCTTTATCAAAATTTTTTATTTTGTCAATTTTCTTTTAATTCAAATTTTGTAATTAAAGTTATTGCAAACCGCGAGGCGATCAGTAATTAAAGTTCATATGTATATGTAAGGCGGGTGGGTGGCCTCTAACCCACCCTCCAGTCAGTAAAACATAAGCGAGAGTTTTAATGGAAAGTTGTAAAACGTAAATAAACAATATTATTGCCAAATTTAATAGACGCGTGAAAAACATTCTTATTGTTCAACTGCCAATGTGACACTGGTCAGTTTTACGCTGGAGTTCTCGACCTCCGTTCACACGTTGCCTGCCGCTATTGGCGTTTCGGTCAAGTTCAATGTATCAACACTGCCACAAACCCCTTACAACTCCAACCTTTTTCTTAGTGACCGGATCCGTAGGAATACCGTCGGGAGCTTTCAAGCTAATCGTGTAGATCAAACCTCAGCCTTTCACAGCGAATTCTTTCGACACCTTTCTGAAGGAATGCTCACCAGGAGATACAAGCTTTGTAGGCTAGTCCTCATCGAAATAAAGGATAAGCCGGCAGATTATGAAGGCAAGGTGCTGGAGAGGCTAATTGCCGACAGAATTACCGAGGGCCTCAAGACATCCCGTGATCTGTCGTCCTATTAATTCGGTTTTATACTGGAAAGATCGAAGATCGACGCTAAAGGTCAAGGAATTCATGGACAGAGCGGTCCTCTAAGGGGTAGGACCCATTGGTTATCAGTTTAGACGTACGCAATGCATTTAATACCCTGCCATTGTCCGCCTTAAAGGCACTTCACAGAAGAGGTATTCCCCACTACCTAATACGTATGCTGGCCAGTTACTTTAGCGACCAAAACTTGATATGTGCGGGCCGCAGACCCCCCGTCGGAAACTATAAGCAAATGACGCTAGTGCTAGGCCCTCGGGGGTCATGCCTATTCAGGTGATCTAAGCAGTTTCAACGAAGCCTTTTAGAAAGCCTATTAACAATTAAATTAATTTATTAAACATTGGCAGCGGAGTATTAGTACCCAAAGGTTATATTTCGAAGACTTCTAGGTCGCTGTAAAAAAATATTTATTGCATTTAGTATTCTTGGGCCAGTCTTGAAACTTTTTGAACACCCTGTATTCAACTTTGGTTGATTCAAGTTTATTGGCTTGAACACCAATACGCTGGAAGCCTTTTTTCTTTCTTCATATTTGTAACGAAACCTCCTCAGTTTATTATTCATGTATCATTCTGCGACCTAATATTGTTAAAACCTTAAAAGGTTTGAAATTTAAAAAATAAATAAATTTAAGCTTTTCCTTAGAATTCGGTAACCTATCGTTCAGCATCGAGTGTCGACTGCTGAAGCTACTGGTCAACAGTATTTGTCGCGATGTAATTCGCGATTTTTCGGACTTATCATCAAGGAAGAATCATTAACAACCCTCACTGCAGGGGATTACTGGTACGGCCCGGATGAGCCCGACAAGGACTAATATTTTTATCCGTTTTAGGTACATTTTGAAAGCTGTGTAAATAATTCTTTGTATATATGCAGATTAAGTATGTGCCCCAACCTAGTGCAGTGCCGCTAATTTCCAGAAATTTACCTAGGTGGCCAACAGTACTTGAAGTTCATTTTCACAAACTATCCTTGTCAGTTTTTAACACCTCCCCCTAATTTCTTACCAATAATGGTAATTACCCCCAAAACTAGATTGTAGAAGGAAATATTTCTGTATCTTTTAAATATTTGTACAACGAACGAATTCGATTTTAGAGTAAAACGAGTGAACATACAACGAAATTAACAGCGTTTACAATTATTTTATCCATTTTGCCAGTTTGCAATAACCGGTATTAATTCTTTCGTTATTATTTTTAGGGATTCAATCGTAAATATTGAAATGACTTTGACAACGTTTATATATTTTTACAGCTCTAAAAGACATTTAGTTGTAATTTTGACAGATTTTGTAATTTTCATTTCTGGGAACTGATTGATTTTTTTCCTTTTAAAAAATATTTGCCACAGTAATTACTATATTGTAGTATTTTCAAATATTATTAGTAACAAGCAACTAGATTTGTTAATATCTATATTTTTTCATACTGTTAACATATTTTTGACAGCTCAACCTATTTGAGAAATATCCATTAACACATTATACTAATGTTAGCTGGTTAGTATTGTATATTTTTGGTACTATACAACTATATGTTTTGCTATTTTTTTAGGTTCTAGCTAGGTACTAGAAAAAATAATTCATTATTTTTTGAGAAAGGTCAGGAACACTTTATTGGAATATAAACAAAATAAAACTGGAAAACATTAAAATAAATAATGTTGTGGATTAGCTATTTAAAAAATATTAATATGGAACAAATAATAAATAAGAAGAAGATATAAGAGTAAGAATATGTAGTTTTAGTTGCTTGATTGAAGAAATTGAGGATATGACCAAAGATCTAAAAACATTGTATATCATATAACTGAGTCTGCATCATAGGATACAAATACACGCATTGAGTATGATCGGTTGGCTATTGAATTTATTTAATAGCTTGCATGATTTTGTTCCTTCTACTAACATAATACGATTGGAAAGAAATGGAGTTAGACCAAGACAAATTAAATGCTTCTTCCAAGATTCATCGGATGCCTTGCATGTGATAAAATCATCGCGTAAAATACCAAATAGTTATTTGAACGAACAGCTAATGGGGAAGAAAATTGAATTATCAAATATGGTATGGGCAACCAGAAAATTACTTCTATTCCTGAGAAACCTAGATAAACTTCAACTAAAAATAATGTGAACAGATTGGCGAAAATATAAGATTTTTTTCCTAAACGCTAGAGGAATTTGCACCAAACTTAGTGATTTAAAGCAAGCTGTTAACTTAAGAAATAAGATGTAATAGTTATTGTAGAGACATGGTTAACGGAAAGTTTTACTAATAGCGAATTACAATTTATGAATTTTGTTTTGTTTCGTCAGGACCGTTCGAATCCCACCAGCGATAAATATCGGTGCGGCGGTATCCTTATTGCTGTTCGTGATTCTATTAATTCCTATGAAATATCATTACAGGAAAGATCGGTTGTACAATTATTTGTTTTATTAACAGTGGGTTCTTCTAGAATGGTTATTGGTGGAGTTTATATACCTCAAATATACATTAATTTGGATAAATATATAAAAAAATACCGAGACAGTTGTATTTCTAGTACTATCTCATTCGTATTGTGAATTTATAATATTTGAAGATTACAAATTACCTAACGTTACGGGGAATGAGGATGGTTATACATCCACAGGTAATAATGTATTTGTTAATACAATTATTGAGTCCTTCTCATACTTATTTTTTTTTTCCTGTTTGGACCTTTGCTTTTCTACCATGCACAATATCTCAGTGAAATTAGCAAGTGATAATATGTGCTACAATTCCCTTCATCGCATAGTTTATGATTTTTCAAGGTAGGATTAGGATTATTTCTGAGTGATGATATTAATGTAGTGGTAATTTCATTTAACAACATATTGAATTATTCAACTGCGATGCATGTCCCATTCAAACGAATTAGATCATACAATTACCCTAAGTGCTATGACAAGAATTTAATTTCATTCATTAAGAACAAACAAAATTTCTCAGGCGTAATATAAAAACTCTGGCGATAATAATGACTACACCTTTTTTTGTAATCTTTGAGAACAATGCTTCCTGTTGAGTAAATAAATAAATATACTAGAGGAATGAATAAATTATTAGCCTAGGTCAAGAGTATGCTAAGGCAATTAGTAATTTATTGAGTTAGGTCAATAGTACGCTAGAGCAATGAATTATTTATTAGTCTAGGTCAAGGGTACCCTAAGGCAATGAATAATTATTGAATATAAGGCAAGAGTACACTTTTGCAAACAATAATTTGATCAAGATAATGAATAATTGCTAAAACAATTAATAATTTATTGGAATGTGTTACGAGAATGCTAGGGCAATAGATAAAGTATTATCCCAGATCAAGAGTACTTTATGGCAAACATTAATTTATTAACCTAGGTCAAGCGTATGATGGGGCAATATATAATTATTTTGAATAGGTCAAGAGTATGCTATGGGCAAACAATAATTCGCCTAGGTGAAGAGTACGCAAGCACAATGAATAATTTATTAGCCTAGATCAATAATATGCTTCGGCAATAAATAATTTATTAGAATAGGTTAAAAGAACCCTAGGATCATTTATAACTTATCAGAATAGGTTACGAGAACGCTAGGACCATAAATAAAGTATTAGCCTAGATCAAGAGTTCTCTAAAGCAATCATTCATTTATTGATGCAGGTCAAGCGTACGCTAGAACAAAAAATAATTGGGATAGATCAAGAGTATACTATAGTAAAGAATAATTTATGTAGGGCAATAAATACTACATTAGTCAATCGTACACTGAGGCAATAAATAAGTATTTGGAATAGGTCTAGAGAACCTTATAAAAATATATTGTACGATAGAACAATTAATAGTTAATTATTAATCAATATGATCTCAACGTAAAAAAATATTTGATAATTCCATTCTGGAAACAAATAAGCCATCAATGACAAGTAATCTACAGTATAATAATCAAAGAAACTTTTGCTAACAGGAGGGCCATCAAAGCTCAGCATTGCGCAAAAGTTGAAGATCATGTTAACGTGAACTTTGGCCTTTTCGTATCGAGTCATTTTCTTTGATTATTATTAATTTTTCGAAACAGTTTATACATTTAATTAATACATATCAATATCATGATAGATCACAAGTATACTAGCTTATTAACTAATTTATAAATTAAAGGTACAGTAGGATAATTAATTATTTATTGACATAGAAGTAGAGTAAGAAGATTTAGAAGTACTCAATAATATGTAGGCAATGGCAGCAGATTTACACATTACTGTAATTTAAAACATTAACTTTTGTACATGTTCTGTTATTAATCCAAACGATTCAATTTTAAATTTGTATTATTTACGGTATGTGTAAAAATTTATTGTCTGGTGTGATATAACTAGAAATAAATAACAGAATATAAATAAATGAACACTTACATCTAATAGAAAGCAAAAATGTGAGTAAAAAGTGTGTACGGGGAACGTAGCTAAATTATACAGTGCAATACTGTAATGGTGCGTATTTGCGCTGGTACGTGATATGAATTTGCGTCGCATGCAATATTCGCCACATTTTGAAGTACATCGCCATTTATAAATTTAAATCCCCAATTTGCAATGCTGAAGGGCCTGAATGTTTGCTCTATGGTGTTCAATATTTTATGAGTCGCAATCCCTCGCCTTCCTGTTTTGCGTTTTATTAGCTTTATAACGCACGGCCATATTTACATTAAATGCCGAGCTTTAAAACACTAATCGATGTAGATTTATTTTCCATTAAACGTGTCCAATTGAAAAATAATTGTTAATTCAAATATCCATTTCCCCGGTCCGCATTACTTTCACGGTCCATTAAAATGCACTAATGCACGGTGTAATTAATTCAATGGCCTTCCACTACGTCTCAATTTATGTCAATAATTTAAAACGAACTAGTGCACGTCGCTGACTTCATTACTTCTTATAAATTATACTATCAGCAATGTGCACCTAACTATTATTTATTGCCAGTAAAATAAATTATTGGCACTCTGTGAATGGGTTTAGATCAGAGTTCAACTTTCTACGGATCCTAAATTATCCACTCGAAGTAATCGGCTATAAAACATATGGCCATAATACTACTATTATAATATATGGAATTGAATATTCCCCTTCAGATTACCGCCACGTCATTAAGATGTATATTAATTGATATACTTCATAAAGCATAATTACACTTTAATTAAAGTACGATAAAACTCGTTTCTTAAAGTAAAACCATATACTTTTAATATATTCAATTAAAACCTAAAGGCTTATATTAGTAGTTGTTTACAATGAGGCACTTGGTTGGTTTCAGAATGTTTTACAATTTATTCCGACTAGTTTCGATTGTTACATCATTATCTAAGAATGTAACAATCGAAACTACTGGGAATAAATTGTAATAATTTGTGAAACCAACCAAGTGCCTCATTGTAAACAACCCCTTATATTAAAAATGTTTCACCGCAAATATTAAAAACTTATATTGACAAAATTTACTTAAAACGGATGTTAACAGAAAAAATCTTTATTGTTTTTTTGTATTTTACTATATATTATTGAAATTAAACATAAGAAGTTATAAAGTTCCAAGACATTTAAAAGGGTTAAAATAAAAAGAACCAAGATGTAAATTTCGTAGCAAAAGATGAAGAGTAGCGGAGATAAAGTGAATCTTTGGGGTAGACCTTGTTCAAGGGAAAATGTAGAGGCAATCATTATAAAAATCATTATATATTTTTAATGTAAGTTAATTTTTTATATGCAAAAACATACTCATGCAGAAAAGGTAAATATTTTAAATAAAAGCCCTATTTATAATATCTGTTACACTCGCACCTTTCTAAATACAAAATTATTCTTGTAAATATTTGATGAAATAAAAAGCAAAACCCTAAAATCAATTTTATTTATGTTGCATTATTTTTCACATATTTTCAACAATAATAATTAAAAATAAACCAAGGACAAAGAAATATTTATTCCAAATGTTTGGTTAGCAAATTCAGCAATAATAATAACAATAACAAAAGGTTATGCCATTTATAACATACCAAAAACAGACCAAAAACTTCAAAATAAATTTTAAAGTATATTTAATTGTTTAAATATTATCAACAATACAAATTTTAAAAAGAAACAATGAAATATATAATTTCCAAATGTTTGGTCAGTAAATTCACTATAAATACCTTTAATTTTCTGAAGTATTTTTTTTTTAAATAATTTCAACAATAAAAATTACAAATAAAGAACGAGCAAAATGTTTGATTAGTAAATTCACTTCAAGTGTCCATAAAAGCCTACCTACTCAAATAGATAATATTTCCCGAACCTAAAATTTCAAGATTCCGAAAAATAGTAGAAGTTTGAGAGCAAAATAAAATTTTAACTTATGAAACCCTTTAAACCCAGGAGAGTACTAACGTGGGCTCCAGGACCACCAATAGAGGCCACCACCTTCCTCAAAAGAATATCGGTGCAGAACAACGTAAGCACCGATACCTGGAGAGTAGTCAACCAAAAACCGGACCCCAAGGGAACTCAGTACATCATACTGATGGACAAAGTCTCTTGGGGGAAGGTGAGCGAAGGGAAGAAGTTGCACTTCGGCCTTTCAACCATCACCCTCAGGGCGCTGGCGGCAAAAACCGTCGGCAGACCTGAGGAGACCGAAGAGGTAGCAATGGAAGGAATTCCAGTGCCCGGAGAGGGAGCAATGGACGACAGTCCGTTGCCCGAATCGCCGAAGGGTAAGTAATGTTCAAATTACTACAGATTAATATACACCACTGTAAGGCGGCATCTGCTGCCCTCAGTGCATATATCCTAAGAGAAAATATTGACATTGCACTTGTACAAGAGCCATGGCTTCACAAGGGAATAGTAAAGGGGTTAAACATACAGGGCAGGCGACTGATTGTCGCCGAACCAATGTGTAACCCACGCACATGTATAATAGCAAAACATGGACTGAATTTAATGCCATTATGGGACTTATGTTGCAGAGACCTAGTGGCAGCACGGCTGGAAGTAGTGGAAAGGGGAACGCGGAGGGAGTTTATACTCGGATCCGGTTACCTTCCCTACGACCAACCAGGACCACCGCCGCCAGACGAGATTCAGCGGCTGATACACAGCGGGAGCCACAAGGGAATACCGCTGATCCTTGGATGCGATGCCAACGCGCACCACATTATATGGGGGAGCACGGACATCAATCCAAGAGGTGAGAAACTATTAGATTTTATCTTAGAGAATGACATTGAAATAGTAAATATTGGAAATGTACCCACGTTCGTAAACGCGGTGCGAAGCGAAGTAATTGACATAACACTTGCCTCTCGCAAGGCAAGTGAAATGGTAAAACACTGGCATGTATCTGAGGAACCATCACTCTCAGATCATCGATATATACGATTCGATATCGAATCAGAAGAAGCATCTGAAATCCAAAACAGAAACCCGAGGAGAACTGACTGGGACCTATACAAAGAGGTACTAGCCAGCCGAATCGGGGACTGTCCAACAGCAGCGAGAACAACGCATGAGTTAGAGCTCATGGTGCAAAGCATCACAGACTCTATCAATACTGCGTTTGAAGCAAGCTGCCCAAGAACTACCAAACCTACCTCAACCAGGGTCACCTGGTGGAACAAGGATCTTGATAGGGCTAAGGCACGCACCAGAAGACTGTTTAATACAGCCAAGAGAAACGGTGAATGGGCGCAGTACAAAACGACCCTCACGGCATATAACAATGCCATTAAAAAAGCCAAGAGGGAATCTTGGCAAAAATTCTGTGGGGACATAGAAAGTGAACCCACAAGCTCCCGTCTACTCAAGACGCTCAGCAAAGATCATGCTGGGAACATCGGCTCACTGCAGACCAAAAATGGAAAGTACACAGACTCGGTAGAAGAGACCCTGCAGGTATTACTGCAGACGCACTTCCCGGGTTCTGCAATACTTGACAATCCTGTTTCCGAGGACCTAAGCGAGCCCAACGAAGGGGCTCCAAAACGGGACTGGGAAACAGCGAAAATGATAATTAGACCAGGTGACGTTGAGTGGGGAATTAACACGTTCAAACCATTCAAATCACCAGGTCCTGACAGGATATATCCTATCATGCTACAAAAGGGGATAGCAACGCTGAGGAAACCACTATGTGAAATCCTCAGAGCAAGCCTTGCCCTTTCATACATCCCAAGCAGCTGGCGGACTGTAAAGGTGGTATTCATACCTAAGCCAGGGCGTGATTCATATGCCCAGGCTAAATCTTACAGACCGATCAGCTTGTCATCATTTATGTTAAAACTACTAGAAAAACTAGTAGACAGGCACATACGGGAAGGAGTTTTAAAGGACTCGCCACTACACCGTCAACAATATGCCTACCAAGCGGGAAAGTCATGCGAGCTAGCAATCCACCAGCTAGTGAGCAGATGCGAAAGGACCCTACAATGTAAAGACGTTGCGTTAGGGGCCTTTCTGGATATTGAAGGGGCGTTTGACAACACAACCTTCAACTCCATAGCAACAGCAATGGAGAAAAGAGGAATTAACCCGCAAGTCCGACAATGGGTAAACAAGATGCTCAGAAGTCGGACTGTGACGACTACCCTATATGGAAAAACAGCAGAAGCGTTAGTCGCTGGCGGGTGCCCGCAGGGAGGTGTTCTCTCGCCGCTCCTATGGTGCCTCGTCATGGACGACCTTCTGTTGCTACTCGAAAGCCAGGGCATATATGCACTGGGGTATGCAGATGATCTGACCATTCTAGTAAGCGGGAAGTTTGGGACCACTGTATCAAACTTGATGCAGAAGGCACTAAATACCGTAGAAAGATGGTGCAGGAATGAAGGGTTAACTGTAAACCCGGTCAAAACGGCGATCGTCCCTTTTACTAGGCGACGAAAAACCAATGACATAAAATCACTACGTATGTATGAAATGGAAGTTCCAATCAAAAATGAAGTAAAATATTTAGGGGTCATACTTGATACCAGATTGAACTTCAACTTCCACCTAGAGAGCATCAGCAAAAAGGCCATGACAGGACTTTTTGCGACCCGAAAAATGGTAGGACGCACATGGGGACTGAGACCCTGTAAGACCAAATGGCTATACACTGTGGTCATAAGACCTATAGTGACATACGCGGCGCTCGTTTGGGGAGAAAAGACCCAAACCAAAAGTGCAGCAGTAAAACTCGAAAGAGTGCAAAGACAGGCGTGTCTGCTAATCACTGGGGCAATGATGACAACGCCCACGGCAGCCATGGAACACATATTATCGCTACCACCACTACATTTATTTGTAATGATGGAAGCTAGACAGGCAGCCTATAGGATGCACATAAATGGACATACTTTAAATATGGGGCCTTCAAGACCGGCAACATTTAAAGTACTACAAGAAGAAGAGACACTAACAATGAGGTCCGATTTCACCAAAATCGTACACCCATCCCGCAGATTCAAAACGATCATACCACAGCGGAGTGAATGGACAAATGGAACATACCCGGGAACGAGTAAAGGAACCATCTGGTACACAGACGGGGCCAAAAATACTAAAGGAACCGGGGCTGGTATCTATGGAGGCTGCAACCGGAGCAAACAATTCGCGATTGCTCTGGGGAAGCATGCCTCTATCTTCCAGGCCGAAATAGCCGCCATTGACTGGTGTGCTCATCACTTAATGGAATCGGGACTTAAAAAAGGACCAATTACCATTATGACAGATAGCCAGGCAGCCATAAAAGCGCTAGCCTCACCGATAGTGCAGTCCAGGCTGGTCATGACTTGCATAAACAGACTGGACGCACTGGCGACAACAAGAGAAACACAGCTAGTATGGGTACCCAAGGACCAAAAAATTATTGGACACTTGGGGGCCGACTTGCTGGCTAAACAAGGAGCAACAGGTGAATTCATAGGACCTGAACCCGCTTTCGGTATACCCCATGAAACCGGAAAGGAAATAATCCGACGCAAGTTAGCAGAGGAGCACAAAAAGGCATGGCAAAACCAAAATGGAATGAGGCATACAAGACTCTTCCTAGATGGTCCGGTACCTGACAGCATGTTGAAGCTGTCTAGACTGAGCAGACTGAAACTAAGAAAAATCACAGGACTAGTCACTGGACACTGTGACCTGAACAAGCACAAACGTAGGATGGGCATTGAGAAAAGCCCCCTATGCCGTGGGTGTCTGGAAGAAGAGGAAACTCCCGAACACCTACTGTGCACTTGCGAAGCATACAAACAAGAACGCAAGGCGAAACTCGGGAAGCCCATGCTTCCTGTAGAACAGCTAAAGAATATCCCCTGGCAGAAACTCCTGGACTTCTTAGAAGATACAGGAGTTCAAAAGGAGTAAAACAGCCAGAGGCGCACAAAAGGACCACGGAGACCGCAGTGCAGGGACGCTAAGCGACACCACCTCGTGAGGATAAAAAAAAAAAAAAAAAAAAACCCTTTAAATTTAAAACAGAAATAAACAAAAACAAGATTATAGATAAATATGAGCTAAAATTAGATTATTTATTTATATATAATCATAATGGTGTATATCAGGAAACATAATTAAAATCTCGAAAATATATTTTCCTCTAAGCTAATACCCAATTATCCTTTTTTCTTGAATCCGAAAAGACTAGGCTCCATTAGTTAACACAAAACAATGTTTTCATTAAACTTTTAATTGTATTATTCTGACATCCTCAATGAAATTTTCTTTCAACTTTCAAATATCCGTCTGGTGTATTTCTGGGTACTGAGACAATAACTTAGTTTATGCTATTAAAGTCATTTTATTTAAATAAAAGCTATTTGAATCATTTCTAAGATATATTTCTTTGCAAGTGAATTTATGACAAAATTTTACTTAAAATCTGCATTCTATATTAGGGTAAACTTAAATATAATCTTATTATAGCGTACTCTTGACCTACTTTAATATATTATACATTGCCTACCTCAAGGAATCATGTATTAGCCTACCCTATCCTAATAACCTACAATATGAGCAAGCGTACTCTTGGCCTACCTTATAAAATTTTTCATTGCTCTAGCGCACTTGTGACCTACCTTAATCTTAATATATTTGAGATAGGTTAAGTCTAAAATAGGACAGGATACCGTTTACATATGTAGTTATTTAAATTAGGTCACGAATATGCTTGGCCAATGGGGTAGGGGTAGGAAGGTCAAGAGTAGGCTTTTAATTATGTGCATAATTTAAAGGATTGTCTATTAGTAAGTCTACATATTAAATTATATTAGTTTAAATAAATAAGTTAATTTCATAGATAATTTAGTTATATGAGCATACTTATAATAATAAAAATATTGAGATGTTCATTATACTCACAAATACTACTGTAGAATATTAAAGCCCTTATAAATGATGATTTATTTATGTATTCAATAACTTTATAATATTTTATGTAAACATAAAGAATTAGGCGAAATATAAACTAAGACAATAGCATAATCATAATGATGGTTGCGACCGTTACTATGTGGTAATTCATAATGAACAATGAATAAAACGCTTACTATGTTTTTAACCACTATAATTTATTATAATATATAAATATATTACAATTTGTACGACTTAAGTTTCGATTTTTGGCGGTCATTATCAAGTCAACTTGATAATGACCGTCAAAAGTCGAAACTTAAGTCGTACAAATTATAATATATTTATATATTATAATAAATTATAGTGGTTAAAAACATAGTAAGCGTTTTATTCATTATACAATAGCATAAAGTTGCCATCTATTGTCTAATCGTTGTACTAGATCCCTACTTGAGTGGATAATCACCGACCAATCAAGGCAATTGGTAACAGCTACAATTATAACAATAATAATACGAGTATAAACATTAATTATTGTTTCCTATCAACAACCAGGAGACAAAAAAACTTTTTACTGATGAGATCCATAATAGATCGTAATCGGTCCGTTGTTGTTCTTGCCAAGGAACAATAATCGAAATATAAATGGCTCTAATTATTGAAATAATTGTATTTTAATTTATCTACCCAAAATCTATTACTTCAATAACAATTTTTCATGATATGACAATTCTTATTTAACTCACTACAATTGTTTCGCCTTAATGTGGCTTCTTCAGGTGAAGAATATACATAATGTAATTTTAATGTATATTCTTTACCTTAAGGCAAAGTTCAGTTAATATTTTAATAATATAAGGAGGATAATTTAATTTCGAATAAATTAGCTGTAAACCATAACTGATGTGAAAAATAGGTACGAAATAAGGAATTGAAGATATAGAAGAAGCAAAAAAATCTATAAAGGAAGAAAATCTGAAGAAAATCTTAAGAATTAAAAGAGGAAATACATAAAATAGTGAAAGAACTGCAATCAAACGAAAAAAATAGAAACAAGAATGAATCTAAATCAAAACAAATTAATATGAAAAAATATTTATTAAAATAAGAACTATGACTTCTAAGATTAATAAACAAAGCAAATAAAGTATCGGGAATAACATACATAAAAAAGATTTAATGAAATCAAGAAATTACAGGAACTATTATGAAGGATGAACAAAAGCAATAAAACAAAGGCTTTATCCGAATGATATGTAAAGGAAATATAACCTGAATAACAATAAAATTGAAGTGATGGATGATAAAATAGATAAACTCATTTTAGAAGAGAAGAATAATAAGAAAAATTATTTCTCCAAGCATTATGCAAAAAATAGTTGAATGGCGTACCTACGGAAGTTTACTATCACGTTTGACGATAGGCAACCAAGCTCGCATGATATCAATGAAAAAAACGGCGACCGAATAGATCCAATGAAGGTTCATTGGATTAGATGTTGATGGAAATATAGAATCTGTACAATCATATCTTGAATTCATTAATGGCCAAGGAGCTAAGTTAGAACTTCCAATAGACCTAATAAATATACATCTATGAAGTTCCAGAAAATTATGAAGATCTAGTAACTAATCCTGAATCCTGGCCAGTTGGAGTTAAAATAAACCGTTTTTAATTTTACCTGAACAAAAGAACCAACAAAAATTTAAACAGGCAAAATTCAATAAATTAAAAAACACATCGATATACACAGCACATATTGTAACCAAAATGTAACTCATGATTTGCTATTAGTGAATGTAAGATAATTAAGTTAAAATAAAATTGATCAAATGTTTATTAATTTTTTCCGGCCATAGAATGTTCATAGTTATGTTTGATCATTCCGCCCCCCATATTATTCCTACCGTCCCTATAGAAGGCGTTCACACATCACATCAACATTCAATAGCCTCAATTAAACATTAACTCGCTCGCTAATAAATCCTTTACCCTCAACAACTATCTTGTTAACAACCCTACACACCTCTGTATGCTCGTTGAAACCAAATCCAAAACTTCATTCTCCTTATATAATTGACCATTTATTTAGATTCCAGCCACATACATAAGGAAAACACCAGCTTAAAACAGGCAAATCACATCCATCAAAAATTAAACACCTACTAAATGAATGTTTACATTTTACCATTACCTTTCCCATAATCCAAATTAATTTTTTTCTTTGTATACATTCACCCTCATTCCCCAATTGAAGACTTTATTTTTATAAAAGTCTCACTGTTCAATAATTCTAGTTGCCAAAACTTTAACATCAACCAACTAAAATCACTTTCCTATCCAACTCTAACTTCGTACGTATCCCCACTCACTTTATCATGAATAACTCACACTCCTGATGTCCTACTCTGTATCCAGAACTTCCAAAACCTCGTATAATCTATGAACATTGTCCCCGTCCTATGCTCTAATCACCTTTCAAATAAAAATCCCATCTAATCGCCCACAACAAATTCCTACCTTAATTTACAATTTTAACAAATGTGACACAAATAAAGTTTCAATAGACTTGACCCAATTCATCGCTTCCAATCCTAATATAAATCCTAACACCATTACCCAATTCAACGACATCCTACATAAATCTATTAAACAACATACTCCTCAAATTAAGAAACAATTCAATAAATATCCTTTTCGAAATTTTGTTTTATTTATATATTTATTTATTTATCCATTGTAGTAAAGAAATTCAAAATACATATATAAAAATACTTTCTTACAAAAATTTTGATTGCACATGGAAAGGCTCGAGTTCATATAAATATGATCTTCCACTCTTGCCTACTGTTGCCTTGATGATACTGCTGCCACATGAGGTTTCTTTGGTGAAGGTTGTTTTACCATTTTCTTGCCAAATTTGGCTTATATTCATCTGAAGAGGGGACTTCAATTATATTAGTTATGTCATATTTGCCTTATCAAATATAAAAGACAATACAGAGACTAACTGAACTTTGACATAAAACATCTAATTATGGAATGTAAGAATGACACTTTGATCAATAGTTGTAGGAAAATTAATGATTCAAGAGGTATAAAATTCTGGACAGAAATTAGAAAACTCAGTAGATACAAAAAAACCGACAAATTACAAAAACTGTACGACCCTATTACCGACGAGGCTATAACAGACCCAGACATTATCACAGGTAAATTTGCAGACCATTACAATTCTATTTATTCAAAGACACATGACCCTAATTTTGACCAATCAACCCTACAACTTGTTAACTACTGGTACACCGATTTCTTTAGATTCAATGACTGACGGACCATTTTACACAAGAGGATTATTTTAACACATTAAAGAATGATAATAATACAGCAAGCGGACACGTCCTAGTACATAGACATATATTAAAATCCTTACCAACTTATATACACGTCCATATCCTTAATATCCTCAATTTCTTGTACCAACACTAATATTTTCGTTCCGAATGAAGTCCAGAATAATCATCTGTATCCCAAAACGTGACCACCGTACATCCGTCCTAGGAAAACTTTACGAAACACTTCTCAAAATCAAAATACTATTCCACATCTGTGGCCGTACCCCGAACTACCAATTTGGCTTCCTTCCAAAACTATCCACTACTCTACCACTTGAAATCCTTACCACAAACATTCAAACAACACACTTTGAAGGAAAGTCATCAACCATTATATTGCTGGATATTCAGAAAACATTCGACTCTGTCTGGCAGCAAGGTCTGTTATACAAATGTTACCTCCATAAAATTCCTATCCATATTATTTTTATAACAAGCAATTCTTTTCAAACATATCCCTCAAAGTAAAAAACAATAACTCTTGCGAGGGAAAGCCTTTACCCCTGTACAAGATTTACCCCAAGGATCCCCTCTATCTCCACTACTCAACATTTACCAACCCGATCCTCTTCACTTTAATCCTTCTAAATATCTCCTCCAATTTACAGATAACACAGCCCCAATTTCCCACGCTCCCACCATACCTAAAGCTCTTCAGCAGCTTATTGACTTCCTACAATACTGGTTTGCAAAATGGCGAATTAAAATCAATCCCCACAAATCCCAGTTTCTAATTCCCTATCAAAGCAACAATAATCCTGCTCACAATATCCACATCTTCCACACAAGTGTTTCACCCTCTCCGTCTATAAAATACCTAGGCATAACCATAGATCGAAAAGTAAATTTCAAAAACCTAAAGGTGTGTGGTTTTTAAAATTTTAAAAACAAAAATCATAGCCAGAGCTAAAATGCTCTGAAACTTAACATACAGAAAGAACGCTATATCTATCAAAGCAGTGGTTAAGATCTAAAAAATGATTTGCCGCCCTCTATTTGACCATGGTAATGTCCTTTCCTCCAACTCCTGCAATCCTACTATCCACAATAGCGAGTTAGCGAGCGACCTCCCTAAGAACCAAAATTCGTCACCCCAGTAATCCTCTACATAATCCTTTTAACCAACTCATATTAACTCTACCTCTGTTATCCCTATCAATGAACGCCTTCTATGTCTGAGCGAAAAATTTCCAAAAATCCCATCAATCCCATCCTTTCCTTCTACTGCTTGCGCAGAATTCCGAACCCGATCCCAAAAATCAAAACCCCTTTATTCACTACATTCGAATTCATCGCATCACATCATCCATCATCATCATCGGAGACAGACTGACGAGACATAGCGGCACTGACAAATCCGGGCTGAAAGACCGCCGGTCGATAACATAAACTATTATGTAACATACTACAAACATTTAACTTAAAACCAACAACACACAACCTACCCGGGTAACCACAACCTGTGCTCAATACATGTTGATTAAATCTACATAAATAACTTCACAGGCATTTGTACTACTTTAGACATTGTTTTTTTTTTAGTTCATAAAACAATTTTAGCGAAATTTTCCTTTAAAACGATAAACCTTAATATATCATTTAAATCTCTGTCAAGAAATTTTTGTGAAAAGAATTGTATTAAATTTTGAAATGATGTAGCATCCGAAACATGGGAGAAAATATATTTTGAAATTTCTTTAGATGCCAAGTTTGAACGTTTCCACAAAATACTACTCACATATTTTCGTAACCACTAAAATTAAAAACAAAAGAACAAACTAAAAAGTCTAGCAAATTACGAGATTTATATATTTTGAAAAAATATACAAATGCTTTAAATAACACGTTAACGTTAACGCAGACGTTAATGCAAAAAATAAATCTCTAGTTAAAATAACGAAGAAAGAATACTATCAAAATAAAATATTAACATCAATCAATATTTGCAAAACTACATGGAAAATAGTTATAAATGTATAACATTAGTAATAAATGCACTAAGAATATTAAACTAAATATTGATGGCGAATTAATCGATAATAACAATCATGTTATTGAAAAAATCAATAATATTTTCTACCAAATTTCTTTAGATATTATAACCAAAATTCCATTTACACCTTTTAAAACTGACTCAATATTTCTTCTATGTTTTTAGCACCAACAACAGAAAGTGAAAGTAGTTATATCAAAAAATTGAAAAATAAGTTCTCTGCGGATTCAGATGATATACCAAACTTAATTATAAAACCTATATCAAACTATATTACAGCCCCATTATAATATTTAATCAATTTATCGTTTGAAGTAGGATATTTTCCTCGCAATATAAAGCAATATATAGTCACTACAAAATTTAAGAAGGCCAAGTAGAGGACATAATAAATGATAGGCCAATAACGCAAGTAATGGTATTTGCAAAAAAATTAAATATTATAAATTTTTACATTTATCGAAAATTTTTAAGAGATAATCAACATGGTTTTCGGGAAGGCAAATCAACAAAAACTGCTAGAAACGAATTTTATAATTGATTACAAAATATTTGGATGGGGGAGAGTATCCAGTAGCAATATTTCTTGATTTGAGCCGTACCTTCGATTGTGTCAATATTAATAATTTAATAGATAAATTATATAACCATGGAATCCGTCGTGTGGCGTATAATTGGATCTTAACTTATCTCAAATGACGCAAGCAAAGAGCAAAACTAATTACGGGGCAACTTCAGGAATATGTTTATGTATCTAATGAAGTAATATTAGATATTTTTCTCCCATAAGGATCTATTTTAGGTCCTTTTCTATTTATATTACATATAAATTACTTGCATAACTCAATTCCATATCACCCCATAACTTATACTGATGATACTTATATAGTAATTTCTAATCAAATAAATATTAACTATCGCTGCAATGAAGCCCTAAAATTAACGATAAACTGGCTCAATCAAAATCAATTATTTCTAAATAAAAATAAAACATTAGTTTATAGATTTCATACGAGGAAATGTAAATGTAATCTTGAAATTGAAATAAATTTTCAACGTAATAATATTTAGTATGCAGGTAGCACCACTTTCCTCGGAATAAAGCTTGATCATAAAGTTAGTTGGCGTAATCAGTGGGAAGATATGGAAAATATGATAAATAAATACTATTTTAGTGAATGTTATTCTTTGTAGACAACAGATAATTATAACAGATATATGTATATTATTGAATCTCGACTAAGATACAGTATACCAAATGGCAGTGATGACCATTAAATTTAATGATTGAATTATTTATTCTGCAAAAAAAAGTAATTCCTTGTATTCTAGGAGTCTCGTGTAGGAACTCATTACGTAATTCGCTTCTTACATAAATATTATGACTCTACCTTGCGTATATATAAAAATAGCTTGCATATATTTAGTAAAAAAAATATTTTAGTACCACAAGCGATATTCATGATTTCAAAACAAGAAATCATAATACTTTATATACAGGGTGTCCCATCGAAACCGCACATCAAAAGTTTATGGACTTCTAGTGAATATATTTTTATGAAACTTTCATGGCCTCTGTAATCAAGTGTGCTCTATTTAATTAAAATATTTTCAAGATTATACGACTTCCGGTTATAACGGAAGTCAACACCAACTTCCTTATTTCGAATGGAATACTATATTTTTTAATGCGTATTTAGATTTTACATAAAATTCTGTGAAAAAAATTATTAAATAACATAACGTCCAAATTTAAGCGTTTTCGAGATAATTGATATTTTTAAAAATGTTGTGCTTTTTCAGAGTTCACTTTAAAAATACATATCTCCGACTAAAATAAAATTGAAGGATTGTAATTTTGGCTACGCATAGTCAATACATGACGGTATCCAATGATGAGTTATTTTCGAAAAATGAATATACAGGGTGTTCAAAATCTCAAACCACATTTGGTCAAATTTAAACCAATATATCTCGTTTTTTTAAATAGAACACCCTGCATATTTTTACATATTCGGACGCAGAATTTAATTGTGCTTTTATCTATACTAGCGTTTCCTATTCCTATAATTGAGATATATTGGTTTAAATTTGACCAAATGTGGTTTGAAATTTTGAACACCCTGTATATTATTTTTTCAAAAATAATTCATCATTGGATACCCTTAGGTATGTAGCCAATATTACAGCCTTTCAATTTTATTTTCGTCGGAGATATGTATTTTTAAAGTAAACTTTGAAAAAGCACAGATTTTTTAAAAATATCAATTATCTCGAAAACGCTTAAATTTAGACGTTATGTTACTTAATAATTTTTTTCACAGAATTTTATGTAAAATCTAAATACGTATTAAAAAATATAGTATTCTATTTGAAATAAATAAGGAAGTTGGTGTTGACTTCCGGTATAACCGGAAGTCGTATAATCTTGAAAATATTTTAATTAAATAAAGCACACTTGATTACATAGGCCATGAAAATTTCATAAAAATACATTCACTAGAAGTCCATAAACATTTGATGTGCGGTTTCGGTGGGACACCCTGTATAGGCAAAATAGTGGTCTTTATTTATTTTATTACTCAAAATTTTTAACAAACTTCCAGCAAATATCAAGGAGAATAAAAATAAACAAATGTTCAAAAGTAAACTAAAATAACTTAAATCAAAAACCATACTATTCTGTAAATGAATATTTAGCATAATATATACTTTATTACTATTATTTTTAATAATAAAAATATATAAGTCCTTTACGTTGTTGAAAATTAACTAATAATTAGAAAAAAACACGAATATATTTTATTTAATAAAACTCATTTGTTGTAGATTTTACGAAAAATGTTCGTGTTTTTTCTAATTATTATTATTATTTTTAAACCGATTGGAATATATTCTTAATGTAAAAAGCTTATACTTCGATATAGATTATGAATAATTAATAAGACACTTTATCATTGTTTCTAGAATACTATATTTTTTATTATGTTGACTACTAGTTTCGGCAACTCCACTTGCCATTATCGAAACACAAGTAAATTAAAACTACGATTTGCCCGGGTATTTATACATAAAATTATTTACAAACAGCGTCAAAAATAGGAGAGTAGATTAGGTCAACCTGGTCACTAATTAGTGGAATTCCAAGATTGGCGCGGGCTCTGTATATTTCTAGGGATTCTAAAAGATTCATTTTCCGCCCCTTTTCGGCATAATAAATAATTTATAGTACATCCTCTCCAAAAGAATAATTTTTTCAATAATGTGTTTAGCAAAATTTGATTTTTTAACTTGTTTTAATATAATAGAGCCCATCTGTTCTTTGACCTATGCAAATTCCTTGACAATTTGAATATGTTAGTTATTATTATTATTATTTATTATTATGCAAGAACTTACGGCTAATAGTTAAAACAACTACTCCTCGTACTACATCACAAGCCAGGCATCGGATTACATAACTATAAGCTGTCGTCACATGACTTAAATAACATTACATTCAAAGTAACGTATTTTGTGCTGTTATTATTTTTTAGACGCGTCATAAAAATAAAATTCGGCATTTTTTCAAGTTTATTAAATCAATTCATTCTCATGCGGGCCTTTCACTTGGAAAGACCCAAGGGCATAGCTCCACTAATGAGCTGTGTTACAACGAAACACATGCCTGAAGATTGCCTTTCGTAACAATTTTATAACGTCTTATAGTGTTGTATGAATCAGATAAAGAGATTGCAACAACAACAATTGAAAAATTAATATAGAAAATGAAAGTATACAAAGAGCAATTGATAACAATTGATAAAGAATCAAAGAAAAAAAGACAAAACATCACATTCTTTATTGAACACTGCTAATGTTTCCGCCTTGTTTATTCAATTTTTGGTACTACCAACAATAAAAATTAAAGCAGAGTAAAAGAGTTATTGAAAGTATCATAATTAAACAAAAAAATATATAAACCAAAGAAGGAGGATAATGTGATTAATGGAAAGAAAATAAAACGTTGAACGAAAAAATCAATTCACAATCGAAAAAATCAACTTTTTGGACCTGAACATCTCAATAGAAAATAATACATTAAAATATTCTATATACAGAAAACCCAACACCACAGACACAATCATCCCTTAGGCTTTACAGCAATCAGAACAAATAAAATCTTTAGCACTAAATTCATACATTTACCATCTAAAAAATATTCCGCTGAGCGACAATGACTTTATCCGAGAATTGTGGATGGAATCTTAAAACTAAAAAGAACGAGAACAGTTAAAAGACCATTATTTAATGGAAAGATAGAAAATAATCCAAACAGTTCACAACCATACCATACATTCTATATATAAGTCGTAAAATCAATAAAGAATTAAAGAAACACAACGAAATAAACGAATTAGAGATTAATTAAACATTTGGTTTTTAATTGAAATCAATAGAACTACTAGAAAAATCATGTATACCAAATATTATTAGGTATTGGAATTAATTCGTAGCGTTTTACGAGAGATGGTGCGGGTATTACAGTATTCTGTTTTTACCTTCAAAAACAAATTAAGTGTTATTTTTACGACACATCTTAATTTCTACTTTTTAATAATAATAAGTTACGACTATTTGAATATGTCACAATTTGTGCCAAATAAAGTGTTTTTGCGGGGAGTTTTACTCCATTACTTTCATATGAATAAAAGTGCTGCGGAAAGTCATCGGATTTTGGAAGAAGTTTATGGGGAACATGCTCTAGCTGAGCAAACGTGTCGAAAGTGGTTTATACGTTTTAAGAGTGGTGATTTTGATTTGCAAGTCAGGAAACGATCTGTACAGCCAAAAAAGTTTGAAGATACTGAATTGCAGGAGTTGCTAGAAGAAAACTCATCTCAAGCTCTTGAAGAGTTGTCTTCATCTTTGAGTATTGGTTTATCAACTGTAGGAAAAGGCCTTAAAACTTTGGGAATGATCCAAAAGGAAGAAATTGGATCCCATATGAATTAAAATCGAGAGACGTTAAAAGGCGTTTATTGACATGTGAGTGAGTTACTGCTTCAACGGCACAAGAGAAAAAGTTTTTTTACATCGGATTGTTACTGGTGATGAAAGTTGATATACTATGACAATCCTAAGCGTAGAAAGTAATGGGTTAAGCCCGGACAACCATCATCAACAGTGGTAAAACCTAATATTCATTTATTATGAACTCTTACAACCCAACGAAACCATCACTGGGATTGTTATCGATTACAATTGATGCGTATGAGTCGTGCATTGAAGGAAAATCGTTAGAAATCGAGCGAAAGGCATGATAAAGTCATTTTGCTGCACGACAATGCTCGACCACATGTCGCAAAACCAGTAAAAAATGATATAGAAACTCTAAAAAAGAATTATGTATAACGAAGTAGAAGCCTCCACCGTTAACAGTTTTCTAAAATGGGAAGTCCTAACCCACCCGCCATATATTCTCCAGATATTGCCCCTTCGGACTACCACCTGTACCGATCAATGGCTAATGGTTTGTCACGAGAAAATTTCACTTCTCATGAAAATTGTAAAAATTGGATCATCATAATAATAAAGGGTTTTCCAATAAGAAGTTCATTTTGAATAGCCCGCTATCTGGACAGCTGTCATCTTCTGACATTTGACAAGTAAAAACTACGCCATTAGTAAAAATGCAACGATACTCGCTTCAACAATGCATTGAAATTGTTAAAATTCACTGCAGAAATGGTGAAAATTTTGCAGACAAAGTTCGCCAAACTATAGCACTTTTAAGTCTTCGTGAAGCGACTTCTCAGCAGCAATATCAAAATTGTTTAAAAAAAATTGAGCTGTTGGGATAACTTAGTGATATGAAGAATCGAAACCGTGTGCGTCGTTCAAGAACAATTAAGAATATTGCTTCTGTAGCCAATAGTGTTAATGAAAACCCAGGTTTGTGGATTCCTCGTCAATCTTTGGAATTAGACATTAAGTATTTTGCATAAAGACTTTTAAAGTTCAGTTAACTCAAGAACTGGTGATCGACCAGCAACGTCGTATCTTTGCTGATTGGGTCCTTAAAATGCATCAAAATGATCCGAATTTTCATCGAAAAATCAACTTCAGTGATTTGGCCTATTTTCACCTCGGAGGCTACGCGAATAAGCAGAATTGCCGCATTTGGGGCTCGGATAATCCAAGAATGCTTATTAAAAAGCCTCTCACTGTTTGGTACGGTTTTTGGACTGGCGGTGTGATTGTACCTTACTTATTCGAAAATGAGGCTGGTGCAACTGTTACGGTGAATGGATTGCGCTATCGAGCTATGATTAATGATTTTTTATGGCCGGAATTGGAAGAAATTGATGTGGACGACCTTTATTTTGAACAAGACGGCGCTACGTGCCATACTAGCAACGAAACAATCGCAAATTTGCAAGAAAAGTTTCCTATCTGTTTCCTACCTTTGGACTTTTTTCTTTGAGGTCACGTGAAAGATAAGGTCTATGCCAATGCTCCACAATCGATTCAAGACCTTAAAGATGGAATTCGTGAAGTTATCGAGGACATACAGCCGCAAATGTGCGAATTGGTCATGGAAAATTTCATGAAAAGGATATGGTGCTGCAACCGTAGTCGTGGCGGCCATTTGGCTGATATCGTTTTCCATCATTACTGGCATGCCTTCCCTTTACAATGAAATAAATATCCATTAATTTCTCTTAAAATATACACGTATTTTTTTTTAAATATCAAATGGAACCTCTTATTGGAAAACCCATTATATCATCATCAAGTTTTATTGCACTTCGACACATAACTAGCAAAGGCACACGTCTCAGGCAGTTGGTTCACATTCCGAGAATGTAAAAGGAGTTGCTATGCCTAGAGCTTGGTCGCGATACATGGATTCTAAATAGAAGGTACGGTGCATATGTTACATTGCGAACATTTTTCCAAAGAAATTTAGCAGATTGCTCTTCTCTTCTAGCAGATAGGGAGAGCATATCGTGTAGCAGGAAATCCTGTTCAACTCTTCGATCGGAACAGACGCCATCGACTCTAAATGAAAGGTACTTTAACCTTTAATGAATTCTGTCCAGAGGCATATTTTGATTCAATAAAATGGAAACCAGATGAGGTTACTATATTCTAGTTTCGGGAGAATGTACGCAGAATAAAGTTTTTTTTTATGAGTTATCTCTAAAGTATACACAAACTCACATTATAAAACCGAGGGTACGAGATGCGGTCATTGCAACATTGGTAATATGTTTTGTAAATTCAAATAATTCGAAAATAAAACACCCAAATCTTTCATCTTGGTGCAGTTTTAAATTATACAATTTGTATGGGAAGGAGAGAGGATTTATTTTACGAGTAAAAGATAAACAACAAGATTTATCACTGATGAGATATAGTTTATGTTTGTCACACCAATCTATAAGTAAATTGATATTATAAGTACAAGGCACCACTCAATGTTGTTATGTCAACAAATAATTTAATATCATCTGCATAAGTGCATGACAGGATAATGAATATAGTAATGAATTTATAAAAATTATAAAGAGAAGTGGGCTGAGGTTAGAGCCCTGTGGTAGCTTAGAATTAATTGTCCACGTAGACGAACGGAATCCGTTGTAAGTAACGTACGCCTGTCGGTTGGTTAAATATGATTTCACAAGTAGTTGTACTTTAGAAACAGCGCTTAAGTCCATTAGTTTATAAGCAGTATGTCATAATCAAGAGTGTTAAATGTACGGGAAAAATCTGTGTATATGACAACTACCTCACATCTGTTATCAATTACTTTAGAAACAAATTAAGAGAAACAGCCCAAATTGGTTGTTGTAGATCGACCCAGCATAAATCCGTATTGGTTAGGAGAAATATGGTATGTAAACAAATATTTTGAAGATCGTGTGATAAATAACCTACTCAAATATTTCTAAAAAATTGTACAATAATGAGATAGGTCTATAATTTCTAATGACGTGTTTGTCTCCTTTTTTATGAACCGGAGAGATCTTTGCGACTTTCCATCTTCTGGGGAATTCAGACGTTTGAATAGCTAAGTTGATAATAATACAAAGAGGATCTGCAAAAACAAATTTACCATCTTTTATAAAGAATGAAGGAACGTCATCATCTGCAGCAGATGTTTTATTGACCTTTAGCAACGATCTTAATTAAATATGATTCTGTAGAAAAATCAATTGTAAAAGATAAACACTTGCTTTAATTATCTGGAAGAATTGTGTTATTAACGGGCTTATAGGGCTGATTGAATAATTACGTGAAACCATTTACTATGTCTACAGGTGTAGAGTATTCTCGATTTTCATCCGTTAATCTATTCGGGATCCTTATAGTGTCTTGCTTCAGGTTAGCGTATTTCCATAGTCCTGAAGGATTGTATTTGATTTTCTCTCGACTACGATCGACTATGATCGACGGCGTTGAAAATATTATATTTTGTGGAGACTTAAACATAACAAGTTGGTCAAATTATGTGGATACTGGTGTTATTGAAAATGGTATAGTCTATGAATTTATTAACTTCATTTCTTTTAATAATTTGCATCAGCATAATTCGATTCGTAATTTAAACAAAAGAATATTGGATATTGTACTTTCTTCGTCCAATATTAAATGTACAACAACTACTGATGTTTGTGTTGTTAAGGAAGATATGCATCATCTTGCTTTGAATAATAGTTTTGAATTTAGCTCTGAAAGTAATAATAATTTTGGACCATCGTTTGATATACAATGCTCTAACTTTAAAAAGGCAGATATTAGGGGTATGTACAATGAAATACTTATTCAGGATTGGTCGGATGTTGTTGCATTGAATGATAGTGAGGGTGTCTGTAAAAAGTTTTATGGAAAACTTTATACTATCATAAATAAATTTGTCCCCTTGCATAAATCGAATGCGGTAAGAAGGAAGTTTCCTCTTTGGTTTAGTCACAATTTAATTAGAAATATTAGGATAAAAAACCACTACCTCAAGCTGTACCATAAGCATAAATTAAATTATTATAAAGTGAAAATATCTAAACTTAGGAAATATATACATTCATCTGTTAATAGAGATTATGCCATGTATATAAACAGATTGAAGCATGCAATTAACAATGATCCAAAGAAGTTATGGTCTTATGTAAACTCTAAAAAGGGTTGTTCTCGCATTCCCGGTGTAATTTCATTTGATAATGTTGAATTAAGCCAACCGATGGATATCGTGAATGCATATGCTTCTTATTTCTCTAGTGTATATAAACCGAGTACTTTGATGACAACAGATGATGTTAGTACTAACTTTAAAAACTTATATATTGGCCTAATCTCTGAAATTGATGTCATGAATGCTATGAAATATGAAAGCAAATTCAACATCTGGTCCTGATAAGATTCCGGCATTCTTTGTAAGAGATTGTGTGGGTGGATTATCTCATCCATGAACACATATATTCAATTTAATAATAAGCTCGGCTTCCTTTCCTAGTTTCTTTAAAACCTGTCGTGTGACACCTGTTTATAAAAATGGTGGTAAAGGTTCTATAAACAATTACAGGCCAATCTCTATTATTAATAATTTCGCTAAGTTATTTGAATATATTTTAGCTACCAGAATATATGCTCAAGTAAATAGTCAAATTACTACTAAGCAACGTGGTTTCGTTAGCCGACGCTCGACTGTTACGAATTTGCTAAACTTTTCACAATTCGTCTCTAAGGAACTTGACGAACAAAGACAGGTAGATGTTGTTTACACAGATTTTCGTAAAGCATTTGATAGCATTAGCCATGAGACATTATTGAGAAAGTTGGATCCAATCGGTTTTGATGTTCCAACCATAAAGCTAATAGAGTCATATTTGCATAATCGTTATAATTTTGTTGAATATGGTGGATATCATTCAAAGCAGTACATTCCGACCAGTGGTGTACCACAAGGGTCTAATTTGGGTCCATTATTGTTTGTATTATTCATTAATGATGTACAAGATATTTCTTCTCATATGTTATTATATGCTGATGATGTAAAATTATACAGAGCAATCAAAACTAATGACTTTAACATTCTACAATCAGATCTTAACAGACTCGAGGATTGGTGTAGAGTAAATTCACTTGAATTGAATATTAATAAATTTCAATGTCTCTCATTTAGCCGCAAAAGAACTGTGACAGAATTTAATGATACATTGGCGAATTGTGTTTTATCTTGCACAAATCAAGTAAAAGATCTGGGAGTAATTTTTGATCAGAAGTTAAATTTCAGTATGCATATTGATTATGCCTGTAAACTTCTTGGCTTCATAAAAAGGACATGTAGCGATTTTAATGATATCAATGACATCATTAAATTATATAAAACATATGTCAGGTCGAAATTAGAATACTGTAGTTTAATTTGGTGTCCAACATATGACAACTAAAAACTTGCACTTGAAAAAGTTCAAAAGAAATTTACTAGATTACTTTACTTTAAAGTATCAGGAATAAATCCTGATTTTGAGACAATTCGATATATTGATCTATTAATAATGTTTAACATGCAATCTTTGGCAAATCGCCTTAATATAAATTCATTAACTTATCTCTACAAAATTGTAAATGGGTACATTGATGATCCTAACTTATTAGCTCAGTTAAATATTTACGTAACCAGAATATCTTCGAGAAGCGCGAGCGTAATTTGGTATTCTAGAGCTAATACATGCTCATATTTTAATTCACCAATTACTATGATGGTGAGATTGTATAACACCATTCACCATTCTGTTGACATTTTTAATGACACCTTGTCAGCATTTTTTTAAATAACTCTTAGCCTTCTTCAGTGATCATATAAATATTATTAGCTATTATATTAATTATCTTATATTATTGTTTGTTTCTTTTTAATAATAAGTTTTTATTTAGTAGTTTTGTATGCACGAAATATTAAGTTATTTTATTATATATATATATATATATACAGGGTGAGTTTTTTTCGATGTTCTCTATGGGGATCTCGGAAACTATAAGAGATAGAGAAACGGTTAAATGGGGAAAGAAGTGTAGATTTACGAGACGAATAAAATTCCACTTTCAAAGTTTTCAAAAAAGTCAAGGGTAACTAGATATTTTGAAAAAAGTAAAAAGTGTCAATTTTTTCAAATCAATATATCTCGGTTATTATAACAGATAGAAAAAAACTGTAAAGGACAAGGTTTTAGATAATTTTATGTAGATTAATAAAAAATAATCAGAAAATTTATATCGCCATTATTTTCCGAGATATGATGCAAACTTACATTTTTTTAAATGGAAACCATAGTTGGCTATGGCCTCATTCAAAAGGTATTTTTTTTCTCTTTAATCCAATATGACATACGACATAGTTATTTCTAAAAATAAGTGAGTTATAGTGATTTTAAATTTTATTATAAATAAAAAATGGGTAGCCATGAAAAAGACGAAAGTAAAACAATTGCAGTTGTTTATAATAATAGCAATATTGTAATTATTAATTCTACAAAGTTAAATAAAAATGAAAAACCAGCATAAGAATAATAATTTTGTAATTATCAAATGGCCTTCTGTATGTGGTATAAACCCATTTGTCAAGAGGATAATACGTTTCTTACAAAAATATTATGAACAGATGAATCGCGATTCACTAATTGTGGTATTTTTAATCGCCACAATGAACATAGATGAACTCGATAGAATCCACGAGACGTTACACAGAGGAAACTACAAATTAAATTTGGGTTTAATCCATGGTGTGTTTGGATTAATAATTCTCGGTCCATATATTTTTGAAAGCTCACTAAGTGAAAATGATTACTTTCATTTTCTTCAGAAAACATTTGAAGATATGCTCGATTGTTTTAATTTATCATTACAAGCAAGATTAAAATGGTTCCAATATGACGGTGTTCCACCTCATAACATATTGGCTTTACAAATTATTTCAATGATGCTTTTCCTAACTCATAAGTGGGAAGAAATAAACCAATCCCAGGGCCACCTAGATCTCCCGATCTGCGCGTTTTAGAATTTTTTTTGTGTAAAAAACAAAGTATATGAAAAATCATATCAATCTGTGGAGGATCATAAACTAGCTGTTATTGAAACATTTAATTCAATTTACATGAGAATGGTCAAAAAGCCATAAATTCAATTTTAAAAAGATATAATTTATGTCATAATAGTTTAATAGTGGACTCTTTGACCATATTTTTTTAATATTAAAATTTCTCTCCCATTAATATATTGATAATTACAGAATTACTTTATGCAGTTGTTTCATTTTTGTTTATCTCTGTAAAACTAATAATTACAATATTGCTAATATTATAAACAACTGCAATTGTTTTACTTTCACCTTTTTCATGGCTACCCATTTTTTATTTATAATAAAATTTAAAATGACTATAACTCACTCATTTTTAGAAATAACTATGTCATATGCCATATTGGATTAAAGAGAAAAAAATTACCTTTTGAATGAGGTCACAGCCAACTATGGTTTCCATTTAAAAAAATGTAAGTTTGCGTCATATCTCGGAAAATAATGGCGATAAAAATTTTCTGATTATTTTTTATTAATCTGCATAAAATTATCTAAAACTTTGTCCTTTACAGTTTTTTTCTATCTGTTATAATAACCGAGATATATTGATTTGAAAAAATTGACACTTTTTACTTTTTTCAAAATATCTAGTTACCCTTGACTTTTTTGAAAACTTTGAAAGTGGAATTTTATTCGTCTCGTAAATCTACACTTCTTTCCCCATTTAACTGTTTCTCTATCTCTTATAGTTTCCGAGATCCCCATAGAGAACATTAAAAAAAACTCACCCTGTATATATATATATATATATATATATATATATATATATATATATATATATATATATATACACGTTGTCCCCTGAAATTTTGAATATGAGTAATGTAATGTGTATTGTATCTCGATTATTATTATTGGTTGCCATGGTTGTTGCTGCAATATGCATGTCAATTTGACTTATATAGCTTCAAAATGTTAACAGGAATTTATGATTGTCTGGGATATTGTTTAGCTCAATAAAGAAATGTTTTAGAACATTTAATAAGATGAACATTCTAGTGATTTGTTATTCGTTACGTCAGAATTGAGTAAATATGTTTCATTTTAATTCCCAATTTTATTACAAATTAGAAATTGCTGATTATTTCCCGTTGGTCAGTCCATTAAAATACGTCACGAGCGTCGTGGTAACTAAGTAACGAGTAATACATTTAAATGCCCGTATTCAAAATTTCAGGGGACAACGTGTATATAATATTTCCCTGCAATTGGATTTGTATCTGTTGGGAAAATAAATTATTATTATCTGAGCCTTTTGAATTCATTGTATTGCCTAATGTCTTTTCTAGAGAACCATTTTCATCTGTGGAATGCTTTCATTTTAATATTCCTTTTTATTTCTGAAGAAAACCATGGAGAATATGTAGATCTGCCGGATCGAGATAGTGAAATGGACTTATCAAATATTTTGTATAGATTAAGGTAGAACATATCAACCGCTTCGTTTACCTCATTTGCATTTCTCAAAAATAACCAATCTGCATCACGTAGGTCTTTATATAAAAATACAAAGTCAGCCTTTTTGAAGTTGTATCTGGTGTGGGTGTTTGAGGGAAACTTATGATTGATAGAGGAGCAATACATTGTTAACATGATAGATAGAAACGGATGATCAGAATCCTCATTCGCAAGAGGAGTTTCAGCACGCTCCACTTGAGGGGGGTAACTTCGCTTTGAAGATTAATAATTGCTGATTTGTTACAGACGCAACATGTAATTGAAGTACTTACAAAATTATATGATAAAGTATAGAGACAAAAAGTCACAGATATATAAAAGAGTTAAATACTGCCGTTTAGAAAGGAACTAGTAAAAATAGAAATAGTAATAGTTATCAATACAATATAAAGCACTATAGATAACATAAAATTAATAGGGTCAAGAGAGGAAAAGACAAAAATAGCCTTCCTTTTTGACGATAAAAGTTATTATCATTATTATAATAGATGAATTGCTTTCTATCGTGACTTGTTAATCAAATGTAATAATGTTTCATTTTTAAATATCAAACACACTTTCCTTAAATAAAAGCCAAAGCCCCTATCATCACAGGCTTCAGCAATAAAATAACATTTCAGCGGAAATACGTAACTACCAATTAATTTCGATGCACTTTTACTGCGCTAGACAGCTGTCGATATTGTTGGAGTGGACGTGTGTAATCCGAGTGTGACATAAACGGGATTTATTGTAAAAGTGTAATCTATAAATGAAACTGTATCGTGCGAATCCTCCACTTATCGCAACTGTGTCAAACTCAACACAGTCCATTACACGCTCGACCCACAGACCTAATTCCAATTAAAAATATCAAATCGTCTAAATCCCTACATCGCATGCTTTATTATGTCACGAAATTATAGTTTGTCCAAATGAAAATATTATCCCAATTAACCATATCTGATAATAATCATAACGTTTTTAAATTATATTTTGTGTTCTGCTAATTATCCTATGTCTCATTAACTAATATTAATTATTAAAATATAACTCATGTTTATTATTACTTTTGAAAAAATACACTAGATAATATTTATACTGAAATTAATTGAATATTTTCGTAATTTGTCTCAAAACGTAAAAATCAATGTAATTATTATAATGAAAATATTGATAATGATTAATTAAGTAATTAATTGAAACATTACTTATCGTGACCTGTCAGCAACAGCCACAACCGGTTTCGATCTATTTTGGATCTCATCAGCGCATCGCAGTTGGAGATAGGGAAACGGATTTTATTATGGGTGTTTTTAACTTTACCATAAGGCACCTTCTATTGTCTGGACAATAGACCATAGATGGCACGTTTATGGTAAAATCTTGCCTGATAAATTAATTATTTATTTAAAATTAGAGTTTCACATATTACAGTGTCTATAAAGACACTGTCATAATTGATTAACCATCTGTTATTGAGTACTGTTGTACTCCTATCTATAAATTAAAGTGAATAATTATTAAATCAAAATATATTATTATTCTAATATATTTACGTGTGCCTATTGAATACTCTTGGATTG
Organism: Ontholestes murinus; assembly: GCA_963969525.1. Lineage (NCBI taxonomy): Eukaryota > Metazoa > Arthropoda > Insecta > Coleoptera > Staphylinidae > Ontholestes > Ontholestes murinus. Next base: position 18,039,049 of record OZ018398.1, read on the forward strand.
GGCTGAAGAAAAAAAACCTGGCGCGTGTGAAACCTATTGATTTCACCTGGGCGATGATGGATGATTCGAAATTTTATTTTTATGATAATGTTTGCGGTTCGAATTGAAATACAAATACAGAATTATTAATACAAGGCGCGGTGGCGTTTTCTCGGGATAGAAAGAGAGGTTTTATCGGCATCCATAAAATCTAAGTGGCGATATTTGACATGATGGCAGCGGAGTTGTAATATGAGGAGCTGAAGTAGGGTCACGGCAAACAACATATGGAAATCGTAAGGATATTCAGAGGAAACATTATTTTTTTCGAATGTGGGGAAGTTATACATTTAAATATTGATTTTCGCATATGGAAATTGTTTAAAATTATATCCACACCTGGTGTATTTCACAAGAGTGATTTTTTATGGAATGAAAAATGATTTTCATTATTCTAAATCTCCAAATTGATACGCACTTATTTAAAGGATCAATAAATATATTTATTTAAAATTTAAATTAATATTTTATGTATTTTGCTACTATTTATTTATTTCTATGATTAAATTTTAGATAATTTAGGATATTTAGAAGTTAAATAAGTATGGATAATTTACTTAACTTACTTAATTCATATTAAATTATTTAAATGATGATTTTTATATATTTACTAATAAGCGATGAACTTCCAGTAATTCACTTCTCCCTTTCTCCCTTCTTTACTGTAATATGTACTTTAATTAAATCTTCTTTTATTTTATTTTTGAATCTAGTTTCAATTACTTCGTGTATATTTCAGAATGATTTTTAGTGTAATTCTAATATTTATACGTAGTAAAATAAACTAATTACAAAAATAAAAGTAGATTATAAAAGTGAAATACTTTCCTTTATTCATTATTACATTCGGATGACTGCAACATATGGTTTATTGAAATATCACTAAATTCATTAGATTTATAGTTCTGATCTATTTTGAATCTCATCAGCGTAGCCCAGTTCCCTGTTGTTGGCAGAGAAACAGTAGTTCAATGTTATCACATTATTATTGTTATAATTGTGACTGTTGATAGTTCCCTATGCAAAGTTTCCGATATTGATGGTATTATCTTAGATTTATATTGTGTTTTACCCATTATATTAATGTATTTATACAATACTTTTTCTGGTGCTTCATGGTTTAAAATCTAAGGCACATCTATAGTTTCCTAAAGATTACAGAGTTTAGCGATAATTAATCTTTTTTTTAATTAAACCTCTCTATTTCTATTAAATATTATTTAAATCATTTCTTCGCCTTCGCTTGCAGTGTTAGCTACTAATGATATTATATAGCAATGCATTTTTGTATAGAGTAATTCATTTAGTACTTCATTCAATAAAATTTAAAAAAAAACTATTCTAAACAGATTTCTAAATTTAAATTCAAATTAGTAGTCACATAGTTATTTATTGGCGCACCCACATTAGTTAACACAGATCGCAGGTATACAAAAGTAATTAGATGAATAAAATATCAAGTAAATTATACACAAATTCATGTTGAAATACATATGAAGGTACATTAAACATATTAAAATATAAATAGTATAAGACATAATATATAATATAAATTAAACATGCTCGAACACATTAAAATATAAATAAGTTATATAGTAAAAAACAAACAATATATAATATAAATTAATACAAACATGTACACTTAGATATAGATATAAAAATCATGGAATAAAATGGTTAAAATGGCATCCTACACACAATGACTCTAAGATATTAAAACTGTTAAAATCACGAAAACTATTAGATAAGCATTATAGGCTGCTGTAAAAAGCTTTCCTGGATAAATAAGTTTTCAGGCAGAGCGTTGGAAATGAGACCCATAGCGGTTAACGCCGTCTCTACATTTAGACAAACACAGCGACTTCAGGCATATCTTAGATTTTTGTCTTGTATGGTGGTCATGAATTCCTGAATATGTGCAATATGATGAAATATTCTTTTTGACAAACATACTCAATATTAGTACGGAATAATGCAAAATACGCAGATCTTAGTGTTGATTGAGGTAAAATGCTTGTAAGTCCATTAGTAGGTATACAACTTTACACAATATTTAAGTTATGTTTACTGTCTAAAGTTATTCCCAAAAATCTGTAGATGAAATTACAGTATTAGGTTTTAGGGAGAACATAAGATAGACTGTTTTATTAGCTGATTTTCGTTTCATCAAGAGTGCAGTGAGCAAAGTATTTACCCGTTTTATTAGCATTCAGTGCAAATTTGTTTGACAAAAAACATTCAAGGATGCTTTTTTTGAAGTCACTGCGCCGTCCATTGCAGATTTTAGGACGCTGGATATATTTATGCAAGTCGTATCGTCTGCATACAGTATAATTTTGGAGATGTTATCACATTTAGGTAAATCATTTATATACAGTAAGAAAAGAAATTGGCCAAGGATAGAACCTTGTGGCACACTGTTTGTTGAGACTCTTTCTGATGAAATGAAATGAAACAAAAGCAATGACGTCGTAGATCTTCCCCTGCGTAAACCGTATTGATTATCAGTTAATATGTGCTGTGCTTCCAAGTATTCAGTCATCTGTTCCAACATTATAATTTCCATTACTTTGGAAATAATGGGTAGGAGCATGATGGGCCTGTAGTTGTTCATTTCGTTTTTCTCCTTTCTTGTAGATGGGCATGATACACCCCACCTTCAAAATGCTATGAAATGTACTAGATCTGAGACATTCATTTATTAATTGAGTTAGGGGCTGAATAATTGTACTGAGAACATTTTCAAAATACCTGCAGCCAAACCATATATATCTCGCGATTGTTAATTTTTTTACTTGAGTATTGCATTTATTACTTTAATATGACTGACCTAGTCGATATTAAAATATGATTGAGCACATCATTGTCACAGAATCAGTGGACGACGGCGGTAAATAATTCAATAATGTTTTAGCTATATGACTAAAGAACGTGTTAAATTCATCAGCAGTTATTTTAGAAGAAAGATGATCATTATTATTTCCATTTTTTATTGGAAACCACATTGCCTTTGGCCTGTTTTTACTTTTCTGGATGAAATTGTTTGTTGCGTTTTTTCTATCCTCTTTTAAAGTTAATTCCGTTTATAGATAATATAGTCAGTCTAAATTCAGGTATACGTTCATAGACTTATTTTAAATGCAAAAGGTTTTCACGCATCTTCATTCATCATTGAACCAGTGAATTTCTTGTTAATTATTAGTTCGGAGTTTTTCCGGAAAGCATAGCAAGATGTGGTTTTCTAATGTATGAATAAAAGATGAAAACTAATATTCTATGCATTTTTTTATTATCGATATAGCTGAAATCAGTGCATTCCAGAAGATTGAATAATCTAGAAAGCTCGGAATTAATTGGATAAACTTTAATAGCGTGATCTTTCATGTACTTACATATATAAAAGCGTTATCCAAACTGTTATCTTTCCTTGTTTTAAAATTGATGATAGGATACATACCGTACGATGCAAGGATATTAAAAAGGTGGGTCGCTCGCTGATCATCGCTCTTGAACCTGACATCAAAACTACCCACCATTAACAATGTGTTTGTGAATGCTCGGACTATCCAATAGCAGATTAAGTTTGTTGTTTTCGTTTCCTTTTGTGTATAACTTCTGTGAATACATCATCTTCAATGAGATTTTCACGTGGTTTTGATGTTGATGAAAGGAGGATCATCTCTTTGTTTACATTTTCCAGCTGTGGACCGTCGGATGATGCATTTTTATGCGCAACGTTGGCGCTTTTTTGAGAAAATACTGTCGTCACTATGTTGCCTTTTGGTATGGTGGCGACAACTTCAGGTTTATTTTCGTTGTTAATATAAAATTTATTATTAGATTTAACATCACCTCGTTTATTGAGTAACACAGAGGATTGCTGTGCAATAGCTCCCTTTAGAAGATTTATTTCATTCCATAGTATTGAAATTTCACTATTAATACCGGGATTGTTGCACTATAGGTTGTCTGCTTGAATGCAGGTTAAGTCCTTTTGGATTTCCTCACAACAGACAATATTCGCATTTTTGTCGACGTATAGGCCCGCTATTTTAAGGGGACAAGCATGGTGATACACTAGGTCTCACTTTATAAATCCTACATATCGCTTAACTGCCACCGTGCACAAATTACATGCCAAATCTTCGGACACATTTTTATGCGTTGCGGCCATCTTTTTATTATCAAATAAAGTAACACTGATCCTAATTTGTCATTAAGTGTTAATACCATATATACATTTATATTATATCGTACATTCGTTTTATACTTAAATATTATTCCCCGTCAACAACAGCCACGGACCGGTTTCGATCTTTTGGATCTCATCAGTGTAGCGCAGTTGGAGACAGGGAATCAAGATTCACTTAGGAGGTATTTAACTCTGCGGGTTAAATACCATAAAGGTGCCATCTATTATCTAAACGTTGCACTAGATCCCAAATGGGCGGTTAACCACCGACATTAAAGGGATCTGTCAAAAGCGACAATTATAACAATAATAATAATGTACATATTAAATATGGGGAACAAAATAAAGATGTATATTAATATCAAAAATAGGCAATGGGTTTATGGAGCTATAAATTAATTTGAATTCTAATAAACTTAAAAAAATCTTGAATAAGTAAGTATTCTGTCTGTTTTAAATTAATCTTGATTTTATGAAGCGGAACTAATAAATCATGATTATATCCCCAGTTAAACTAAGTACAATTTCTGGTGATGTTATTGAGTTTTCATTGTTAAGGCAATATATAATTTCTATTGTGACATTTGGTGTTCTATGGGCTACAATTTTAACATTATATATACTAATTTTCAATGACCTTGGAAATAAATTAATTTGCCTTTCATTTTGTGTTGACACTCTTTCTAAAATAATTCTCTCTCTTCATAATATTAAGGTTATTAATACTATTTTACTCAACAACCAGCTAATCTTCGGTACTAATCGACCGCCTTTTACGACCAATTGAATTAGTAAATAGTTATCGATAAGACGACCTAAATCTTAGCAACCACTGTAGTGTTTATGTGGATCAATAATATTTATATTAAAAATAATCTCTTTAAAAATTACTTTTGTAGTGAAAGAAATTGTTACGGGTATTGGCAAAAGTGAATTTTTAATATGTGGTGACTTTATCTGCCTGAGAATATGCAAATATATCGATCAAGATGAACTAGGTGTTAATACGTTTAATATTCTCGATCTAAGTCAATTAAATAGTTAACCTAATGAACGTAGGGCGTATACTCCGACTTAGTTTTGTATTCAGGAAAAACTGTAATGTTAAGTTAGCCAATGACAATCTCTTTAATAATATTGTATATTACATTGGTTATTGCATATCTCTAGATTATAACAAACTCACAATAGCACCATCTAGTGAAATCATGTATTATGACTTTGCAAACGGTAATTATTTAGAATTAAATAGTTTTCTTGCGGCCATCGACTAGAATAATATTTTATTAAGGGCATCGAATGTAGTCGTGGCTCTCAATTCATTTTATGAAATAATGTTCTATGCAATTAATTTTTTATTACTACAAAAAAGTTTTGTCGTGGATCATATTCCGGGCGGTTTAAAGAAAGACTTAATTTGCTTAATAAAGGAGAAGAAAAGAGCTCATTGTATTTAGAATCGAATAGAAAAATTGAAAAACTAGAAAAAACTGAAAGTTACCACTCACCAATGCAATCTGGATAAATCAATAGATTTTTATAGTTTTTTGATAGTGTCTATATAAACAGCAGTACCATTACATCTCTAAGTGGAAAAAAAAACAATTAAATATAGATTCTTCCTTTAAATTGTTAATTAATGAAACATTTTTTCTTTGAATCAGTAATGAACTTAAAAACTTTGTCGTACAGTGGTCCTGATGGAATACCTACAGTAATATTAAAACGATATGTTTGTACAATAACAACATCACTTTGCATTTTATTTCAAAGGTCAATTTTTGAAGATGTTTCCCAAGGGAAAAAGGGGGAAATGTTTGACCAGATAGTCACTAAACAGCTGTATTGGATTTCATTTAAAGTTATGACGGACGCTTAACATGGCTTCCAATCTAAGAAGTCAGCACTATCTAATTTATTGGTGTACCACTCCTGTCGGTTTAGAAAATGGGCAACACGTCGTTGTAGTTTATACCGACATTTCTAAGGCGTTCGACATAGTCTCTCATAAGGTTCTCTCACATAAATTAAAATTAATGGGTTTTAGTGATTGTGCTGTGGACTGATAAGACTGTAAGAATTGATATGGCTTTATATTTATAGTTTTGTCCTACGTACCTCAAGGTTCACATACAGGGCCATCATTATTCAATTTATTATTATAAACGATATTCAATTTATAGTCGATTGCTATTTTCTGCTTTATGCAAACGATTTGAAAATCTACAGCATAGTTCTATGCAGTCAACCTACAATTAAACTAGAATAACATCTTTAGATGGTGTTCTGAAAATCATTTAACTCTGAATGTCAAAAAATGCTTTTTCTCTCATAGTAACAAAATAAACTTATCTAATTATTATCTTGACTAATTATTAGAAAAACACCAAATCATTCATAAATCTACAACAACGAGTCTTAATACCTCGACAGATATATGCAACAATAGTTTGAACGTATTTATTATTGTCAAATAAACTAAAAATAATTAAATATACGTTGAACAGTTTATAAGTGAATATGGTATGACAAATTTAAAACAAGAAATGATTTTACGTTGTTGCAAATAAAAATAAAATAGCAAAAGTAATTAAATAATTTAACACTCAAGTTTATAATCATCTGCAGACACGTTTTTCGATCGCTCGATCTCATCAGTACAGCTTTATTATAAAATTGACAAACGACTTTACATTATATGTATCGGAAATTTAAGACATTATTATAATTTATTACAAAGAGTTTCCAATCATTCGACATTACCAACTCATTTTAGATTAATTATTATATTAGTTGAAAAATTCACTTTTTTAAATGGTTAAATTAATTTATTTTTTAAAAAACCTCTAATTGCTTATGCTCACAACAACTGTTTCTTCCACTGTGTCTTCTTTGGATCATATCTCATAAAATGAGATGATACATAAATTAATCATCATCTCGATGGACGTACGTACATAATTTACAAAAAGAATTAATAAAATATTATTTAAATTATTTAAATAATATTTTAAATTAAAAGAAAAACAACAAGTAACAAATTCACTACAATAACATAATCAGCACCAATTTAACTAAAAACTAAGAAAGAATAATATAATTATATTATTTTGAACCAATATAGTTCAGGTATTTAAAAAAAGACTCTAATATTAACGCTAAACGTAGTTTACACGGTGACATGTAGAGATTACTACAAAAAATACGTTGATTAGATAGGACGAGTTAATTTAAAAAAAGGGTGGCCACGTATGTTAAAATCCTTTGGTCAAAGAAGAAGAAAACTGGAAATTAACCACGAAATCAACAAAACGAAAGTTCAGCTACTTTCTTTTGAATAATTAAAAAGATATGTTTAACACTAAAAATAATAAATAAATAAAAATAATAATATATATTAGAAATGTGACTCAAAATAGTGCTTCTTTTCGTAAATATTGGCTAGAATGGAATCCAAGCAGTGAATAATTACAGAAGAAAGCAAAAGGAGATCAAGAAAACTCTATCCTACTTAAATATGCCTTAAATTCTACTATGTAATGTATTTTTCTTTAAGTAATTTTGGTACTTTGAATGCAATAAAGTATAAAATTATGGAACTACTATAAAATGAGTATATATAAGGTGGCGCAAAAGTAATGTCACAGTTTTAATTAGCCGCCATTTTTGCAGATAGCGCCAAATGTCAGTGTGCTTTGACATTTATGAAGTAGATATATAGAGAATTAGTTGTCAACAAGTCATGGAGCGATACACACCTCAAGATCGTAAATTTATTGTTACTGCTTATTTACTGTTTTAAATCTGTTGTTTTAACGCAACGTGAATTTGGTCGTCGTTTTCCCTGCCGTCGTGTTCCATGTGCTCGAACAGAAAATCCACATGTAATGCAAGAAGATCTATTTCATCTCCTCAAAGTGACTGTTTGGTGCGACATTTGCAGTGAAAAAGTGATTAGTCCTTATTTTTTTGGAGACGCTGATGGCGTTGCCGTAACCGTAAATGGCGAGCGTTACTAGCAGATGCTAGTAACGACTTTTTTGCCGCAAGTTACTGCATTGGGTCTCGATCATTGTTGGTTTCAACAGGACGGAGCAACCGCTCACACAGCTCATATAACAATGAAGATTTTGAGACACCAATTTCCAGGTTGAGTGATCTCCCGTTTTGGAGAATTGAACTGGCCGTCTAGATCTTTTTAAAATCTCGCGTTTACCACAACAAACCATGAACCTTGCAAAACTTGAAAGCTAACATTGAAGAAGAAATCGCCAATTTGGAGCCAGATGCAAAATGCCGTAAAACGAGGGCAATTATGCATCAACTTGGGAGGTGGCCATTTGAGCGATATAATTTTTTCCAAGTAATTTAACCAAAAATACACTTTCAAATAAACTTTTGATGAACATAGAACTCTATTTTATTCATTTATAACAAAATGGCAGCCAATTCAAACTATGACATTACTTTTGCGCCACCTTGTATAATTGGTAATGTCCATTAAACATAACTTAATAAACAGATAATAAATATAATAATAATAATAATCTAAAACCGTCAGGTAGTGAAGTGTTTTTTACTTTGTTTTCTTTAATTTTTATTTTATTTTCTTTCGCGCGTGAGAGAAATCTTTTAGTTGATTAAATGTATACGTATCATTTACAGCAAAATTTTACAATGATTCTGGAAAATATTTCATACTGAATATTGTAAAAGGATTTAGTCAATGTCATAACGATATAATGTAGTTATGTAAATTTTTGCAATTCAAAACCATCTTGAAACAATATGTAATCTATTCAACATTTTTTCTAAGCACAAATATATTATTTTTAAGTTTTTTGTCTTCTCAATAGCTTATTAACATAGAAAAAATTAAATTTGAGATATCTTAATCTCTATATGTACTGTAAAATAAAGTGTGGTTATTGCTTTTTATCTGATAGTTAGGCTTCCTCTGAAAATCTTGGTAATTTTACCTAATGTTACATTAATATACGGTGAAATTGATTTTTTTAATGATTTAGGCCTCTGAAGCGAAATAAACTTTTAACATATGTTATTAGTTTACTAGAATTTGATAATATTTACAAAATTCTTCAGATATTTTGAACTGATTTAATTAAAACATAATATCAATATTTACAAATTTTAATTAAAACTAAGTTGTGCCACACACTATAGTGATAAAAATAAATTATATTGATTAATATATAAAGTAATGACCTTAAGAATAAATTAAATAAATAAAATAACTTACTTTATTCTTAGGGATTTATTTATTCAATAAATCATTTTACCAAACTTTGAGAAATTGCCATGTATTTCTTGTTATTCAGTTTTAGATAAATAGGTACGTTAAAAATATGATAACAATATAGTTTAATAATTAATAGTACAAGCAGCATTAGCCCAGCAAAAATCCATAAAATCAGTTAAAAAAGTATATAATCCAGTGATTATTTTTAATTTCTATACATTTTCTTTATTTTGCGTTCATAAACGAATGTTTTTATAAGATCAGATCGATGTTGATATCCTGCCATATTGTTTTGAAACGTATTCTTTGTTTCTATTCAACGAACGAACAAACTATTTATTTTCTAATGTTTTGTCTATGTATAATAAATATGTCTTGTGAAGTGTAGAAAAATATTAACATAGAGAGAACAACATCTTTATTTGGACAAACAAAAGTACATTTATAACGAATACATTTTAAATATAAAATAAGGCTTAGTCCGTCCGTTTGGGCTATCGACCTTCGGTCTTTCTGCCCAGTATTAACATATTATTCCCGATTTTGTAATATCATCATTTAAGGCAGAAATGAAACAAGGTAGCGGCTACTACAATTAGTTCTTGCAAGAATAAATCTATTTGCAAAATAACATGTATTTTAAGAAAGTATATTTTTTAGCAAAATAATGTCCTAAAGAAATTGTAATGTTAATTTGAGCTAATTTAACATATTTTAACTTTCAGTACAATGAACAGCTTCTAATCGAACCTATCAGTTAATATTGAATGCCCGCAGAAAATTATTACAGTTTATTAAAACCAACAGAATGTTTCATTCTTAAAAAAAGGTTACTCACGGGATTGTGTTGCTTTCATCACTTACCTGTAAACAAAAAAGAACTTGTTAAAATTTAAAAACATTTTTTTATAAAATAAGCAATAGATTGTAAGATTTTAGGATCCCCTGGGGGTTTGCATGACTTTCCATTTTAAATGACACAATTACCCAATATGTATTAACACGACTACGGAAACAACGAATACGTCAAACTGCATCAAACCGCAAAATCATGGGATTTTGCGGTTTGATGCGGTTTCTTGACCATAAATTAACTCAGTAAAACCGAGATGGCGCTTTAATGTTGATTCTCCAACATTTGGCGGGAAAATTCAAGACAATCGGTTCGGTAAAAAATCAGGAAATACTATAAAGAAACATCGATGGACTAAGAACATAGTCGCCCATTCCAAAATTCATATAAACTCGAATGAAATTATTTACCGTCATGCACAAAAAGTCAGTGACACTAATTTTACAAATTTTGCATTCGAACGTTTAATGTGAAAATGATTTCATGATAATTTACTTTTATCATGAAATCATTTTCACATTAAACAAGTGATGAATTAGCAAAAAGTTGGTAGCTCGTATAGGATCTAACTAATCTTAGAGCTCAAAGTAATGATCATAAACAAAAGCGTATATTCACTTACTGTACTTTGGAGAGTATGAAAAAATACTTTATTTTTGGTCTAAAACATTATTTAGGTGTTGAAGCGCTTCTTTTAAATGTCTCAACAAACAAAATCGGATATAAGACCCCGCCAATTTACTGAAGGTTAAGGTAAAAGTACTGTTTTGTGCGATTTTCTACTGATGATTTCACTATGTCATAATTCTTTAAAATCGATATTGGTGAAAATATTGCTGTTTACGACGAGCACTAAAAATTAATATTATTAAATTATTTTTAGCTCAAATTGAATTATATGATCGTGGATATAGATAACGTCATAAAGATGGATGTACATTTAATAGACCACCAAGACTTTTAATCTTTTAGTAAACTTAATAATATTATTGTCTTATTTTAAAATATTGTTGAGGAGTTACCACTATAAAACAGATACCCTCTTCAAGAAGAAGAGGCCAAACGGATAAGTTTGACCAACTACCATCGACCACACAGACAGAACCATTTAAACCTTCGTAGAGTTAACATTCGTAATTTGTTATCATAGCTTTTATTTTCAAAAGTGAAAGTGCTAAAAAGACGAGGTTTCTAATTGGTCAATCTTCCTCGTTAGTACCTCAAAAGCATATCATAACATATCACTTTAAACTATTTTCATCAGCATATAATACTTTTTTGGAGCATGTTTTAAATGATAGTGGTGAATTAATGTTTATTAATAATAGAATTGAGGACAGTGTCGATAAAAACTGTAATGCTTTTCCTACTAAAATCAAGATTCTGTGTAACTTGATGTATTGCTTCTGTTGTTTATAATAGCATATTTATCAAAAATAATACACTATTCAAAAAAATTTCCAACGCTGTTAATAATAATAATTGGCCCAGATCTAATTATTATCGCCAGCTTTAAAGATTAAAGTTATGATTGAAGAAGATTCAAATCGAGTAAGAACTATATTCGTTTGAAAAATTTAATTTATAATAACCCCTGTAAATGAATACGTTTTTATAAAACTAAATAATACTCTATCAATAGCAGATGAATTATTCATTTTTGATTAATTTTGGTTGATGTTTAGCAAGCATTGTTAAATACTTATAAATATTGTGATTAGTATCTTTTAATAAATAATTATTCACATCGAGCAATAATAATTGGAGTTTTAGATTCAGGTTCCCTTGTTCTAGAAATTCATCAAGATCTTGCAGAAAGAAGTTTAAGTAATTTAGGTTTGGTCTTTATAAAGCAATAATTTAAAAAGATTCGCCATCAATCCTTAAGTTTATAATACACCTTGATTCATTACACACTTTTACTAGTAAGGCATTATTTAAATAAGAATAGAACACCAGCAATTTTTATGTCGTGTAAAGCAGTATTGTAAAGTGTCTTATATTTTGTCACACGTGGATGTATAGATGATTTCGATTTGGTAGTAGCAAAGAGCATATTTGGTATAATATGATTGTTTATAAATAATAAAGTAAACACTCATATTAATATATTTGAGTGTTCTTAAATTTGTAGGCATTGCTAGACTGATGTTTTAATTTTAATATTTTTGAGTTATTCAAATATTTGTATTATTTGAGTTTTATTATTAATTACTGTCTCTTTGTCCTGTATTATTAATTGAAGGATTTTGACAAATTAATTATTTCTACATTCAATCAGTAATATTTTAATATTTGTTTGCTAAGGCAGACATTTTATTTCAGACGCTGATAGCTCAAAGTAATCGTAACAAATAAAGTTTCTATATGAGTAGAGAGCGGATAAAAAAGCTTAAAAAATCTGAAAAAAAGCACTTAAAACGGCACAAAATTTAGAGAAAAAAAGCATTAAAAAAGCATAAAAACAGGAAAAAAGCATAAAAACACGAAAAAAAAGCACTAAAGAAAACTATATTTTCTTAATATGTTACAAGTTTATCAACATATTTTACATAGAAATTCTGCTTAAAACTAAAATAAACATACTTTCTTTACGCAATATATAATATCATGTAAGTATTTAAAAATTAAATTGTAATTTTGTATACATTTCAAAATAACTAAAATCTATTCATGAAAACAGTAGATCATTAAATGTTGTTCTAGGGGTTTAATTGTAAAAATTATTACTTCTAATGCTTAATAAATTTTTGAAAGTGGAAAAGTTTCTTTTTATTTTAAATTATAGCTGGATCCATTTGAAAATTGCCATTCAAAATCAAGTTTAATTTATTTAATATTAAAAATCCTTCATTTTCACCGAATACTTCTTTCGATATTATTTTGATTTCTTGGCCAATTCGTTCAGGTATTTTCTAAAATGAATCTACTCTTATAAAGATTTGATTGTGTTGCTCACAAAATTTAAACGCGATTTTATGTAACTAAATTGTTTTGAAGGAAGCTCTTGTTTCTTAAAAAACTGTTTGACAGTCCTTAACTGGTTTGCTTGTCGTTTCGGGAAAGTTGTATATAGTCTTATTAAATTCTTCAAAATTGTTCGCATAGTACATCGTAGCATATAGCCAAGTTCCCCGTTTTGTTACCACTGGTTTATGGGGCAGTGAGATATCAGGTAATGACTTCTTGAATAATTGCACTCATAGAAGAATATAAGAACTATTTTTCCATATTTAATTAAATCTACAAATGGAAATTTCATTCTTATAGTTTCAGAAATTCGTTTCTATCCATGTGCTACTTGTACAATGCACAAAATGCATTATTAGTAACATTTTGTAACTTGGTATTGTCTACGGCAAAAATAAGCTTGTCAGTCTATCATTTATGAATTTTGCTATAATGTTATTATCAGTTTTCTTCAATTCTTTTGTATATATCAAAATACTATTGGTCGGATGTCTTCATGTTAAACTGCTATCATTAAATTAAACAAGCGTCTGTGGTTTCATCCGCACCAAACCACATATAATTATTGTTAATAATATCTTTAATTTTTTGTATGGTTTCCTAGTACGCAAGAGCTACATAATTTTTTCTCGGGAATGCGCATTTTACAATATTTTCCCAAGAAAGATTTAAATGCATTATTTTGTAATTTTCTTAAAGGGATATTCGAATGTAAGTATTTTGCACAAATGTGAATTTTTTTAGTTCAGCTTTGAACTTTTTCAAACGTTCTTGGTGTAGTGTTGTTATAACTTGTTTTACATACAAGTCTTGACTAGTTAGGATGCAGTTGGGAACTAAAATAAAACTTACTATTTTTAAACATGCCTTACAAAATAATGTATAATTTTCACTTGTTAATTCTGGATAGTCTCTAATTAATTCTTATATTGTGGTTTTCACCTTTTGCATTATGGCTTAAATATACAGGGTGTCCCGTTAATGCGGGGAAATGGCTGAACCATAGATTCCTGAGGTCAAAATATGACGATTTAACGCAACTTATCTATATCCAAAAATTTACGGTTAAGCCGGAATTTGGCTTCAAAGTTTCAAATTTTTTTATTTCTTTTGTTTATAACAATTGAACGCTTTATTTGATTTGAATGAAATTTATTTTTAATAACTACCATAATATAATACATCATTTCAGTTATTATGACTATTGTTGGTTAACAAGAAGTATAAGAAACAGTAGTACCACCACTTAAAAACTAAAATATTTTTTTATTGGTGGATCTAATAAAAACTAAAAAAATACTACTTGAAAGACCATTTAATTTAAAAACTTTTTCATATCTTAATAATATTTGATATCTTTTACGATTTTCCCACAAAAAAATAAAATATATATTTTTTATCTCGTAAAAACAAAATCTAGTTTTTCATCGAATCGAAAATAAATGTATTTCGTGGCCGTCTTTGTTTAAAAAATGTAAATTATGTATAATAATAATTATTTAGTGTCTTTTAACAATTAATTTTTAACTTTATTATAGTTCATAAATATTCATATTTGGAACAAACAGATATCTTTCTTGAATCACTTTCTCATTTATCACTTGGTGAAACATTTTGAACTATTACTAATGAAGGTTTAAATTGAATTCAATTTAAACCTTCATTAGTAATAAACAGATATCTCGTTTGTATTAGGATTTTGCAAAGAAAATGGTTTTAAAAGTGTTAGATGGCGTTTTGATTTATTTTATTAATTGATATTATTTAATTTTTATTCAATTGAGTAAGTTTATTTACTTATTAATGAGTGCATAATGAGTATACTATATTCATATTTTATTTTTTTGTGCAAAAACCGTACAAGATATCAAAAACTAGTAAGAGTCAAAAAAGTTTTTAAATCTAATGCCCTTTCAAGTAGATTTTTTTGGATTTTATTGGATGCACCAATAAAAATATATTTTAGTTTTTAAGTGGTGGTACTACTGTTTTTTATACTTCCTGTCAATCACTAATGGCCACAATAACTGAAATCATGTATGATATTATGGTACTTATTAATAATAAATTTCATTCAAATCAAATAAAGCGTTCAATTGTTATAAACAAAAGAAATAAAAAAAATTGAAATTTTGAAGACAAATTCCGGCTTAACCGTAAATTTTTGGATATAGATAAGTTGCGTTAAATCGTCATATTTTGACCCAAGGAATCTATGGTCCAGCCATTTCCCCACATTAACGGGACACCCTGTATATGTGAATTATATAATATAATTTATCTGTGATTCCCCAGGTTAATACGATTCACGCATATAATAATTTTTGATAAATAAGCAAAGTTTTTGGAATTTCAATTCAATAGTTTATGAATGCGAGTTTGAATATGAAAATTAACGAAAATGGTAAATATGCCCCAGTCGTCCCATCCGCATTTTTGCCGAGAGTAGAAAAATGATACGGTTGCAGAACACCTGATTATTAGCTATCACTTAAATTTGTTTACATTTAATACTTACTGGGGCCCCTGTTCGGGCCTAGTTTAAGGACGTTTACATCTGAAATATCATAGATGTGATTCCTATGAAGCGTTCGTCTGTATTATCTGAATAATGAGACGGTCTATTATATCTACTTATTTATAAACGAATCCATTGTAAATTGGTAATTTATACTAATATTTATTAATAATAATTATTGTATCATATTATGAAGATTTTAAACAATTATGTTGTCAAAAGACACGAAGAAAATATGTAATACAAATATAATCTATAAATGATGGATAGAGATTTTTGCGAAAATTCTCTATATTAGCACATTAATTTAATATCAGCGTGAAATTTTTATTAAATGTTTTTTAAATGTTTAAGAAAATGCTCCAAATAAGCATCAGAATCTAAGAAAAGCATGAAAATAAGCATTAAAAGTCAAAATAAGCACAAAAAGTCAAAATAAGCAAAAAAGCACAAAAAAACTTAGCGCTAAGTAATCACATTCTTCAATATTCGTATAGATATTAAGAAATTTTTTCGATGCTATTAATATTATGGATAAGCATAATGCTAGAAATCCGCTCTCTATATATGAGTTACATGGAATCCATTGTTTTTATTTTTTTGATTAGTTATATTTACCACTTTGAATAAATGATTATGATTTAAAAGCCTACTTTACCATAAAGATATCTCTTAAAATAATAACGATTAACTACTATATAGATTTGTATAAAGGACAGAAAGAATTAACGAAATTTTCTCAAAAATATTAATGCCTAAACTGTACAAAATAATACAATCATTAAAAAATGTTTATTTCAACGCCATTTTATAACATAATTTATGTTATGTATCAAAATTCCATTGTAATCATATTGTATTGATAGTACAAGGATAAACCTGCCAATCTAATGGCAAACGTGTATTAAAAAAAGCGTATCACTGTAATCTAGAAATGTCTCCGCACATTTCAGCATTTCTAGCGGAAATTATCTAAACATATCGGAACAGTTGAATCATGAAATTACACATGTTCTGCTATCTTTACGCTGTCTCACGTCCTAACAAAACGACGTCTGAAACATTCCATTGAAATAATACATGGCGTAAGTTCAAAATTGTTTATACCGGATATAAAACGGAATTGCAGCATTCCAATACAAATAACGATAGAAACGCTTTACAATAAGCGTATGTCAGTAAATGAGAATATCTGCAAGTAAATTATTTGTACAGAAATATTAAATATCACAGTTGTCTTATATTTAAATCATGACACATTATTTAAAATATTTTAAATGAAGCAACTAATATTTCAATTACTTATAAAAAATTTCAAATGATTTTCTACGACCGTAAACTTTACAGCTATATTTACATTATGTAAATATTCAGACGTACTATAAACGTATTCCAGACAAAGTAGCGCACTTTACTTTTTATGACCTAATAGATACGTGCCAGCATGAAATGATGATACAAACAAGAGAATAATAAAAGCTACAAGTACACGGCAAGACACGGCTTCAATAAAATAAGCAGCTTAACATGTCTAGCAAGATTTTATTTCTAGGGGCTCGACCTGATGAGTTCTCTAGCAGCAGATCAAATCTAAAGTATATCCGCTGCTCGGGGTTATTAAGACCCCAAAATGTTTCGATTGGAACTGACTCCCATTTATAGGCCCCGCTCGTATTTCCCGATCGAAGCATTTCTTGAATTGAGGACGTGCCGCATTCTGCACCAAAAACTATAAATGTATTATTGTATCCTTCGGCTCTATCTTATTTTGATGTATGACGCCAGTTCATAAAAATATCACGTATCCACTCGATCCGGTAAATATTGTAATGTAATAACCAAAAACCTGTCAGAATCTGAGGATAAGTGATGGATCTACACTGAACACACGCAGACGTTCTCGCCAACAAATTCGCAGTACAGACCATTTTCGAAAATCGTGCTGTCAATATTATCATTATTTCACCGGGCCCATTATTTTTCATAATTTTTCATCGTTAAACAATAAAACACGACGTGTTTAATTACAGTTACATTTTATACAGATAAATATAATTGTTGTTAGGTAAAAATAATAAACGTATAATTTATTTTCCATTTAAACGTTTTACGATGAGTGGTATTATAATTCTGCAGTGATAATAAATGAAAATTGCTGTAATATTTTATATATTGTTGACAAGGTAAACAAAAAAGTGGCGGGTATTGGATTGCTATCTACCGCAACTAAACCTGCATCCATGGATTATGGAAACGTTGCTACAAATTAACCTTTTAATATGTGCACACCGTGCCATAATACTAATTTTATTGTCGCATATTTACATTTATATAAATTTCTAATTTTAATTTATCATACAATTATGTATATAATTATAATCTGTTTTATATTATAATTTGTAATTATAATCAGAATGCGGACGTGAATATTCATATTATTTTTTCTACACGTTTAATTAAATCTAGTTTAAATATAAATTATTTAACAAATAATGCAGTCTCTTAATAAATAATTTATTGAAATAATTATTTATTTATTTTAATTATACATTTAATTAAATGTATGTATATATTCTTTATACCTCTGTAAATGATCACATCTAGTAATGTTAAGTACTATATTATGTATTTATATATATTATATTATAATAAAATATGAGACAAAAAGACTGAACAGCTTGGAAGCGAGACGGAAATAATTGTTGGGTAGATTGCATATTAATATTACGTTATTAATATAATATAAATTAAATCCTACTAGCTAAATATTAAAAAGTCCAGTTTCTGCTTTGCTTTAGTCAACAAAATAGAGAGAGACAAACATCTTTATTTATTATTGAATACATTCGTTATGTACAATATAATCGTAATTGATTTTTATTACGGCAATCGACCCATGGTCTTTCTGCCAATTTAAAAATATAATATAATAATAAAGAAATCAAAATGATGATTTTAGAATTTAAAAAACATAAATGGACAGAAACATGTAATAAAATTAATGAAATGCAAGGCAAGACGTACTGGATAGAAATTAAAATATTGACAAAATACAAAAAATCAAACTGCATAATTAACATCAAAGACCCAATCGACGGTACCATACTGACTGACGATTTAAAAATTGCTACAGCCTTTGCAGGACAGTTAGAATCTACATTTAGACCAACGGACAATAATGGTTACGACGAAGACTTTTTTAATTTAGTTAATGACTGGTACGCGTCATTTGACAAGTCTCCATTACCTCCTCCAAACGACGATTCATTAGACGAGACAGATTATTATTAAATTTACACTCTGGTAAAAACTCCTCTCCAGGTCATGATAAAATTCCCAGATCAATCCTTAAAAAACTTCCTCATGAAATCCACTTGTTTATTCTAAAAATTTTCAACTTCTGCTATTCCCGCCAATATTTCCCTACCGAATGGAAAAATGGTATAATTACTTGCATCCCTAAACCTGAAAATGATCCCACACTTATTTCCAGCTTCCGTCCCATCACACTTCTTCCGGTAATTGGAAAACTCTTTGAATCCCTTTTGAAACAAAAACTCCTACATACTTCTATTAAATCCATCCCTGATTACCAGTTTGGTTCCCTTCCTAAAAAGTCTACCATGCTTCCTCTCTCCATCCTAACGTCCAATATGCAAACTAAACACCTTGAAGGCCAAAAATCAACCGTACTCTTTTTAGATATTCAAAAAGCATTTGATACAGTGTGGCATATTGGACTCCTATATAAATGTTTCCTACTAAAAATCCCTCATCACTTAATAATTCTTATACTCAACCTCCTATCCAACAGATCCTGCCAAGTAAGAATTAAACAAACACTTTCCCATTCCTTTCCAATCTTACAAGTCGTCCCTCAAGGTTCTCCCTTATCCCCACTCCTATACAATATATTCTGTCACAACATTATTTTAACTCTTCATAATATTCCTTACTTTTCGCTGATGACACCGTTCTTGTTACCCATTCACCCTCTCTTCAAATCGCCCAACAGTCCCTTTAACTCTCCTTTGACTCCATTCAAGCTTGGTGCTCTAAATGGCGAATAAAAATTAATTCTTCTAAATCCCAACTATTCATCCCCTATCACAAAATCATACCTCAATCCCCTACAATCCTTATCAATAATACCATTATCTATCCCTCTTACACCTGTAAATACCTCGGTATCCTTTTTGATTCAAAACTTTCCTTTAAATCCCATGCAATATCTATAAAAAAAAAAATTAAAACCAGGGCTCGGCATTTAATAATATAATAATAATAATATTTATTTATCCAGGTATACATAAGTAAGGTACAAAAATATATCATGATTAGCTTACACATATACCCATTGGATAAATAGGATACGCTCAGTTCACTGGAGTTCCAATGTCTGATCTTCTGCGTACCCTCGTAGCACCTAATATTTATAAATCATAACTTGTTGAGCGATAATTACAAATTATTGTACTAGTTATAAGCAACAAATTTCAACTATATTTCAAAAGTATTTTTAGTCATTAATTCCTTTAGTCATTTTTTAAATATAGTATGTGACATAGTTTTTAGTGACGGATCTATTTTATTATACATGTTCGCTATGTTTTATGAGAATGATCGCTTGAAAACAGAAGTCATATGTGGAGGTATGGACAGCAAACCTTTGTTTCTCAAGTTAACATTATGGACGTCTGTCCTAAATGTAATTCTATTATATAAGTACCCAGGTGTTTTAGAGATGAATATCTTGTGAAAAAAAAACAGAGAGAGTGGATTTTTCTTCTGGTTTCCATGTTTTTCCATTTGAGGCGATTGAATGTACTTGAAATGTGATCGTATTTTCTAATGCCATATACATATCTGACGCATGCGTTTTGAATACGTTGTATTCTAAGTGAATCCCGTTTGTCAATACATTGACCGTAGAGAACATCGCAATAATTGAATTGCAACAAAACTAATGTTTCACATAGAGTAGCTTTTAAGCTAGAGTTCAATAAGTGCCTACTATTGTACAATACTTTTAGAGAACTATAAGCTTTTCTTATCATAGTATTTACCGTTGTCTTGAGCCTCAATGAAGAATCAAACGTGACACCCAAGTTTTTTGCTTCGAAGACGACCGCAATACTCTTATCGTTCACCATTACATCGAATCCGTCGATCTTTTTAAGTGAGGTTTTCCTACCGATAAGTATAACAAACGATTTTTTACTATTTAAATATAACGAATGATCTGCTACAATGCGACTTAGAGAGGCAAGGTCATGATTTATATTTTGACAAGCTTGATTTACTTCCGATGGGCGAAAAGAATAGTAGAGTTGGGTATCATCCGCGTAAAAGTGGTATTTACAATAATGAATTACAGTCTCGAAATTCATTGTATATATACTAAACAATAGCGGACCTAAAATAGATCCTTGAGGCACACCTGATTGAATTATAACTTTATCCGAAATTCTGCCACCATTGACTACATACTGAACTCTATTATTTAATAGTTATTTAAGGTACAAGTGTAAAAAGTGATGGTTTATTGCACGAACTGGCGTTTAAAAACACGAGCGAGGAACGAGCGAGTTTTTTTAAAGCCAGGAGTGCAATAAAGAAACTTTTTACACGTGTGCCTTACAAAATTTTATCTTCGATCGTAAAGGACTTCAAAGAATATATTCTTATGAGTAATATTTTAATGTCATTTCAATAATTCAATTAATGAAAACATATTTTACCCGCAGTGCACTAATGAAAGCGTTACTTAGCAACCAGTAAACAAGTCGCACAAATGTCGGCCGCCATTATTATTTATGGAAAAAATGTTCCCTTTATTGTAATCACTTCGACTTGCATTAAATGAAATCTTCAGAGTTCTTAAATCTGCCATTTGGTTTGTATTATATATTTTATTTATAGTTTATTAGTTATTTGTATCAATTAATAAAAAATTACGTTTTTCGTCGAAATCTATTCATCTGTCAAATTTGACAATTCTGTGCAATAAAAATAGTTTGACATTACCGTGCAATAAAAACGTAAAAAAGCACTAGTGCTTTAAAAAGCCACTTTTACAATAAAAAATGATGCAAAAAGCGTCTACTTTCTGTACGATCGTAGATAAATAATTTTTAAAAAACTCTATACCGCCATCATCAAGGCCTATATACCCCATTATTGACAAAAGTATCTCATGATCTATGACATCAAACGCTTTGCTGAAGTCGAGTAATACTAAGGCGATGAGGTAACCATTGTCCATATTCGTAAAAATATCATCAGATATATTTATTAGTGCTGTTAAACAGCTGCGATTTTCTCTAAATCCTGATTGCGTTTTAGGTATATCATTTTGATGTAAATATTGTCGCAGCTGACGTTCAGCCGCCTTTTCTATTATTTTGGACAAAACAGAGAGTATTGAAATGGGTCTGAGATCTTTAAAGTCTAAGGGATTTGCATTTTTCGGAATTGGTGTAATAATCGATTCTTTCCACTTTAATGGATACGTGCGTTCAAAACAAAAATTAATTATGTGAGTTAAAATAGGAATGATATATGGACAGCATAATCTAATAAATTTTATATTTAAACCATCATTTCCTATGGCGTTGGATTTAATATTTTTAACTATATTTGAGACCTCATCATCATCTATTCTAGCAAAAGTAAACTTGCTTGTGTTTATTTTCGTACTACTTCGATATAATTGTAAAATATCGTTCTTGTTACCATTAATTGCCTTTGGGATGGAGTTGATAAAGTAGTTATTTATATCGTTTGGGTCAGAGATTTTATTTGGAATTTCAATTTTTGATTTGTTTATTACATTCATATTTCTGAGTTCTTTCCATGTTTCACTCGGTGTAGCATTACGAAATTTATAATTGAGGTAACCGCGTTTCTCGTTTTTAATAGCTAAGTTTGTAAAATTTCTCCACGATTTATACTCTTCCCATAGAATACTTGTTTTCTTTTTTTTTAATTTTTTATATTTATCATCCCTGATCTTCATAATAAATTTTAGATTATCAGTGAGCCAAGGTGTAGGTGGCCGTTTTGTAATGATCTTTTTCAATGGCAGAAAAGTGTTAAGTAAATTTAGTAATACATCGCTGAGATAATTCACTTTGTGATATTATTTGCAGCGATGACGCCTTTATCCGCTATCTCCTCAGTGTTAGAGATAAGTATCAGATCAATAAGTTTTTGGGTAGTACATGAAATTCTTGTGGGTGAGTCTATCAGTTGAGTTAAACCAATGCTATCCATAAAATTATATAAATGTATTGTAGATATATTGTCGGGACATAGAGCATCTATATTAAAATCTCCAAGGCAGATTAAGGTATCGTTAGGTATTAGTTCGTTTGCAATTACTGACTCTAATTTCAGAAGAAAATTACTAGGATCTATATTAGGAGGTTTATATATTACACCTATACAATACGTTTTGTTAGAGGTAGACACACGTATCCTAAATTGTTCAATAGTTTCAGGAGTTTTTATAATTTTATAAGTTATGTTGTTTTTGATATACAATCCAACACCCCCACCTCGGCTTCCGCGATCTTGGCGAAGTAGCTTATATCCTATGATGCCTAAATCCTCCGTTAGAATATTAGAAGTGAGCCATGTTTCCGACATAGTGAATATGTCATATTTATTCTGAGTTAATAGGTGTTTAATATCACTAAATTTATTTGTTATAGACCAAACATTCAAATTCAGATCGTTAACTTACAAACAACAGGGAATATCGATAAAAACAGCAACCCATATATATAAATCAATATGCCGGCCCTTGTTAGATTATAGTGCAATCCTCTTCACCCAAATCCGACCATCTATCCTTCATCACTTCCAAGTCGCCGAAAGATCCGCCCTAAGAACCCTAACTAAACTTCGACCCCCTGCCAACCCACTCCATAACCCTTCGAACAAACTTTTATACGAAACCACCCAAATCACACCCATTTCCCAACGCATATTAGACCTTATTAATAAATTTGTTAATAATCCCCACAACCAACCCCTATTAACCAAATTCTGTATCCATCGAAACTCAAATATCCCTTCTAAATATCAACATCCTCCCCTCATAATTCATCAATTCATTTGTACGAATCACCAGAACAGTAAGCTAGCTAGCAAATATACCTTTTTTCTCACCTTAAATTCAAGACAAGGGCTGAAAGACCTCAGGTCTATATCCCTGACGGACTAACACCATTTATTTATTTGTATGTTAAATGTTATTATGTATTGTAAATGTGTCCAAATAAAGATTATTGTATATATATAATACCCATTTTAACGCTTTGTATTTTTGAAATGGTGAATTCGCCGGGTAAGAATAAGTTAAATATAATTGGGTTATATTATGTTCTTAGTAAATTCAATTTAACATAATAAATACTCAAAAATTAGAGTGTTGTAGTCACGTAAATACAAAACAATTTCAGTTTGAACTGTTTTATAAGTAATTTTTAAACATTTACTATTTTTACACTAACTATAACTAACAAGTTATTAAATTTGGTAATAAAAATAAAATAATTTTTAAATTATATCCTGTACTATTTTTTTAAGTAATTTCAATCAATTTGAATTAATATAAAATAGATAACATTTAATACACTAATTTCAAATCTAACCCCCTCCCTCCCTAGTAAATAATTATAGGACCATGTTTTAATAAAATTTTATATATTTTGCTATAAATATTTTCATTTTAGTATTTTTTGCTTTTCGGAGACATTGAAGAATTTTTATATTAATCCTGTTTTTAAGAATAGTGATTGCCAAAAAACTTTGATGGTGGCCTCATATGACCGGTACCATTCGCTATTAGAATGCAATTAATGGCAATTTTAAGTGACGGGTGATCCTTTAATGTAATAAGCTCATTTACACACACAAATACAAACTGCAGATAGATAGATGACGTGGTCGATAGCCAAATACTACTATTAATGGCAAAAATATACTTAATTTTCAGAGTCGTCTCGTTGCAATAAATTATACATAAAATTATTGATAAATTACGAAGGGCATGTCTAGAGTAACAATTTAAGAAAAATTTTATATGTTTGTTTTAAATATATAATATAAATAATAAGTAAATAATGTTATAGATTTTTCAAGAGCTTTTAATTGTGTGTAGCATATATTCTGATTTCGAAAATTTAAGCTTTAGGATTTAGATTAGATTAGATTCAGATTCAGGTCGTTTTTTCTATGGTCAAACGACCCTTACAGTCCTATCTCCTGGTTAGATCTTTTGTATTAATAACATACTACTAGTATATTTCCTGGATGTCAAGTTCTTTGTAAAAAAAGTCAATTAACTTCCTAGGAGGCCATGACCTGATCCGTTCTGGCGTTATTGCCAGTCTGGTGGTAGCCAGTACTATACACACGCATAGAATTTGCTTATCCACTTTATCTATTTTGTGAAAATGGTACTTAATCCGGTAATATTTTGTAAGGACACTCCTGACCAGTCTTATCTGCTAAGCTCTGCTTAGCAATAAGTCAATAAAAAAAATGAATAACCTTTGACCTGGTGCATTTATCCAATGCCTTATTATGCACATTTTTCCCACTTTGATACAACATCCTTCCTATCTGCTCTTGATAGTCCACATATAGGCTTTGGTTCGATCATGGTAATCGCAGCTTCTTCCTGCCAAGTATATATCGGCATGTTCGTTACCTATTATACTTGCGTGGCCTGGTAACCACATTAGATTTAAGTTGTTGTCCTTAGCCAATTGGTTCAGAACTTATTTACACTTACTTGTAGTTTTAGAATTTAAGCTATATGCTTTGAGATTCCTAAGGGCAGTCTGGCTGTCTGATCAGGGATCAGACAGATGTGTAGTCCACATCTGTCTGATCCCTGAAACCCTTTGTAGCCCTTTTTAGTGCAAACCTAGGCACATATTTCCAAGGTTATAATACTGGTCGGGTTTGTCCGAGGAAAACTGATTAGGTCCGATTTTGATGCATCTATATACCAGATTACAGAGTTATGTTTTAGATTTTTGATTCGGTTCAGGCTGTGTTGACAGTTGCCATTACTAATTACTTCAAAGCGAGATACAAAATGAAATTTGGTCGGCATTACATCAAACGGTATTTGTAGGAACTTTGGTTTAATCAGAATTTCTGAGTGCCCGAATCTATGTCCTGTACCATACAAGTCTCATCGCACTCATTAAACCTACTTTTCTAATTTGTTCCTGCAGGGGAAATACGTCTAGTAAAGCTAGACATAAACCCCGTGATACCAAAAAATTGTTTTACAATATAATAAAAAAATCGGACAAAAGCAAAAAGTGAGAGGGCAATTAGAATAAAAAAAGGAGGACAGGAAATACTGAAAAATGAGAAAGGAGTTATCCAGAGATAGAAATAATATTTTGAAAAAAATAAACAGCAAGAGAAGTCCACACAAACAGAGAAACGGAGAAAGAGGGGGATAAGGAAAGATTAGGAATAAGCTTAGAGGAACTAAATAAAGCAATAACAACCTTGAAGAATGGCAAATCTCCAGGAGAACATAGGATTACAACAGAAATGTTTAAAAATATTAACGATAAGGAATTAGATTTATTAGATCAAACAGTAAATAAAATGTGGAAGGAAGAGACAATACCGGAAGATTTAAAAGTTGCGCTTATAGTACCGGTATACAAGAAAGGGGACAAGAGAGACTGCTGCAATTACAGGGGTATCACCTTACTAAGCCGAATAACAAAAATGTATGAAAGATAAAATTAAGGCAAATAATAGAAATGGGGCTAAGTGAAGCACAGAGTGGATATAGAAAGGGAAAAAGGATACAAGATAGCGTTTTCATTAAAAGAAATAACGAGTAAATTGTACGCGGAGAAAAGTATTCGATAGGGTACAATGGGAAGAAGTTTGGAGAATACTGTAAAAGAGAAAGATAAACAAAAAATTGATACAAGCTATCAAGATTGTGTTCAAAGACACAAGAAATAAAGTAATAAAAAATAATAAGGTATCAGAAACCTATTAAATAATCATAAGACGAAGAGAGAGAGATTTAAGCCCATTACTGTTTACCCATAAATATAGGGTGAAATAATAAGGGAAGCGGAAAAATCAACGAAACCTCTCATATTTGGATACATTAGACCTACTTTTCTAATTTGTTCATGCAGGGGAAATAGGTCTAGTAAAGCTTGACATAGAACCCGTGATACCAAGACAGGCTAATTTCTGAAGGGTTTGAAGCTTCTTTTGTACCGTTGCTTGTTTATTCTTGACCCACTATACTTGTGATCCATATGTAATAATGGGTCTTACTACCATTAGATACAAATATACAGTCTATTTATCTTTTTAGGTTTCAGTCCCTATGAACTACCAAATACCCTGCAGCATATTTATTGCTTTGGTTCCTATCTAATATTAAATCTACATATTTTAACTGATCATACAACGCAATTTCATATTTTTTTACTTTGAAGGCTTTGATATTCAACTTCCTACGATTAGTGAAAAGTATCACTACAGTTTAGTAAGGATTGGCATTAAAGTCTTCCCCAGAGACCGTAAAATGGTATGATATTAAGGGGGTCTTCGGCTAGAGACGATATGATGTCCTATTTACTCCAAATAATAATGTTATATCGTCGGCATAACCCTTGTTGACCAAGGCCGTCAAGAGGTTACCCACCATAATAAACCATAGCAGGGACGATAGAACCCCGCCTTGCGGGAACCCTTTTCCTGTGGTTGCCATTTCTGATTCGCCCCTTATACCAGCGGCGATCTAACAATTTTCCGATACGGCTTTAATCTATCTTATTGTAGGTATGTCGATACCCTTCTTGATGGCCCTTTTTTACACGATTTTGAAGGTTGTGTTATTAAACTCACCTTTAATATCTACGAAAATACCAAATGTGCTAAAGTGAAGCTATTATGCATATTATAAAGCCACTAAGTACATCCACAGTGGATTTGCCAGGTTGATAATCAAACTATTGCGTATGGAGTGGACTTGCCTCTAGGCAAGAGTTTCCATTAAAGTTTTGCTAACAACTGGTAGTTTTTATCGGCGCAGATTTTTTCAAATCGTTTCCAAACACACGATCTCGTTTAAGTTTGATTTTTTGGTGCAGAACTTGTCACCGTCGCATTTATTATGGATGATGAAGTGTTACCAAACCTTTTGATTTTATAACCTACTTGCAACTGACTACATGCAATATGAGTGGAATAGTCGAGTTAATTGTTTATTATTACATTATTAAATAATCATTTATCAAATGTTATGTACACTCCTTTATTCTCGGCTGATTGTTAATATTACGTATAGATAGGTATGTATTGTATTTTAAAAACCAGTTTCGAAGTGCCGAAACTATTCGCGCCGATCAGTGCGCGAATGGATAGTAGTTTACTTTCGTTAATTTACTTGTTTGTGCCCGAGTGCATACGTTTCAGCCATGGCAACGCGAGATTGTTTTTTACGTGTAGGCCTAGTTTTGGACAAAAGCGCGTCATTCTCTCGCTAACATTTAAACAAGTAAGTGTCAAATTTGCGTGAAACTTGTATTTCCTTTTGTGTTATATTTTCTTATATTATATTTGTGTTTCTTTAAATATCATTTAGCCTAACTTATTCTTTGCTTTAACCTTATTTCAAATTATATTTATTTTTATTTGTTTATTGTAATAGCTGTCATTATTTCTAACACGACGCACATTTTATGTGAATAAAGAAATTTGTTCCTTAATATTGTGTTTAAGTAGTTTTAAAACCAAATCGCAGAAACCGCGTAAACATGGTCCTTCGAACCGGGTGGGTTAATTCATAAACATTGAGTCAATTATATACAAGTTTCACGTATTTTTTGTGTTTACTTATTTCACAACTTACTCGTGTATCGTGTCTTGAGTTCGTGTATCGCCGTGTATTTTGTTACCGTGTTCTAAGAGTGTTTTGGGTCGAACTTTGTGTGTGCGACGTTCGAGCTCTCGTGTGTGTTTTAATCCACTCGTTCGTCGATTTTCCGTCCCGACACAACAATTGCTAAACAAGTGCATCATGGCTACTGCAGTCATTAAAAGGCTTCAAACTAAGAAGAAGAGAATCATCAAAAGTGCTTCACAGTTTGAAGAGTACTTGAACAAAATAGAAACTCCTCAGACTGCGAAATAAATCTCTGGAATTCAAATGTACATTGAGGATTAAAAAAAAATCGTTAAATCAAGGATATTGCTGATGAACTGTCTACGGTGGATGTAGATATCAGCGAAGAGGTGTACACATTTAAAACCAGGTACATGGAGGTACTTCTATCAGCGACTTCAAGACTACCCCCAAGTACAAACTCCCACAAATGGACCTGTGGTATCACAAACCCCTGAAGTACGAATACCAAAGATTGAAATTCCAACATTTAGCGGAAACTATGACGATTGGACGCGGTTTAGTGACTCGTTTGTATCACTCATTCATAACAACACAAAATTAACAAATGTACAGAAATTCCACTACTTGCAAGGGACTCTAAAGGGAGAAGCTGCAACCATTTTAAAGTGTATACAAGTGTCAGATGTTGGCTACGAAATCGCCTAGAATCGTCTGAAGAGTCGCTATCAAAACGAGCGATTCATATTCAAGAAACACATGCACGCATTATTGAACCTTCCACATATGAAAAAAGATGACCACGTATCACTGAGGCGTTTAACGGATATCTTGGCAATCAACATATCGTCATTAAAGGCAATAAACCAGCCTACAAATTATTATGATGACTTTATAGTGGAATTGGTACCAGACAAATTGGATATAAATCTCCATAAAGAGTGGGAAGGGCGTACGTGTGACCACATACCAACTATAGATGAACTTGAGACATTTTCTTTCTGCAAAATGCAAACAATTGGAGGCGGTTAAAGACAATGTGTTTAGTGCTAATAACCCGCCCGCATCCCATAGAGCAAAAGTGTTACACACAAATACCGTGGATCGAAAATGCAGTCTGTGTAACAGAAACCACAAGATTTATAAATGTGAAAATTTTACAAAAATGAGTGTAGCAGAGCGGATCAATATTGCTAAAAGAAACTACTGGAGTTTTAATTGCCTTGGAAAAAATCATTCGGCTCAAAAATGCGCATCCAGTTCCTGTCGAATATGTAATAAGCCTCATCATACTATGTTACATATATCACAACAATCAAATTTAAACCAGTCGGAATCTGTCACATCAACAACACCAGCTAGTTCAATTGGCCCATCTACATCCGCAGTAAATTTTGCATATATGCCATCTAAAATGTGTATTATCAACGTGTAAAGTGAATATCCAAGACATTCATGGACACAAACAAGAAGTACGAGCTCTTTTGGGCACTGGTTCGCAATCGAACCTCATAACCGAGTCATGTGCTAAACGACTAGGACTGCGGCACATTAATACTAATGTTCCTATTATAGTAGTTGGTGGAAAAACAAAGACACTGAATGACTAGATTCAAGATGTCTTATCAGTGCTTTACTTATCGAGAGGATAACCGATCGAATTCCTTCGCCTTTCATTCAATTCGATTCTTCCCGTATACCTTCTGGTATCGAGTTAGCGGATCCGGAATTCTTCGAACCTGGCGAAATTTACTTATTAATTGGTAATGGTCATTACGATATAGTGCGTGACGGTCGGTTAAAAATGAACTCATTTTCGCTTTACAATACCCATTTCGGCTCGATAATTTATGGGCAGTTACCGAGTGAACCGGAAGTTATACAACAAAATAATGCAGCTGTATCAATGGTACGATTAGAGAACATAGTGACAAAATTTTGGGAACTAGAGAGCTACCAAAACGAAACTCTCACACCTGCTGACGACAGATGTGAGGAACACTTTCAACGGAACTTCAGGAGAGATGAAACAGGTCGATTTGAAGTGGCGCTTCCTTTTAAGGAGGATCCTTGTAGACTGGGTGACTCGAGTGAATCCGCAAAACGAAAGTTTTTTGCTCTCGAACGTCGGCTTGCCGCCTGACACCTATACTGCAAGTTAGGACATATGAGGAAAGCCAATGGAGACACAAAGGATGGCTATTATTTACCGCATCATTGCGTATTTAAACAAGATAGCCTAACTACTAAGCTGCGAGGTGTCTTCAATGAGTCAGCTCTCACCAGTACAGGAATTTCACTCAACGACATTCTAATGGTCGGCCCCCAACTACAAAGTGATTTATTTTCCATTATGCTACGGATGCACTGTTGGAAATATGTTGTCACCGCTGACGTCGCGAAGATGTATCGTCAGGTAAAGGTGAGACCCGAAATACCAGCGACTCTGGTGGAGAAATAACCCAGAAGATTTGTTAACCACGTTTGAGTTAATTACCGTAACATACGGAACGTCAAGTACTTCATTTCTCGCTATCCGTGCTCTTCGAGAACTGGCTCAAAATATGTGCGATGTTTACCCAGTTGAAAGGTGGTGTTTATCAGACTTTTACGTGGATGACTTGATAAAGGGTGCAGATACTCTAACAGCCGTACTAATAGTCGGAGATTAATTCTCGGATTAATAAATCCTAGATTAATCGTCGCATTTAATAATCGGGTAGCTTCGGATAGTTTCGATAAATCCGAGAATTAGTCCTGGATTTGATAATTTTCTAGTGACTTTAAAATATTACTGGTTTTACGTTGGCAGAATTGTCATATTCCGTCATTTAAGAGCGCGTTTTGTTTAATTACGATTGAAGTAAGTAAAAACGAAATATATTTTTAATGAAAATAGTACACAATAAGAGTAAATCATTTTACAGAAATGCAAAGAAGTAAACATTACACCGTGCAGGAGAAGGTTGTACTTGCATCTCTCATTAAAAACTATCCTGTTGTAGAGAGCAAATTTACTAACAACGCTACTACCTAGATAAAAAATAAGGCTTGGGAGCAATTAACTGCTGAATTTAATGGACAGAATAATGTTACAACAAGAACAAGCAAACAATTGAAATTGCTTTGGAAGAATTTGAAACAAAAGTATATACAATATTTTCAAATGCATAATTTTAATTTAAAATATTAGTAATTTAGTTTTTATTGGAATGAACAATATTTCATGTCTCATATTTGAAACTGTAATTTTAGAAAACGGAAACAAACCACTAACGAGAGACATAACGCTCTTTTAACTGGAGGCGGACCTCCACCAGAAGTTGAAGACGACCCAGTAATGGTGCTCGTAGAGAATGCGTCCCCATTTTTGGACGTAGTGGTAGATAATCAATTTGATAGCACAACTGTGTTTGATCGTGCTGCAATTCTTTAAAAAAACCACGGTATGACCAATTAATTACATTAATTTTGATTAATGATCACTTGATTTTATTTAATTATAGACTTATGCACAATTAAATAAAATGTAATTTGTAAAAAAATACACTATACCGGATGTGGCACTTAAGACGCCTCGGACCATAGCTCCCTTACGATAAAAGCTATCGAAAAAAATCTAAGAGCAAAGTGGTGCATAATTACCGTCCCTATGTTTCAAAAATATTTCTAATCATCAGTGGCGTACCAAACTTATGTTTTTTTTTAAATGGAATGCCATATTTTTTATTTAACATGTTATACCCTTCACTTTAGTGGTTTCGCTGTTATAACCCCTTCTCTCAAAATTGCGCCCCATTTTTCAGATTTTTTTTAATTGTAATTTATGGAACACTACATAAACTTCGGTATTGAAATTATCTTCATTAATTTGCATATGTGCTTCTGTGAAGCCTGAAGGTTTCACAGAATTCTTACCAAATGCTGTCAAGATTACGTTCGATTCCTTGAGTTGTGAGGATCCACTTAATTTGTGGATTCTTCGTCCATTTTTTACCAAATTCTACAAACGTACTTCACGGGACCTTGTTTCTTCCTATTTTATATTATTTTCCTGTTTACATTCAGTTGTTTGGACACACAACAAAAACGTATTGCATTTGAAATATTGCATCCCTTTGGATCTGTGTTCGCAATTTTTAAATCCATAACCAATACCACCACAATTAAAACACTTTATTATTGTCTTATTTTCCTTTTCTGTAGACCTTTCACTGTCTTGAAGCTTATATTAGTTTGAAATCAATTCTGATTCTGTTTAGCTTATCTTTAAAATCATTCAAGTTCCTAACACCATATAGAACTGTTTTTATACTCACATCATCAAATGGTCTATCACATACTACATCAGTGATTCGTCCTCTATACCACCTTCGGTTGCAATTTCTTTCATTTTCAAGAAATATTCCTGCACAGTTTCTTCTTTTTTTATCTTCCTTTCCATTAGGGTGTTACGCACTTCTGTACTGCTGGATTTTGATGAAAATTCGGAACGTAGCGGCTTCTTCAATTTTAACCAGAAACTTTTCTCCGTTTATAAACAATTTTGCCAAGCCTGTTAAACGCTTCTTTGCAAAAATGAGTTTCTGCAGATCATTCCAAATAATGTTGCCGTCTCATCGAAGTTGTTGATTCATTTGTCTATTGAGTATTCGTTATTCCCACTGATCGCTCAGATCGTATCCTCAACATACCTAAATGCAAATGAAAAGTTCTGTGGGTGTTACTTGAGTTTGTGTTTCGTTGCATATGTTATACTCGGGTGTTACACTTTGGCTCAATTTATCTCATTTTTGGAAGATGTGTAATGAGAAATTTGTAGAAGAAATAATTGAATGTACGAGTGTTACATCACTAAATGGTAAACTCTACCAGCTCCAATTTCTGATCAAGATTTTTTAATAGGTATAGAAATATGTAAACGCTATGATATTTAATGATAAGAAGTTTTGGCTATTACTTGCTATGATATTTTATAAGCAATTTGATTAAATAAACGAATATATAATTATAGAATATCATCATTTAATTTTGTTGAGGCTTCAAGCAGTTATTTTTTTACCTAATTAAATTAAAGAATAATTTTTACATCCAGCACGAAAACAAAAAACATTTACATTTACCAATATAAATTAGGAACACAAATAACGATTTCGCTCTGACCAACACACAATCAAATTTCCGTTTCAGACACTTTAAATTACTAATTAACATACTACCATTTGCTAACTAATTAGAGCCCAATATAATTAATTATACGTACCTAACGGTTTGTTTTATTAGACTATTGATAATGCCGAATGGGAATTTGATTTTATTTAAATTGCTCATATCACGCTGCAAAACATCGCCCTAGGCTCGATATTTCCGATAAATTCAATACTGATTCCATGTAGTACAATTTAATTAGTATAATTTCCGTTCCTGCCAACAACACATATATGTCTTGCATTTATTATATATTATAATTAAAATTATTCTAATATTACACTTTGTTTGAGTTTACACTTCACGTTTCTGAAGAAGGTATAGTTTATCCAAATAATTGTAGCAATTCAACACGTCGGAATTAGAAAATGGTGATAAATTGTAGCAGTGTCTGTGATTTTAAAAAAAGTGTGAAACAATTAGTGTATTATTTAGAATACATATAAGTATGTAGTATCATCAATAAGAGCTTAGATGATAGAATATAACATTGTTTTATAATAAATACTTTAAATAATACTTAAAATTTTAAAGGTTACTATTTAATACGCCTATTTAGCATATGAAGTATAAGCAGGAAATAGTGAGATTAGCCAATTGCACAATCGATATAAACTATGCGCCGCTTTGCATGTTGGGGCGGAATAAATACGCGAAAGCCCGACGTGAAGAGTGCAAGCTTAGTTTCAATGGCCGAATCTTGATAAGGTCATGAGAAACAAAATGTATATTATGGCGGTATAGATACGCGAATGGAACTGGAACAATACATATTTTTAGTATGCAGTAAAATTTATTCTAGGAAATTGAGTACGCCAGCCGAAAATGAAACTCGAATCGAATCTGCATATTATGATGCGCGAGCAGGTGTTGCCCTTTAACTACTCCATGAATTTTATGTATCTTTGGGGAAATGATAATTGAAACCGTACGAAATGTTTATTTAAAATTACCTATGAAGGGAATAAACATTTGCTAGTGCGCGCCTTCTTTATTCTTTGTTTTGTTGTATCAGTGATAAATTTAGTCATCATCTGTCCGTCATACTTTAAAATTCACATTACACATTAGAAAAATATTTTGGATATGTTGAGAAGATTGTGTTAAGGTATATTAGTAGAAAACAATTAGTATCTACCAATCAAAATTTTAAGTAGAATATTAGAAATTCACACTGGAGGCGTTTATTTCATGATATATAAAATAAAATACAATCATTTATTTTTAATTTATATAATTTTGATTAAGATCTGATCATTATAAAACTAGAAGTACATTACAAAAGGAGAAACACAAATATTTTTACAGCAAGAAGGAGTCTACAATATTTTAAATCGGTCTGTTCGTTAAGTACGAAAATTCCGGATTATGCTTAGCTTTATGATCCTCGTACCTTTTTAATATACTGCAAGACAACTGGTCAATTGCATTTATCTCGATAAATATACATCTCATAAGAGTTAAATGGAATAATTTTTATAACATCTGAATTTATCAAACTCTATTCTGATAATCAACAAATAATTACTTACTGATATTATTCTTTATTAAAATAAATATTTTACAAAAACACGTTTATAAATAATATATATATATATATATATATATATATATATATATATATATATATATAATAAAGTTATTTCAAAATGGCATTTTTATCCGCGTGTTTTCATTCAATTAACGCGATTTATTTATGAGAAATAAAAATTAAAAACGCTGAACGGTATCGGTTGTTTATTTACAATTTGAATGAAAAACATTAAATTAATACGCAAACATTGTTGCATTTACTGTAAAATGTAAATTGGTTTTATTTGCATTGTTCCGAAATTACTGAAATGCTCGTCGGTGGGCGCAATTACGCCAAATGCAAAAATAAAGTAATATTCATTATGAGTGACAGAGTGTTATTACCTTTCAAACTAATTGACGTGCAATGCGTTATTATTTGTTCCATGCCAAAACGTAGTTAATTACAGTTACGAAATTAAATGTGACGATCATTTATTCATGCCGCGAATGTGAAATATGGCAAATATTAAATAACCTGAAGTCGCCGCCGTATTTTAAATGACTATTTATTTATTATAGCGTTTTTTCGACATGGCATAAACACACATTTTATGTAATTAATATTGCTTTCGGGCGAAGTTTTTATATTGAAAATTCGCGTTTCGAATTTTTCGATGTAATAATTTATGATGCATTCGTGAAAGTGTTGATTGGAATACGAGTAAACATTTTTATAGTTGCGCCAATTATATTTATTGTGTGTTGTTTACAATACTTTTAAAATATAAATTTACACTTACAAACTGGACTAATTATTAAATAATTGAAAAAAAAAACAAAAGTTTTTCCCACACGCAAATATAAGGGATATAAGATTCTAGAATGTTCTCGAATATTCTTAATATTCCTGACGGCATTCAAGAACCCTTATTAAACAATGATGTGGGGTTTATAGACAAACACATCTGGTAAAAGTAATTAAATAGAAATAATTATTGTATTAATGAATGACACTAATGTTCACTTAAGTATATAATAATACAGGGGTAGATGTTGAAATAAAAATCATCTATAGAAAATGTGTTTATTAAAGTATACAATTTGGTAATTTTATCGTCCAATTGTAAAACCTCTAAAACACTATTTTATTATTTTCTTATGACGGCTCGGCACATAGTACATAGACGTGTGGTAGTTGCCATTTTTTGATAGATATTCTCTTTCAAATTAACCAGAGAAGTAGGTCTACTGGCGTAATTAGATTTGAGATAACCCCATAAGAAAATTTTTGCTTTGGCCAGCATTCTGAGGCTTTAAGTCTTGTAAAAATTAAATTTTGAGGGATTTGTGCTTTAGATCTTTATATACAATGCGGTGTAATTAAGATCTGTGCACATTTAAAGCACTTAACATCTTAACAGACTGGTTAACACTACCTACCTACGTCGCTTTTGATGATCTTGGTCGACGCGTTCTTGGTTGTACTGGTATGTTCAAACTTCTTACATTTTCAAATGAGCTGTATGATTGACGCCTCATGAAAGTGGAAAAAATCTGTGCTGCAGTCATCGAATCACAATTTTTGTTAAACTCTCAAACACAGGGACTATATTCCCAAGGGCCAGGTGACCAATTGATATATCCCTGAGCCCCTCGGATTCGTAGCGTTCAGGTAAAATGCTAAAGAAATATAAACTTTATTTTGGGACGCCCTGTATATAATACCATGCCAGGTTAGAAAAGAAGATGATACTCAAACGCACGCAAGCAAGCTTTTAACATTGTGAGGTATCAGTATTATCAGCATTTTGCAATTATAGACAAATGATACTTTAAAGACAAAAAATGTAAGTATATCTTGTATTTGATTCTCATTTTTCACTTGGTGAAACATTATGTTAGTAATAGGTTGTTGAAAAAATTCACTTGGTTTATTTCACTAAATTGTTTATTTTATATTCGACTAGTTTCGGCACAATCATCATTCTTGATAATGGCCCAGTGCCGAAACTAGTCGAATATAAAATAAACAATTTAGTGAAACAAACCAAGAGAATTTGTTCAACAACCTAATATTGAAAAATGTAAGGTTTTATATATTTTAGGTTGATAATCCGCTTAAAAAAATGCGATTAATGTAATTTTTAAAGCCCTTAATATATCAATACGTTTTAAATATTCTTAGCTTCATTGCATAGGAAGTTTATATTAATATAAAATTTTATCAGGTCTATAAGTAAACTTTCTATACTTGAAATCGATATTACCCAGTATAATAGAGGGAATTCCTAGAGGATCCATATTATGGCCGATAAATATTATTAAGAACTAAAAACTGTAGGCTAGTAAACGTTTAGAAATGTGTAATGCAAAGAATCTATCACGATAGAAAGAAATCTGCTCTTAAAAAGTTCACTCCGTCCTTGGATTCGCACTTAGACTTCTTACTGAAAAATATAGAGGCCGTCTATAATGGAAACATTTGTTTCTTTTATAGGCAAATTTCTACAATATAAAAGAGATACCAATACGAATTACCTGGCTGGTTACTGTTGGGTGAAGAAGCGAAATGTTTCAGAAGCAATAATCCCCAAAATCTATCTACTACTTACAAACTCTGATGAAGCCTAAATGAACATTATATAATTCACAGTTTCATAGTTACTGATTATAAATCAAATGTATACTTCATAAAACATTAACCTGATAAAGAGAAACTAAAATATTTAAATTTAAAATTTAAAAAAATACTTTTAGAATCTCAAATTTTATTAATGACAGAAAAAAATATAGTGGAAAATGTTACTAAGTTGTAATTTATATTAAAATATCAATGAAAAGTACTTATTATGTTAAAAAAGGAGACACCATTAAGGTGATATATAATATATTGTCTAAACGTTGGACTGAATTCCCTAAATTAGTGGTCAAACCACCGACAATTAGGGAATTTTCAACAGCGTTAATTAACAACCAAAATGGTTAACATTAAATTATTGTTCTCATGTCAACAACAACTACAGACCGGTTTCGTGGTAACATTCGATTTCTACTTGAGTGAAATTGGTGTTTGGTTAGTTTTAAATTATAATATATAAAATTAATAGATTTTGCATCTGTAAAACTTGGATAATAACAAATTTGGGTCTTGTGCCTTTGAACTCGCCATCCGTAACTTTAGATGTTATACCGTGTGTCCCGTTTGAAGACGCATCATAGGGAATTCCCATGTAAAATTTTCAATTGCAGTTTGTATCTCTATTATTGAACGAAAATTATCAAAATAAAATTAGAATGATTCCTTTATCTACTAAGATTATTTTGGAGGTTTTATTTTTGTTTCATCTTTAGTTTTAGTCGAAATATACCTTAAAATGTGAAAGCAAATATTTGATAATACAATCCTCAAAATAGTAGTTGCTTTGAAAAGTCAGTGCTTGTCATCTAAATTGTATAACCCACAAATAAATAATTAAATTTAAAATGAGTGCTTACAACACAGAAGGAAAAGTTCAGTGCTTTGAAAAGTCAGTGTATAACATCTAAAATTACAGATGGCGAGTTCAAAGACACAAATTCATTATTCTTGTTGAAACGAGTTAACTCAAAGACACAATTGCCCGAAACAGAATAAAACTCTTTTTAGTATTTCTCATTTATTTTGTAAAAAATTTTAAAACCGCATTCAGTTAAATTATAATTATTATACTATTCCAAATTTAGAAAGAATGCTTATGTAAAAAATAAATATAAAGTGAAACCGATAAATACTTTAATTTGCTTTCAATAAGAATAAAACAAACAACGCTATTTTTAAAATGCATGTCCATACATTAAGTTTTTGTGGATAGGCGATTATTTTGTTCGTTATTTTCAGACACCAAATAGAAAGTACATTCATCTGAAAAACACACACTATTCGGAAATCTCTTATTCTCGTTACACTTTTCCATAATAATTTAACAAAATTTAGATCTTGAATCATGATCCACTGCTCAGTTCTTTGTGATTTTGGCTTTTATATGGTCTGTAACTATAAGCTTACACTTGATGTTAGATGTACTTTTATCCTTGCAACACATTTGTTACAGTTTCTTCAGATTTCCTCCCTTTATTCCTAACAATATGTTCATTGTTTACACAACCATTATCCTCAAACTTCTGATCAATTCTAATAATTGTTAATTGACGCGGCACTGGACAGGTTTCAAAATGATCTAAACTTTTTCTTTTATGTTGTAAGCACTTATTTTGAATCGAATTATTGGTTTGTAACTCAATCAATTTAGATGACAAACACTGACATGTCATAGCAACTACTATTTTGAGGATTTTATTATCGAATATTTCTTCACACTTTTTATGCTATATTTCGACTAAAACTAAAGATGAAACAAAAATAAAACCTCCAAAATAATCTTAGTAGATAAAGGAATCATTCTAATTTTATTTTGATAATTTTCGTTCAATAATAGAGATACAAACTGCAATTGAAAATTTTACATGGGAATTCCCTATGATGCGTCTTCAAACGGTACACACGGTATACTGACTTTTCAAATCAGTGAACTTTTGCTTTTGTAGTGTAAGCACTCATTTTTAATTTAATTTTTTGTTTAGATGACAAGATCTGACTTTTCACAGCTAGTAGCAGTTTGAGGTTTTTATTATCAAATATTTGTTCACACTTTTTAAGCTACATTTCGACTAAAACTAAAGATGAAACAAGCATAAAACATTCAAAATAACCTTAGTAGAGATACAAACTGCAATTGAACATTTTTCATGGAAATTCCCTATGATGCGTCTTGAAACGGGGCACATGGTACATATATACAGATACACATTATTACTGTCAATAGAATGTCAAAACGTTAAGCCATCAAATGAATATTCAACTCTAGGTATAAGTGTATCTTTAACATTTTTCTTAAATTGAGACATTTCCAGTAGCA
Organism: Ontholestes murinus; assembly: GCA_963969525.1. Taxonomy (NCBI): domain Eukaryota; kingdom Metazoa; phylum Arthropoda; class Insecta; order Coleoptera; family Staphylinidae; genus Ontholestes; species Ontholestes murinus. Next base: position 18,079,478 of record OZ018398.1, read on the forward strand.
ACAGCATGCTGTCAGGTACCGAAACATCTAGGAAAAGTCTCGTATGCCTCATTCCCTTTTACGAAATAGGTTTAAGAAATAATAATTATTCAAACGAATACGTATTCGTTTGATAATGTCCGAATAGGACGAAACTAGTCACAATAAAAAGTGTAAAAATTCGTGATACTAGCAAAGTGTTATTATTTCTTAAACCTATTTCGTAATCAAGATGTATGACAAAGTCATGGCTTCAACAATCAATCATATCATTCCTTTTTGGTTATAACATACCATTTCGTCCCCCTCTGCTAGATTGCGTCAGATAATTTTCTTCTCGGTTTCATGGGGTATACCGAAAGCAAGTTCAGGTCCTATGAATTTACCTGCTGCCCCTTGTTTGACCAGCAAGTCGGCCCCCAAGTGTCCAATAATTCTTTGGTCCTTGGGTATCCAAACTAACTGTGCTTTTCTTGTTGTCGCCAGTGCGTCAAGCCTGTCATAACCAATCTGGGCTGAACTATCGGCGAGGCCAGCGCTTTTTCTCCCCAAACGAGCTCGTATGTCACTATAGGTCTTATGACGACAGTGTATAGCCATTTGGTCATACTGGGCCTTAGTTTTCGGAGTGTGTACAATTGAGAATAGCCGTGCCTTATATATCTCTACACTGGGTGCACAATGGGCCTAGTGAGGCCTAAGTGCTCTGGTCAATGATTTGATCACCCTTGGCAAACTCAATCCAGATATCTCTACACTTTTCACCTGCTGTGAGTGATATAAACACCGAAAAATTGTGAATATTTGTTATCTTATTTCTTTGATTGGTATCTATTGGGTGAGTCAATATCGTTACTATCGGACGATTATTTTGGCGTAATTAATTAATTCATTTCTGTCTGCAAATACAAACGATCGAGCTAGGCCTTAGCAAGGCCAGTCATTTTTGTTTCTTTTTTGCGAAAAATAAATATCACCTGGAATTCCGTTCATAGAACATTTAATGTATTAAAAATCTGAGACCATTGAACTGATTACTTTAGCTAAAATTAAATTAATTTAATATTTTCTTGAATACCATTGTTCTCTTGTATATAATTCCGTTGTCTATTTACCCCTGTTTGTCTGTTTGAAGTCGTCATTACCGACCCATTGGAGTGAAGATGGGTTAATTGTCTATCCCTGTTGATTCCTTTTCTGTATTAATTTATTAATAATATGTCACATTCCTGTGGCGAGTGCAATCAAAGCATTGGTCGTTCACAAGTATTAAAATGTAGGGGCTGTGAGCAACATTTTCACGTTGGCTGCTTATATGAGCTACTGATGCTTGATGTTGCTTTTTATATGGATGAATCCGTTAAGAATAGTGGGGTTAAATGGTTTTGCAAAAAATGTGTTCAGTCAGAGAGCGCAAAGGCACCTCAACTTCCGTCATGCAACACCAAATACGAATAATCCGAACGGTCCACCTAACCGCTCTTTACTAGATAGATCTTTATGAATGAATTCGTTCCACTTATAAAATCAGAGATCCAAAATACACTAAGAGACTTACGGCGCGATATGTATTTAAAATTTACCGAAATTAGCGATGTTGAAAACTTGACGAAAGAATGATCCAACTTGAAAATACCTCCATTAAGAAAGGGGGCATAACCGATAATAATATGATAAATACAGATTATCAGATGTATAATGAAGTTGAGGAGCGTAGGAAAAGTAGTAAGCTGCGACACCACAAGAAAGGCAAAGAAACGACCTCTCCGCAATTAATTCAATACTGGGTCCACTGGCTATTGACATTACCCCAATCAAGATCTTCAAAGTGGGATCAAAATCTACTAAATCAAGCCTATTAAAATTGTTCTCCAGAATAACGTCCTTTCCTGGCCTTTTTGCTGATGATCTTTAGGTGGAAGTTGAACTTCAATCGGGTATCAAGTATGACCCCTAAATATTTTACTTCATTTTTGATTGGGACTTCCATTTCATACATACGCAGTATTTTTATGTTATCGGATTTTGGTCTCCTAGTGGCAGGGTTTACAGTAAACCCTTCATTCCTGCACCATCTTTCTACGGTGTTCAGTGCCCTCTGCATCAAGTTTGATACTGTGGTCCCAATCTTCCCGTTTTTTTTTAGAATGGTCAGGTCATCTGCACACCCGAGTACATATATGCCTTGGTTTTCAAATAGTAGCAAAAGGTCGTCAATGACAGGAGTTGCGATAGAACACCTCCCTCGGGCACCCGCCGGCGACTACCGCTTCTGCTGCTTTTTTATATAGGGTAATTGCTACAGTCCGGCTTCTGAGCATCTTGTTTACCCATTGTCGGACTTGCGTGTTAATCTCTCTTTTCTCCATTGCGGTTGCTATGAATTTGAAGGTCATATTGTCAAACGCCCTTTCAATATCCAGAAAGACCCCTAAGGCAACGTCTTTGCATTGTAGGATCATTTCAAATCTGCTCACTAGCTGGTATTATACACTGTCAACAATACCATCCAAATGAATCCTTTATGTATATGCCTGTCTACCAGTTTTTTCTAGTAGTTTTAGAATAAATGATAACAAGCTGCTCAGTCTGTAGGATTTAGCCTGAGCATATGAAACATGCCCTGGTTTAGGTATAAAAACTACCTTTACAGTCCGCCAGCGGTTTGGGATATATGAAAGGGCAGAACTTGTTCTGAGGATATCACACATTGGTTTCCTTGGCGTTGCCGAGCTTGCGTACTTTCCATTTTTGGTCTGCAGTGAGCCGATTTTCCCAACATGATCTTTGCTGAGTACCTTGAGTAGATGGGAACTTGTGAGTTAACTTTCTATATCCCCAGAGAATTTTTGCCAAGAGTGGCTTTTTAATGGCATTTTTATATTTATATTTTAATGGCAACGTAGAGTTTAGCTGATAATATGTATTTCTGTCACGCTAGTAACGATATAGAGCACAACGCAGATAATAGTTATGGAGATAACGGGTGTCCAACAATTATTGCAGTCCCGGGTGGCGTTGGAATCAAAAACGTAGGTCGATTCTTACATGTGCCAAATAAATGAACTGACATTTTAATTGTCAAACATAACCTAAACGTGCATTAAAGTGCATTTAAATGCACGTTTAGGTTATGTTTGACAATTAAAATGTCAGTTAATTTATTTGGCACATGTAAGAAGCGACCTACGTTTTTCATTCCAACGCCACCCGGGACTGCAATAATTGTTGGACACCCGTTACAATTATATACGTTAGAAGCATACATATACATATCTGATTATTTTTTGTATGTACAGTTTTTATCCATGCTTTATTTATACATTTAACACTAAAAACTCATCTTGTTTCATTTGTTTTAATGTTTCTTATATTTCCCTGTATATATCTATATGATTACGAAATCAATCATATATTTCACATTTGTTTTTATTTAACTTCTTTTCGCCAATAGCTTTTAAATTTGAATAGTATTTATTTTAATAATAATAATAAATTTATTTCCCAACAAAATTTACATTCTTTAACAGGGAACAAGTATCAAAAACTATAATAAACAAAACTACATAACATAAATGATACATTTGCATACAATAAAAAATATAACAGAAAACTCCAGTTATTGACTTACATACTAGTACGTTTATAATGTTCCTAAATAAGCTACAAAATATTGTTTAAAATACTAACATTTTTATTTGTATTACAATTAAATATATCACCTGCATATTGTATACCAGAATATAATCTAAACATCATATTTATGTGAGAATTTAGATAAGTGTTTGAATGGCTTCTATTACATAGAAATATTGCAGCATTCCTACTGCAAGTTCTAGGTACATATATATTCATCATCAATACCAGGTTTGGATCGTTGATTGTTCAGTATTTGATGTAGACATTTAAGTAGATGTATATTGCGTCTAGATACTAGTGATTTAATATTAAATAAATTCAATAGTTCATCATAACTCACCGTTCTGTCAGGATATATATTATAATTTTTAAAGTATAAATATTTCAAGAATATTTTCTGGACACGTTGAAGAGTTGAAGTAGACTGAATGTGACAATGATATGATGATGGTGACCAGATAATCGCACAATATTCCAACTTTGACCATATGTATGAATCATACAGTCTTAGTACTACATCCTTGTTTGTGAAAGGTTCGCTTATCCAGCGAATGAAACCTAACATTTGGAGTGAACTATTAATGATGTAGTCTATATGTGGTCGAAATGAGAAATTTTTATCAAATATTATGCCTAGGTCTTTAAACTGGTTTACAAGCTCCAATACACTACCGTTTAACGTATAGTTAAAAGTGATCATATTGGTTATTCTACATTTACTTTTTTATTATTTAGTTTGAGGCAGTTTACATCACTCCATTCTTCAATTCTTAATAGATCTTGTTGAAGTAATAAACCATCATTTATTAAAGATATGGTTCTGTATATCTTTATTCGTCTGCATATAGGAGAGCTTCAGAGGAAATATTAGAAACTAAATCGTTGATAAAAATTAAGAACAAGATAAGGCCCTAGATTTGACCCTTTGGGTACCACAGTAATCGGATAAAATTTCTGGGAGTGATGATCCATATAATAGACATATTTTACTGTATTGGACCAATATGACTTTATTAAGGAAACCATTTTGTTACTAAAACCCCAACAATTCAACTTTGAAATGAGCTTATTATGCTAAAGTGAGTCGAATGCTTTTGCAAAATCAATATACACCACATCAACTTGCATTCGCTTGTCCAAATTACATGCAATATATTCAGTAAAATTTAATAGATTTGTAACTGTAGATCGTTTTTGTACAAATCCATGCTACTTAGTAGTTATATACTGCTCGAAAAAGGGATACATTTTGGATTGTTTCGGAAATTTTAGCAAAATTATTTATTATCGAAATAGGGCGGTAGTTTTTTATGTCCTGTTTGTTTCCAGATTTGGCTATAGGGGTCACTCTTGCCGTCTTCCAAATTTCAGGAAAGCATGCTTGCTGAGTTATTAAATTGTACAGATGTTTAAGAGGGACTAATAGCGCATGTATACAGTCACGTACAATTAATGCCGGTATAGAGTCAGGCCCAGATGTAAAATTTGGTTTCATTTTATCAGATTTATTTTTATTATCTTTATTTAGTAAGGTCACTTGGTTTTATTTCACTATTTTTTATTTTCTCTCCGACTAGTCTACTAGACTAGCCCATATATCTTGTTACATGAAATGCTTCCAATTAAATACTACATATCACTATCACTTTTTTGCAAATAAAAAGATAAAACTTAAAATATTTATAACTTATTTGGGCTACAGAATTCGCACACATTCAGTTTTTTCAGATAATAAAAATCATTTATATTACAATTAAAACTCTAGTTTCGTGCCCAATATTTAGAATCTAAAACCTATTACATCATAATTAACGTAAAAACATATACATTTTCAAACTCTCAGTCAATATGATTTTATAAACAAAATTATAAAAATACCTAGCTTTCAAACCAATAAAACATATTTATCTTTAGATGTTAAAAAACAATACGTTATTTACCTATCTTGACAGTAAAAGTGAGACTTCTACTTAAGTTATTAGGTTTTCAACATTAAAATCAACAAATCCTGCACATCTAAGTCTGCAATTAGTTTTATTCTTATAATCGTTTCCTCTCTACCTTACAGACTTAAATATATAGTTTATTATCGAAATTCAAGCCATTCGAAAATGTATTTTAAAAAAGTCGGTAAATTAAAACAGAAATTGAATGTAATAGTTATTTACGTATTAAGAGCTGTTAGGATAGCCGTAACAACTAAGGGAGCTGTGTTACTTGATATACTTTTTAACTGAATGAACTGAATTGATTCCAAGTTAGAGACTCGCCCTGTATAAAAATTTATTACCCAAAGTAAATCGTATAATTTCGTTTATTATTGTTTCTTTTTTCTCTTAATCCTTAAGCCTATAAAAAACAATTAATATTGGATATATATTCTATAATTTCTCCTAGAGATAATAAATCAGCTTGCAAAGACACTTCGAATGTACAACGAAGAAATATGATTCCCACAGTATGATAGATAAATATATTGTTTATATATTTTAACCTTGAGAGCGAAAGAATAAAGTAACATTAATATTTAAGGTATCCGCGTGAAATGTTAGCATTTCGTCGTTTCGAGACGTATACACATTTTTACATAACGAGGGCGTCGGAGTTTGTAGAATTTAATCCCGGGATGGAGGGTCTGCTTTTTGAAATATATTACTCTTAAAAAATTATCTGGGCACGCATAGCAGCAGCCGCCCCTCGAATCTAAAGAGGACTCCGTAACGAGGCCAGGGGAAGAGAAAAAAAAACGGAAGGAAGGAGTGGAAAGAGTACTCTTCGCGAAGAAAATAATTTAATTCTACTAATTGTGTATATATTAAGGATAACACCAGCGGTAATGCCCTACAACTTAAGGCTTATTGTGTACTTAACAATAACACGATACCGCCTGCTCGTTTTATAAGAAAATGTTTTCTTAACTTGGTTACCTACTTTCGCAACATAATTTGAATACGATGAATAGCACTCATAGATTATAATAAATGATGGTTATGTATAGAACTTTTTCACAACGGCAATAAAATGTGTTATATATTGTGCAATATTTTATGATTAGATTTTAACATTTACTTATTTATATTTTTAGAAAAATTGCATTTTAACTTTTATATGACACTACAATAAAATTACCACTGAAAATGTTATTCTTTATAAAAAAATTAACAAAACATATTCGATTTTGTTATTTTTTATATTTATTGAATAAAATAATTTTTCATTATACCGGGTGTTCGATAAAAAACGCCCAACGCCAAAACTTTGTTATTTATTAACCGATTTGAATCAACTAAAAACCAAATTGAATGGCAGTTTAAATACTATGAATACTAGGTATTTAAACGGCCATTCAATTTGTTTTTTACTTGATTCAAATCTGTTAATAAATAACGAAGTTATGGCGTTGGGCGTTTTTTTTTATCGAACACCCGGTATATCAGAATTATTAAAACTAGTTTTAGAGCGATATTATAAGTAAGAAATTATAACAGGCTATTTTACATCATTATAAAACTCCATTATTAAATATTAAGAAATATTGTTTTGGTAATTTTAAATAAATTTTTCAATGCAATTTAATTAATTAGCGACGGGCCGGGTCGAGATGAGCCTAATTCCCAAAGTTAAGCCATGCCAGTTTCCCAGTTTATTTTCATTAGGCTCTTGAGAGCTGTGTATTATGAATTTTATTGTATATTTTTCATATTTATAAAAATTTCACAATCAAAGAGTAATGAAAAATAACAAGTACAGATACACATAATTCAATGATAATTTAAAAAAAAATATTTTTTTAATTACAACATGAGTATTTTATTAATAAATTCTGTTGAATGCCGGTTTTTATGAACTATATAGAGAATAAAAATTATTTAAACTCAGATTTAAATATATCATGTAAAGTTAATTACTTTGGATAGTTATTATTATGAAAATAAAAATGGTTTTCAAAGTTTTTATAATTTTTAGAATTTTGTTTAAGTAAAAACACTATTTTAAATAAATTAAACTATTTGATAAATCTTAGTTTTTATTGCATATTTAAAACTAAAGTGTTATCACTATGATAATTTCGTTTCAAAGGGTCAATACTTTCAATTGATAATTTTAGTTTATGTCGTTAGGAAGGAAACATTAGAAGGACTAAAAATAAGTTTAAAAAAATATATATTCGGCTATTCCAAAGTATGATACTTTAACGTCGATTTTAAATAAAGGATCTTTGTTTCAAAACCTACTATTTCACTCACCCTACTTCAAAACTCAGAAAACCATGTTTTACTAAAGCAACCTTTAAGTTTAAGATATTCATAGAGCGCTCAATAAATAATATTAAAACATTCGAGAATAGTCAAAGAAGAATTTGAATAGTGTTTCCGTTGAAAGTGAAACTTTTCGAAAAGATTAAACAAATCCAATGAAACGTAATATTTTGCACTGTAGTATTATTTTTTAATGCATGGTGTCCCAAGAGAAGGTTTATTTTTTTAGCTTCCTGCGTGTATGCTATAAATCCTAAATTATTGGGAATTTAGTTGCTATGGAACGTTTCTAGGGAGTAGACCTCTCATTTTGCGTGCGAGAATTTTACAAAAAATTGTGATTCGGCAACTGTAGCACGTAAAAGATTCTGCAATATTTGAGGTTCTCGCCACTTTATTGAGGCTCCAAGTATACTCTCATCCAAAGTAGTTTGAAGATACCGGCACAGAGTTGGAGAAACCAAAAATGGGTTGACCAAGATCATCAAGAATAACGGATAACGTGGATAGTGTTAACCAGTATATTCGTGGTGATCTGAACCTTTAATTCGGAAGAGCACAAGCGCTTCAAATATGCTTTGCTCGTCATTACACCGTATTATACACAAATACCTAAAGTTGAACGCCTATACTCATATGAACTTTTCCTACTGGGTAATCTAAAATCAAAATTTTGCACTTCTCTGACACATTTGAGTTAAAATATCCATCACCAAAGCCATCATAGAATCTATCAGAATCTGTTAAGCCGCCATAAAAGATTTTAGAGTTTAGATTTTAGACGATATTATTACTTTAAGGAATAACTATGTAATAAGGAACAGAATACAAGTTGGCGCTTATAATGTATACATATAATAGGTTGTTGAAAAAATTCACTTGGTTTGTTTCACTAAATTGTTTATTTTCGACTAGTTTCGGCACTGGGCCATTATCAAGAATGATGTACAAACAAATTTTTTTACATATTTATATAAAGATGTCAGGTAATAAGTGCGTTCGAAATTGGGGAAATCCAGAGATCTTCATTATCGTTGACCACGTTTTTGCCTGCTGCTCGGGCTTTGCTAATCTCTAGGCCTTCCCGGTAATTGAGAATTTTTCCTTTATTACCTGTATATAAAATTCTACAATTATGCGCGCTAAAATAATGATTAGAGGTTACACAATGTTTTACAAAACCAGTAGAGAGTTTATTATTGAGTATGTTCCGTGCGATGTTCTTTTATTCTTGTTTCGAAGGATCTTCCCGTTTGCCCTACATATAAAGCATCACATTCTTCACAAGTTATCTCATATCTTCAAACTTCTTTTTCTTTTTCTTCAAAAAAAAAGAGTTATAAACACAGATTGCGGTAAATAAAATAAGAAAAAATAAACAATCGGGAAATTAGATTTGCGCAATATCTGATTTTGGAAATTTAACATCATAATTAATGTTTCATCCATTAAATTCATTTACTGAACTTTCTGATGAAATTTTTCCCATGCTAATTAACATAGCTTTTAAATTAAAAACACATCGTTTGTTTCACTGAATTAATTAAATTCAGTGAAACAAACCAAGTTTTTTTTAATTTAATTACCTATTATTCCAAAATGTTTCACCAAGAGGTAAATGAGAAAATCATTCAAGAAACATAGCTTTTGTTGTGTTTATATTTAAAGGGTTTTTATTTAACCAGGATTTTACATTTTCTGACAACCTGCGTACTATTTTTGATACACAAACTCACATGCACTATAAGAATCAAAAGAAAAAAAAAACTCAAAAACCTGAAGCGTCAAAAACCAAAACCAACAGCACACTCTAACATAGATCATATTTTCGATCATATTTTTCCAAGGATACAAAACCTAACAGATGTTGAATTCACAGAACCAGAAATGGCAATAATGAACAAAGGATTAAAATACTTACCACACTGCAGGAATTAAAAGACCCATTTTGAAGCTTTAGCCGTAGATACTGAAATTATTTTAAAACGTGCCATAAACAATGCAACAATAGAAAAAGCAAGTTTTGCTAGTATAATAAAGCAGGACTTCAAGATTCAACAAAACCGAAATTCAGATTGGATAACTAGCAACAAGATGAAGATAATCAAATCAATAAAAACTAAATTTGAAAATCAACAGTTAACCATTTGTAAAGCAGATAAAGGAAACACTATCACCATTCTAAAACAATTAGATTATATAAACAAAGTACAAATTTTTTTACAAGATAGCAACTTTATCGAATTAACTGAAGATCCAACCGCAGACACTCAAAAATCTTTCTTCGCACTTTTAAATGTTTGTGAAGATGTTAAAAGTGTAAAACTGCAGTACAAATATAAGAAAATGAACGCTAAGGCCCCGGTCCTAATGAAATGCCAAAAATACATAAAGATAAATTCCAAATCCGTCCAGTAGTTTCATATAATAACGCACCCACTTATGAAGTTACAAAATTTTTCAACGCCTTACTCCCAACAATAATCTAATGTAATTCAAGATTCTCAATAAAGAACTCAATGGAATTTGTAGAAAAAACTAAAGAAGTTCATATCCCACAAAAACATATTTTAGTATCATTTGATGTCAAAAGCTTGTTCACGTGCATTCCAATAGAAGGGTTGAAGAAACTAATAGAAACGAAGATAATAACTAGGGATCATGAGTTTAAACAAGAAATATTACAACTCCTTTCTTTTGCATCGACTCCAATTCAACCATATATTTTATAAATAAAAAAATGGTTTGGCTATGGAATCACCATTGACAAATTCACATCTAATCAATAATGTCAAATTTTGGTGTCGTTGCGTAGGTGATGTATTCTGTGTTTGGACAACCATAAAATCTGTGTTATGGTTGCCAATTCTTTGTCAAAATTTTCTTTTTAATATAAATAATAGATACAATGAAAAACTTGTACGAAAGATACTAAAGCTAAAATTAAGAAAAAACGTACAAAAACTACTGTATTATGGCTTCAATATTAATGAAGATCACCCTATACTGCGCCATTAAATACATACAACTTACAAGTCAGAAGATCGGCAGAAACCTGAAACGACACAATATAAAGGCAACACAAGTTTATAGAGATAATTTAGAGAAATCCATAATTGATAATAAAATTGTTTTACGGGATAAATTAGAAAACAACGGGGTTTGCCAGTTAGAGTGCCAAGACTTCGATGTCATTTATATAGGACAGATGGGAAGAAATTTTCAAATTAGATTAAATGAACATACACAAGATATATGTTTTTTGATCCGCCATGCTGGTTTCGGTTTCCTGAAACCGGCATGGCGGATCAAAAAACAAACATTTTATTGAAGGCATTAAACTGGTGCAAAATTGCCCAAAGCAATTAAGACTTAATATTCTAGAAGGATTAGAGATGAAGCGGGCAATTAAGGAGGGCAAAAATATAGTAAACAACCAACAGAAAACTATCATGACACATAAAAATACACCCCTTCAGTAATAATAGTACAACTTTGAAAATGACAAGTAATTGTCGAAACATATGTCAGGAAACTGATAAATTAATAATGAAACAAAATAAGTATTTCATTTACAAATATCAAATTTAATTTATAACCTATATACTAAAAGAAGAGGTCAGGAATTTAGAAATAAACATACGAATCTTGTAAGGGAATTTACATTAGTCAGTCTCGTCAAAATTTTAAAACACGGTTAAAAGAACATGTTCGATCTTTTTACTTAAAGCACACAAATTCTACATTCGCAAATCATTAATCATAATTTCAGCACGCGTGTACTTTTAGTAATCCATTTTACCGTAAAATGGATTTACTGGAAGCACTTAAAATAAACCAAAACTAATTCGGGTTATTCCATCCTTAATGATCAGACCGATTTAATGAATTCTCCTCTTTTTGAGAGTATATAAACAGCATTTGTTAATATTTTAAGTACTTTATGTTTGAATGTGATCGAAACTATAGTCACAGATTAAAAAATATAGTAATAAAGAAAGTTATAAAGTGTCTTATTTAAATTTGTTATCAAAATGTACCTAGTAAACGCCGCCATCATACAAAAATACTAATAATTTTCCCATTATCTAAATCAACTTTCTATTTGCTAATGGGATATTGTAATGCTGATTCACAGCAGTACCGTTCTCTAAAACCTGACATATACTGATTACTTAATATGTTTTTTTGAACACCTCTTCATACACGGCGTTTTTCTAAGATGTTTGATGTTAATGGTGCTTTATTTATTGGTCTGAATCTTCCTTCTTATTACTATTTCTTTCTTTTGAGTTTATTTTGTACTAACCCTGTTTCTAAAGATATGTTTCTTAAGTTAATAAAAGATGTTATCGAATGTGGTCATGTAATTTTTAATATTTCTACAGTTATATTATCTGAACTTTATTTGTTTTGTAACTGTAATTGTATCTTTTCAAGCTCTATTTCACTAATAAGTTTGAGGTTAAGCATTGTTTGCTATAGATGGATAGGTTTCATAATTATCTCTTATTGGTAGCGTAGCAATTATATCATTTAAATATTAATGAAATATTCATTAAAGTTATTATAAATTGTATTCTTATTAGACTACGTTACATCTTCAAAGTCAATATCATTTTAGACGTCTCTTTTATTCTTCTTATGTAAGTGCCTCTCTTGGCGGAGGTTGGCGACTATTTCAGCATATGATTTTCTATCTGAACACTGAATAAAACACTTACTATGTTTTTAACCACTAAAATTTATTATAATATATAAATATATTACAATGTGTACGACTTAAGTTTCGACTTTTGACGGTCATTATCACTAAAATTTATTATAATATATAAATATATTACAATGTATACGACTTAAGTTTCGACTTTTGACGGTCATTATCACTTGATATTGTTCATTATGAATTACCACATAGTAACGGTCGCAACCATCATTATGATTTTCTATCTGTTATTGCTCTGATCAGATCTTCAAACCCCATCCCTGTTGACTTCTTAATCTTCCGGAGCCACGATATATTTTTCCTGCATTAACCTCTCCTTCCTTTTATGTTCCCCTGGGTTATCAGACGTAGTAGTTCGTATCATTCGTGGTGCGTCATTATATAACAAAAGTGAGCTGTTTTTCGCTTTTTAATATTGAGTAGTTCCAGCTCTAAGCCCACTTTTTGAAGAACGTCTTTATTAGATACATGTTCTGACCCATATCAATAATATCAAACTTTGCAAAAGTTTTCGAAATAATGCTGTATAAAGCTATATATAATCACTGCTACTAATATATCACAGAGAAACAACATGGATTTGTCAAACACAAATCAACTGTTACAAATTTATGTCACTTTACTGACTTCATATCTTGTTCTTTGGATCAACGTTTTCAAGTAGATGTGATTTATTGAAAGCCTTCGAAAAATCTGTGAAGGCTTTCGATAAAGTTGATAATGGCTTATTAATTGATAAATTACATAAATATGAGTTTGATAATGATTTAATTGTTCTTTTACGCAGCTATTTGCACAACAGGCGTGCCTACGTTGACTACAGATTTTACTGATATGGTGGTGTTCCACAGGGCTCCAACCTAGGACCCCTTCTATTCATACTATTCGCCAATGATATTGTAAATTGTATTGAATCAGATTGTTTACTCTATGCCGATGATCTGAAAATATTTAGGATAATTGAAACAATGAATAACTGCTTGGCACTTCAGCGTGACTTAAACAAATTACACGAGTGGAGCATAAACAACGGCTTACATTTAAATATCTCCAAATGCAAGACTTTGACTTTTAGTATAAAACTTATTAACATTAAATTTATCTATAATATAAATAAAGAAAATCTAGAGTCAGTTAAATCCTTTCGTTATCTTGGTGTACACTTTGACACAAAACTAAACTTTAATTAATTTCTACTTTGCATTTATTCGAAGTAAATTAGAATATTGCTCTGTGATATGGAGTCCATATTACAATACTCATATTCTCGAAGTTGAGAAAATACAGAGAAAATTCCTCAAGGCACTGTATTACAGAAAATACAATAAATATCCTATTCAAGGTTATCCTTCTAGCCAATTAGAAAACGAGTTTGAAATACCTTCCCTTCAATACAGACGGCAGCAAGCTCAAATTGTAGTTATTTATAAAATAATACATTATGATATCCGAGATTCATATATTCTCTCAAAATTAAATTTCTGTTTTCATAGAACTTCAAGTAGGTGTAAATACACATTTTATAACGACCGTACAAACACCATGCAACATCTACACTCTCCTAGTTTGTCAATGTGTAATGCGGCTAATACAATAACCAATAATATTGATATATTCCATGTTAAACTTCCTGCACTTTTAAATTATTTAAACCGTATGAATTAATTGTTACTATAATTATATTATTATTTATTTATACCATATAATTGAAATTATATTTATTTATATAATTTATTCTTTTGTTTGTAGTATGTATTATATTTGGATATTATTTTCTATTTGAATTGTATTTATATGACGCGATAGAATAGATTTATTTTTTTATATATATTAGTTTTTAAGTTATCCTGTAATTAGTTTTTTGTTAAACTGTTGTGTAATAAATAAATAAATAAATTTAAATGCAATTAAACTTTGACATTTTGCAAGAGTATACATGAATGGTTTTTGCACTTTATTAGTTGTTATGTAATTGTATTAACCTCATAGTTTATTCTGTTCGTAAAATAATTATTTTTTACTTCGCCCAAAATTAACTGTTCTTTCACGTAGTATTTTTAAGTTTTAATTCGGTGCACCAATTAAAACATATTTTAGTTTTTTAGGCGGTACTACTGTTTGTATGCTTCTTATCAATCAATAATGGCCATAATAACTTAGATGTTGTGATATATTATCAATAATAAATTTTATTCAAATCTTCAAATCAATTTTTTTATAAACAAAAGAAATAATATTTTTTGGAACTTTAAAGACTAATTCGGGGTTAACCGAAAACTTTTGGATATATTTATGTTGTGTTAAAACATCATATTTTGAACCCAGGAATCTGTGGTTCAGCCATTTCCCCACATTAACGAAACACCCTGTATTTCCAATGCTATTTTTACAATTTTCAAATTTTCAAGTTGTATAGCTTTTGAAGCAATCTATGTTTTTGTTTTATCGATTTTTAAAAGCATGCTTAAAAGTTATAATATATAATATAATATATAAATTTTAGATAATTATCTTGTAGGGTAGATATAGATTTCCTAAAAAAAAAGTAATTCAAGAAATGTTAGAAAATCAATTATGAAGAAAATATAATACCTTTTTGACATATATTTACAGCTCTTTAATATTTTTGTACAAAAACCTTTCTGCAATAAATCAACTAATAACATATTGTATCTTAAGAGTTTAAATAAAAAGTAGCCTTACAATGAGACTGGTAATATTTTTAGATAGAAGTTTTCAATAGTTGTGTGTCTGTCTGTCGGTGGGCGCTGTATCTCAAGAACTAATTATCGGTTTGAGATGAAACTTCAAACATAACATATCGTTAATAACTGGAACTGAAAAGCTTTTGATAAACATTCATAGACCGGAAATGGATGTTTACTCGAGGCGTTTTTTTTTGTTTTTTCGTGATATTTTTCTAAATATGAGAAATTTAAAAAAATGATTTAAACAAAAGTTAAAGTGAATGAAAAACTGAATAAGTTTTATTAAAACATATTTTTCATAAAATTCTTAGCTTTTGAGAAAAATAATAAAAATTGACAATTTTGAAATTTTTTGCCAATTGCTAAAAAACTATTAAATTTACATGAATCTTGAACAAATCATTAAAAATAGCCTTTTTGCGTAAACCTCATAGTTTTCGAGTAAAATATAGGGAAAGTACTATGATGGCCACATCATCATTTTTTAAATATATTTCGTTTTTATGTTTAAATTTTTGTATTTAGTAAAATATGAAAGTAGTTTACAATGATTGTAGAATCTTTTTTAATGGTATATATGCAGAACTTTATAAAAATATATAAATTCCAGAAAATTCTCTTATGTCGCGAAATAGTTTCGTCTTATTTAAGAAATGTTAAAATATGAATTGTGGCAAAAATAAAATACATTTTACACATCTATCTTTTAATTTGTTATACATAAATTTTTCTGTATGACATTGTCATGGATCAAAAATTAACATTAGAATTAGTTCTAGATTATCTAGATTAGTTCTAGATGTGTTTTTAGATGAAAATATTTGTATACGTATTTTTTCTATACTAAAAAATAAGAGGAAAATACTAAAACACATACCTTGTTCTCTAAACTATGAATATAAATAATTTCACTTTTAACTTTGTTTGCATTACACTTTTTAATTAACCTTGACTACAGTTTCGGCAACAAACAGCGTTGAAAATTGAAGTATACAATTAGTCGATCTGGTCATTTATTAGGGGAATTCCCGATTCAGCGCGGGGTTTATGAATTTCCAATTATTCTAGGAGATCCATTTTCCGCTCCTTTTCGACATACTTAATCTATTATGGACAGCACATTCCCGCCAAAATTATTATTCTCGTCTCTTAGATGTTTGGCAAAAGTCGATCTTACAATTTTTTAAACCAAAAGGAGCACAGCCGTTCTTTTAATCTATAACTTTTGCCAAACATCTAATAGGCGAGAATCAATTGTTGGCGAAAATATACTCTCCATAATACATTACGCCCAAAGGAGACGAAAAACGGACCTCCTGGAATCAGTCGAAATTCTTAAAGCCCTTGCTTATCCGGGATTTTCCCTAATTAAGTCAATCTGAATTTACACTCCAATTTTCAACGCCGTTTGTTAAGATTTTTTCGCATATATATACCTGTAATTTGAAGATGAAATGGCACGATAAGTTGCCAATACTATAGTCAACGTTAAATATAGTGTTATACAAACAAAGTTAAAAAAAGTGTTTTCATTTATATTTGACATGTATAACGAAGTAGAAGCCTCAAGAATCTACAATAATATAAATAATTTCACTTTTTAAAGTAGTAAATGAGACGCTCTGACTCAGAATTAACACAGTTTCATCAGCCACGGCATGGAGAAAGACTTGTCGCAGTGTTTCTCCTCAATCCGATACTCAATTTCACTTTAAGCTTTCATATGTATTATCTATTTTTAATTTAAAAAATTCTCATTTCACATAACTAAATATATAATATAAATGACATCTTAGGAATTGATTATGTTTTTTGCTATTTGAATGTACCAAGTTTAGAAAGACAGAAATAATTTAATTATAAAAACAATCAATTAAAAATAGGACATATTATGCATGATTAATACTTGCGTCCTGTTTTTTTTTTTCTAATATTAAATTCCATAACTCTATAATAATTTTAACGATATTTTTTCCCGTATCATATACAAATTTATCAGGAACTTGTGGAAGCAGATTACGGTCTATGCCTCGAATTTTGTTTATGGGTTCTAAAAAAGTTCTAGGAGATGATTAGCATTTCTCTGATTATGTACTTATTTCAGATGAGTCAACTTTCCATAAGAACGGATTAGTTAATAGACATAATTCGCATTATTATAGTAATGAATATCCCAATTTCTTTAGATTTGGGGATTTCATTTGGGGATGAATAATTAGAACGCGTGTGTTAGGTCTGTACTTTTTGATAGCCACTTAAACGGCGCCACGTTTCTTGAATTTATAAGAGACAATTTACCTGTCCTTTTGGAAAATATACCACTTAATATTGGAGAAAGAATGTGGGTGCAACTAGACAGTGCTCATGCGCACTTCCAAGTAAACGTTAGAAATTGATTAGACAATATCCCAATAGGTGGATAAGACGCGGAGGTCCATGAAATTGGCCAGCAAGGTCCCAAGACCTAACAAGCATATCTTATGGGGATATATAAAAACATAGTCAATATCAAATATTTATTTTTAGCTATCCACTATAATTTTGAGGGATCAATTATACTTTATCGTCGAGTCTAATGCTTAGACTAAAAGATAAATACAACTTAAAATATCCAGCTTAAATACGTAAGATAAGCACGCATCTTAAATTTTAGTCTACATTTTCAAGAATTGTAAAATATTTAAAAAATAATAAATAGGTAACAGTAAGTTGCCTTTATTTAGTCTGCACTATCCAAATATGTAATAACATACAGGATATTGCATTTAAATTTTTATAACTTTAGTGTGTAAAAATTTTTTGAGTCACCCTGTATATATCAAAATAATTTTAAAATGTACTCTTAATGAACCTAGATAGCTCTCAACAAAATGATTTTAAAAATATTTTACCATTTGCCGTATACAAACCGACGCGAATGAAGTGCGCCAGCCTGAATATATATTTGATTACCTAACTATAGATATATTAAATCAATACAGAATAAATATACCATAATACAAAATGTTAACGATTTCATTAAAACGATATAAAATGGCTAGCGGAGCGTACCGTAAAACCTGCGCCGAATATCACATTAAATAACGCACGTAATATATGATTTCATTGCTTGTTGTCAATATTTGTCGAGTGATGTGATTAAGCGGAAATTTCAATATTCATAACATTGTTCATTTTCATCGTTCCCCGTCTCTTGTTGATTTTCCTGCCGCAACGAAAATACGACGGGGAAAAAACAGGACCCCAAAACGGAAAATAATTAATCCGAGCCGATCCGATACTTCAGTATTGTATTTTCGTTATTACTTAATGATGCCAAAAGTACAATCCCCGGGATTATCATAAATAGTTAATACTTCCATTTAATGTACTTTATTATAAAATCTAATATTAATTATGTTTTTGAAAATGTATGCATATTTAAATATTATAAATATAATCTTCAATTATTATTATGTTATCAGAAGGATTACATTTTAAGCATTTTAATTATTGTAAAGGATGATTAGTGTAAATACCTGTGGTAAAATTTGGTTCAATAATAACGTTTTAATTCATTAACGAGCGAATTCGCTAACTGGCAATAAATAAGTTAAAAACAAACAATTAAGTATTGGCCCTATTTACAGTTACATAATTAAATGTGTAATTAACAGAACAATTTGTTTATTGTTGTAAAATGGACGAGATATAATTAAATTATCTTGAGTATCGATAGTTAGAGGTTGGAATTTGCAATTATTAATCAAAGTAGTTCTACTATTCCATGCAATTACAATCCTATTTTATTTATTATGAAAGAAAACTAATAAATTAACGGTATAGGCAATTGAAAAGAAAACGACTACGGAAATGAAGATAAAGACCAAAGGAGATATGGAATTCAAACGATGACAAATCTTGGCAGAAACAAAAATAATAGCAAGAGATAGATAAGACTAGAGAAAGCTTATACAAGGCAATTAGAGGATAAGCAAAATCCCTAAGGTTTGGGAATTTAAAAAAATAGGGAACAAAACTATTTTTATAAATAATCTTACACTTTAGGCCAGAGACAAAGTTTTTCCCAAGGTGAAGAAGTCATCTACCCATTTCTAATTGTTTCAGAAAGGACTTTTATGTATTTCATTGTTTGCAGATTTTAAAATACGTTACTTTTTCAAGAACAAAATTATTAACGACCTTTATATATGCCTCATCTATAGAAGTTATATTTCTAAGTGCATAATGTTCACTTATAATGGGCTTTCCAATAATAGGTTTTATTTTAATATTAAATAAACCAGTATATTTTTTGAGAGATCAATGGATATTTACTTCATTGGAAAGAGAAAGGTATGCCATTGGCATAGACCTTATCCTTCACGTGGCCCAAAAAAAAGTCTAAAGGTGTTAAGTCACAAGATCTCGGAGGCCAATTGTGATCACCTCTTTGCGAAATAACACGGCCAGGAAACTTTTCTTCCAAAATTGCGATTGTTTCGTTGCTTGTGTGGGACGTAGCGGCGTCTTGTTGAAAATAAACGTCGTCCACATCAATATCTTCCAATTCCAGCCATAAAAATCATTAATCATAAATGGGTTGCGCTATCAACCCATTTCATCATTTTTGAATAAGTAAGGCCCAATCACACCGCCAGTCCAAAAACCGCACTAAAGAGTGACACGTTGAGATGGAGAGGCTTTTCAATAAGCATTCTTGGATTTCCGAACCCCAAATGCGGCAATTCGGCAACGGATCAGGTCTTGGCCTCCTAAGAAGTTATTGACCTTACCAAGGAAATTGAATTCCTGAGAACATACTAGTTGTAGGATATAATAACAAAGATCTAACCAGGGCTGTAAGGCTATCTATAGCCGACTCCGTCTAATTTAATCTAATGTAATTCCTTTAAAATGACGTCTTAAAATTCTATGTTTTAGAAACCGGCAAGTTTTTATATTTATGTAATAAGTTAGGGAAGTCCAAATCTCTTAATTGTCATTAAAGATTGGTTTTATCCGATTTATTGCTCTTGTTTATTTCAAGGTCATCTCTAAGATTTAAAATAAATTCTTTATTACTTGAGTATAAAATCTTAAAATTATTACTTCTAATGATCTTCCACTCGGCCCATTATACTTGGTTGCTGGTAATAATGCTTAGCCAACAATGGTTGCCACCGAAGCAATATATTAGCCATTTCTGGCGTATATAGGACTAATTTTTGAATATCAGTGTAACATTTCAATGTGTATCTGTAGAAAACACCGACGATTAATAACCCATAACCGTAAATGTCAATTGTCATCAAAATAATAATAAACAACGACTATCTTTCAAAATTGAAACAACTTTATACCAAAACCATAACATACAGAAAGGGCAAAGTTTATTTAATATCTTCTGATATCTTATACATAATCTAATTAATAGTATAAGAATTAGCCAAAAATAACCAAATGTCGTATAACATTAACATATCATCAAAATTAATGGAGGATGTTTGGCTGCTTTTTTGACACTGAAAAACATTAACACAAACAAAAATATAAATTAATACTTGAATTTTGGAGGCGTTTACTTCGTGGTACATTAAATTAATACGCAAACATGGTTGCATTTTCTGTAAAATGTAAATTGGTTTTAATTGCATTATAGTTTCTTCATAGGAATGGCATAATGATAATTCTGGCTCCAAAACAGTTTAAGCAACGACCACATCCATCTTATAATTTCAAAAAGATTTATCTTGGATCCAAAAATTCATTAATTTTGCACCAAAATCCTTCTAATAAGCTTCTTTGTGATAGCACTTATATTAATAACAGAAGAAGAAGAGATAGAAAAACGGTTAAATGGGGAAAGAAGTGTGGATTTATGAGAGGAATAAAATTCCACATTCAAAGTTTTCAAAAAATTCAAGGGTAACTAGATATTTTGATAAAAATAAAAAGTGTCTCTCAGTTATTATAACAGATAGAAACAAATAAATAATAATAAGTTTTAGATAATTTTATGAAGATTAATAAAAAAATATTTAGAAATTTTTTATCACCAATATTTTCAGAGATATATTGCAAAGTTACATTTTTTTAACCCCTAAGAAATTATTCAACGTGCAAAGAGTACAACCACAAAAATTAACCAATTGATAATAGTAAATAAAAAACTTCACGAAAAACTTGAATATATATCACAAACAATAAACCCACTTCTAAAAAGCAAACCGAAAACTATTAAAGAAGATGCAAAAATCCTTATCTTAAGCGATAACCATGGGAAATATCTTAGACACCTTGCAAAAAAAGTTATAGGCAAGTTCATCAAAATCCCAACCATTACATCTATTTACAAGCCAAGCGCAACCCTCTTGCAAGTAATTCAAAATATCAAGGATTTGACTCGTAACTTCACACAGGATGATCATGTAATTATTACATGATAGTAGTAGTAGTAGTAGTAGTAGTGTTAGGCTATCGACCACGTGGTCCTTCCGCCATGTGTCATTTGTGTATTTGTGTGTGTGTAAATGAGCTTGTTACTTTAAAGGATTATTACATGATATTATTTCCAATATAAATAATCCGCTTGCTCAATCTGCAGTTGATTTTAATTATCGTTATCATAAAAATAATAGCATCTCTGTTAATAATTTTTATATTAGTATTAAGAACAAATATTCAGTATTGAGTAAGATTATATACAATATTTCAGCTATAGCTATATACAATAATTCAGCTATAGCTTTGTCCCCAAAAAACATAATGTGAATTGCTCCACTGTAAATACAAAAATAAACAAAAACACGAAAACAATTAAAATAATATAACTCCTATCTGAACAATATTAGAAACACTCTTGCCTTAATTATGAAAGCTTACAACAAAACGAATGATACTGAACGAAATTTAAGAAGGAATAAGTACCGGCTTCACTATAGGAATGCAATTAGAAATTGCAAGCTAGAGCAGATTAGTACTTGTATTAAAAATGCAGATTGCAAACCATAGGCAGCGTGGGAGGTGGGAGGACTAAATAACAAAAATATATATTTAATTTGCAGTGTACCACCAATGGAATTTAATCAGTTTTTCTGCAATGTTGCTACTAATATTATAAGCTCTTTGCCTGAATCCTGAATCTAGCATTGATCCTATAATTTTAATGTGTCGACATTCCAAAGCATATTAAACATAGTGTTTCAACCAGTGTAGTGGTCATGGCCATAAATAGTTTGAAGCCTTCTAAAAGTAGAGACATTCTACCGTGGGTCTTTAAACCTTCCAGCCTTGGGGCCATACTGATTGCTCCATTTAGTTCCGAAAGGCAAACTCCTTTTATCCTCAGATTATCTATAATTTCTAGACTCTTAGCGAGCACACTAACTGTACTTTATTAACACCTGGTGATAACAATCAGTAATAAGTAATGACTGTTAGAAAATAGTACACCTAACAGACAGTGCTGATAGTACTTTCGAATTAAGCATTGGCGAATATCCTCAATGTTTCGATAATGTTCTGGTGCATTTCACTCACTTCTGTGTGACAGTAATTGTAATGTAAAAAGGTTAACAGTACGATCGCGAGTCAGTTCTCTTAGAGAAAGCGAAAGAAGCAAAACTGTCTATAGAAAAATAAAATTGTGCTTTTCTAAAGCCATTTTTATAAAAGTATTTTAATTAGATTTGTTGTTATTTTTATGATTTACTAATAAGAAAATATAATATATATTTATAATCTGGTACCCTTTTACTATAAAGGTGATGGGGTTTTTCTCTATTTCTTCACAAATATTTTCCATTTTTCCCTATTTTCCGATATCTTTTTTTGCTTCCATCCATATTATTTCTCTCTTCTCTATTGGTCTTGTCGTCACTTGGTCCCATGATAATCTGGACCTACCTTTTTCCTTGTGTTTTTGCTCTCCAATCGAAGAAGCACTTGTCATGCTTCTTCGATTCTCTGTAGATGTCCCCACCGGTGCAACTATCTTTCTTCTATGAAGTCTATTGTAGACTGTATTCCTAGATCGTTCCTTATTTCTGTGCTCTTTTTAGATATTTCATTTCAGCTGCTTGTATCTTGCTTTTCTGTCTCTTGGTTAGCGTCCACGATTCGCATCCATAGGTAAGCATATTGATTTTAATATTTTTGTTTCAATGCTTCTCAATATTTGTCTTTGGTTTATGAATCAATCTCTAAATATGTGGTATAGTTGTGATGCTTTTTCTATTCTTGTGTTTATTTTCGGAATGTCAAAGCAATAAATGAAAAAGAAAAGGAACTCGAAGGAGAATTTGAAGAGATGGGTTTCGAAATCCTAGTAATAATGGAGACAAAGAAAAAAGGCAATGGGCTGATTAAATTTGTCAACGGGCACATAATGATTTTTAGCGGGATAGAAGAAGGAAAACGAGCAGCAGCAGGAGTCGGATGCGTAATTCACAAATCCTTGGAGCACCAAATATACAATTGGGAAGGAAATTCAGTACGAATATTGAAAATAGAAACACGAGTTAAGGAAAAAAACAAGACCAAAATAAAAACAATAATCATAGCATATGGGCTCAATAAATATAAAAAGGAGAAGAAAATAATAAATTTTGAAAAGAGTTACACCTAGTGACCAAAAAAGCAAACGAAAGAATATATGTCGCTGGAGATCTTAATGCAATAGTAGGAACCAAAGACAAGGATTACGAGAAAGCACTAGGATAATATGGAGAAAGCACAAGAAACAACAACGGAAAACAGATGCTAGATTACTGCATAATGAACAACCTGATAATAACGAACAA
Organism: Ontholestes murinus; assembly: GCA_963969525.1. NCBI lineage: Eukaryota > Metazoa > Arthropoda > Insecta > Coleoptera > Staphylinidae > Ontholestes > Ontholestes murinus. The sequence continues at coordinate 18,103,572 of OZ018398.1, forward strand.
ATTTTTTCAACACAAGAATATACACAAATATACAAGAGAAGTTAGTTGTAGAAATGAATTATTTACTATGTAATTGTAGAAATAAGAAACAGGAAAGAGAAAAAACAGAAATGAAACAAACAAGGCAAATAACGAAACGAAACAAAGAGGTGAACATAAAAATAAGAACGTACAAACTAAGAGATACAAAAACAGCAGAAAAATATAGCAAGGCATTCAAAAACAGTACAGAATGAATTAAGAATGAACTAGAAAATAAAAATTTAGAACAAATGTGGGCACTGTTTAAACATGCAACTCTAGAAGCCGCAGCAAAAGTCTGTAGAGTAAATAGGGGAAGTAAGAGAAATAAACAAACTGTATGATAGACGAAAGATCAAAGAGGGAATAAAATTTAAAAAAAGAAGAAACAATGGGAGGATTTTGGGGGAAAACTAGAACACTATAGCAAAGGAAATCAGCAACTGTTCTACAAAGCAATGAAGACCCTAACGGAAAATAACCACAAGAGTTAAACTATATTAAAAACAAACATGGGGATATAATTAACGAAGAGGAAGGAATCATAAAGAGATGGAAATAATATTTGAAGGAGCTATTACAGAGAGAGAATGCTTTAGGAGGAAATTATGAAAATGAGAATGAAGAAAATGAAAATGACAACAAAGATCTAAAAAATGTAGAAGAGCTAATGGAGATAATAGGAAAAATTATAACCGGAAAAACTCCAGGACAAGACCAGATAACAGAGAAAATGATAAAAATAAATAAACAAAATATGGAAGTACAGCAGATACCCAAAGACTGGCAGATGGCGCTAATTGTACCAATATACAAAATATGAGATAGAAAGAATTGTGACAACTACATCGGTATAAGGTTACTATGCACTAACATGAAAATACTAGAATATATAATAGACAAACGAATAAGAGAAGCACAAAGTGGATTCAAAACAGAAAGAAGTATCCAGGACCACATATTCATGGTAAGACAACTGACACAAAAGATGCTACAGGAGAAAAAAAAATATAGCTAGCTTTTATTGGCCTAGAGAAAGCCTTTGATAAAATACCAAAAACAAATTATGGGAGACATTAACCAAAAAGAGGAATGGATGGAAAAACATTTAGGATAATTAAGGAAATCTACAAGAACAATACAAACGCGGTAATATATAAGAATAAGAGAACAGAACAATTTACAACATAAGGAGGACTATGGCAAGGAGGAGGACTAAACCCGGGATTGTTTATCATATACTTACATGGATGACATAATAAAAGAATGCAATGCAAGTGTAAGAGTAGCAATAATGGCTAAATGTATTTACATTATACATAAATAAAGACAATTATTATTATTATTATTAAAATCGCAACAATATTTATTAACGATACTCAATACTAACAGCCAATTTATCAGAAGACTGGCTCGAAGGTATTCCAAAAGAAATTTTATATTTCTTTAGCAACCTGTGCTACGAATCCGAAGAACGCAGGAAGTATGTCAATCGGTAGTTGGTCGGGAGCCGACCATGCAATTTGCATAGAAGAGTATTACAAAAATTGCGATTCAGCGACTGCAGCGAATAGAAGTTTTTGCAATATTCGAGGTTTCCGGCATTTAAATTAGGCGCCGAGCATACCTGTCATTCGAAAATAGGTAAAAAAGTTTGAAGAGACCGGTACAACATTTGAAAACCTTTCAATTCGGAAGCACGCAAGCGCTTTAAAAGCTACACCCCTATAAAACTCAATTGGTACAAGAATTAAAGCCTCAAGAAGCTGTAAAAGTGACCTCAACGCTATCTTGATCTAACTTCCATGGACCCTTTAAGAAATGGCAGCCATCGACCTGCCGAGCCATCACAAGAAATTTTAATGTTTGAATAAATAAGTAATAGCATGATTTAAAACTACCTTTCAAAACGACATTGAGTATACCTTCACCAATATGATCACCATATTCACTAACAAATATTACAGGAATTGAGCATGTAGAACCAAAACTCAGATCTATTTAATATTTGAACAAGATATCAAACATAAAAAAGTTATATACCCAGTTCCAGATGATTCAAAAATCAATTTCCAATATATGAACAATTCACAGTTAAATAAATGCAATTATTAATGTTTAATTTATTACCATAAATTTCTATTTAGCCATTTTAAATAACAACCTATTATGTGTAATCCATTATGTAAATGCAAAATGAACTTCTCATAAAATTACTAGCAACGAAATCAGCAAATCACTTGAAAATACAACCACTATTTATCTAGCAGCCTTCCCTCGGAATGTATGTCCCGGATATTAAATACAATCTGAAAACTTAAAAATCCAGAAAAGCCCAAGTGTTTTTCAGTTTCAATACTCTAGGTATCCATATAACATCCTGGAACAGGATAATATTATTAAAGTAACATCTATTTTCTAAAGCCTATCTTACTTATAGCAATTATTTCTACGAGAATGCCATTAATAACTTCTGCAATCATAATGTTATTTAATCCAGTCGTGTGTTTTGTATAAGACCTAACAATATAAAACAGTTGGTATGAATTATATTACTAACATTTAAATAAGGTAGTTGATGCTTGAAGCTATTACTTTGTGATACATTTTGAAAATAACAACAAAGTGAATTTTATTTATCGTCCTAATTTAAATAAGGCGTTGAATCCTAAGTAAAAGGCTATACGCGTTAATAATACTATAAGCTTAGTATTGTTGACATAAATTAAAGTTTACGGAAAAAACAAAAAATTAAGCTGAACGAAAACGGGAAAGATAGCAGCAATATTCAATTCGTGAATAAAGAAACATAGGTTCAGTGGAAAAGTACCGAACGACAACTCAAAGCCGATTGAAGTTAGAGCTTTACGTCATCATTTTAAAGGAACAGAAAATAAAAATTTCAACACAAAAAGGTCGATAACCCAGACAAATTTTACACTAGTGCAAACAGTCAATTGTAATTATTTATTTTATGTCTGGATAAAGATTTATTCCCCCTCGATAATACAGAACATAAAACTATATCAATATCCTATCTAAATATTTAAATTAATATTAATGCATTCTCAATCGCGGTGCCAGATATTTACATACCATACATTTATGCTTGCATTTTATTCTACCGTATATCAAATTATTAATAAATATTAATAATGAAGTTATTTCAAAACGAATAAATTACCGGATTTATTTTGTGGTGATTCGAGTTTAATGTGTTACGATTGTATTATAATTAGTTGAGAATACTTTAAGCAGTTGTTTATAATTTATCCTTGGGTTACGAAATACATAATTGATTATTTTAACGTAGGTCGTAGTTGCTATTAATTTGCATTTATGATGTAAAGTAAAGTACACGTTTACTGTTTACGTGTTAAACATTCTTATTTGATTAATCGGAATTGACTCGCACGAATCACATCGCTAATACCTTTAGATTAAACAGTAAATATCATTCGAAGTATATTTTAATAACTTTATTTTCTTAGACATTTATTACTATAAATGCTTTATATATATGATGATTATTTTTAATAAAAAACAAAGGTCGTCCAGAAATGTTATAAGCAGTCAAACAGAGACAAAGATTTTTAGTACCAACCAGTACTTCTCAAAAAAAATGTTCTAAATATTAGGTTTTATAACGAAAACTCGAAACTTAAAAAAACGGTGGCTTTTTGTAGCAATTATTTCATCACATTCCGTCTTCTTTAGTCAAATAATAGTACATTCTTATAACTATATACATTTGTGGCTTATGATGGGATGGAGTAACCAAATACACTACAATTTCTCATCGAGAATTTTGGTACCTTAAATTTGAGAAAGTTGATTATGCAGATATCCTCGATATTATTATGTATTAGTTTGTACAAATACAACAGTGAGGATATTTTCTGTCTATTTTCGACGGTTTTCATATTATATTGTTGTAAAATATTCAAGTAATTTCCCATTTTCGGATATGTACCATGTGTTGAAAAGAATAAGTATTTTACAAATCTATTTTGAAAATTTTCAATGCGATTTACATGTATTCTGTACATAGGTAACTAAATAATAGAGAAATAACATAGTTTACTCAGAACAAACACTTCAAATAATTTGACCCAAAATACGAAAACATGAGCTAGTGATTTGATTTTTATGAGAGTTAAACGTGAGTTTTTCCAAACACCACCCCCCAAATCATTTATAACGTTTACTCTATTTAACACATGTTCTTCCAGCACATACTCATAAAGAATATTTGATGACTTTCTAGAGGAGGTCAATTTTTAATATTCAAATATAGTTTATTTACATTACACCATTCAATTAATTTATTGAGATCTCTTGTAGGTTAACACAGCCATTTAACTTTGTAATATTACTATAAATTTGTAGATCATCAGCATAGAGTAAGCCTAAGGAATTAAATTTTTCTGTTACGTCATTTATAAAAAGTAGAAACAGCCGATGACCTAAACTAGACCTCTGCGGAATGCCACTAGTAGAGGTATAAGTTTATATATGAGGGTAAACGTAATGCAGCCTCTTTATAAGATAAGAGTAAACTACACTGATAATGTTTGACTGAATGTCATACTTTGCTAGCTTTTTGATAAAAAATTAGATTTGATAAGGTATCAATAGCTTTGTTAAAATCAGTGTAGATTACATGAACCTGACCTTTATTATCCAGTATCGATGAGACATATATAAAGTTAAACAAACTAAAAGTCGTCGATCTTCTAGAAAGAAAACCATGTTGCTCTGGTATTATGTTAAAGCAAGTTTACCTATATCTTCACTCGAAAGTGTCTCAAAAGCTTTAGAAAAGTTGCTAACTACAGAAATTGGTCGATAGTTCTCAGCTCTTGAAGACCGGACAAGCTCTGACCTTTTTCCAGACTTCTGGAAAAACATCATACGTTAGTATGAGGGTATAAATATGCATCACTGACGATGCTAACACGTTTGCACAGTTCTTTAAAATTAAAGATGGAATTCGATCTAAGACCATTGTGATCTTCGCTTTCAGTTGCTTTAAATGATAAATAACTTGCTCCTCAACAATTTTAAAAGGTAGATAAAATGATTCGGTGTCACATCATCTTCTTGTATGGAGTGAACAGAGTTGAAAAAGTCAGCAAAACAGTTGACAATGTATGTGGTATCTATGTGTTCTCTACTTCGATAATTCACGGTCCCAAGAATTCTAGTTCTACATTTTGTCGAAATTATTTATTTAAATTCGACCAGAGATGAGATGGGGCATCTTTTAATTTATCTTCGATCTTGCTCATATAACATTTCTTGGATTATTTCCTTATTAAAGTATGGTGGATAATTGTTATTCTTACTAGGAGTAGACTAGGAATGTGTGTATCAAATACTTGGTAAAGTTTCGCATACAACACGTTACGTTTGATGTGTTATATAAACTACTCCAATCTAATACTTCTAAGTGTTTCCTTTAAAATTTGACGGTATAAATTTAGGCAACAAGATTTCACAAAGCAGTATAATAATAATAATAAATAATCTTCTGCATTATATTTTAAACTAATCAATTTATTACGTATACTATATGTATTTTGATAATAGCAGTTTAGTTTAAGTTTAAATTTTCCTTGATTGGGTTTGTTGGGGACTCATTTAATTTTATCTATCTTTTAGTTCCTTTATTAATTCACCAAACTGTTCCTTTGTAGCGTGATTCTATCAGAATGCATGCGATATTAATTTACTTTTGTTTCTGATAATTGCAACAACATCTGATTGGTTATTTAGAATAACCTTTAACGGGTGTGGTTGTGTATTTTTACGTCCCAAATTTGTCACGTTTAGCTAAGGGGAATTTGAAATTTTAGTTTGGTCATTTAATAGTTGTTTTTTTTTTCTAGTTTTCCTGTTCATTTTCATGCATTCTAGAACATCCAATTATTTTCCTTTTCTTTCCATTTGCAGTATTTCTTCTTGTCCAAACTGGTTGTTATCTTCTGCGAGGTAAATGACAAATGTACATATCTTAGATATAATAATTGTATACACCATTCTTCGCCTAACGAAACCACACTGTGACAAAACAACTTTTATGAAAATAAAAACCAACAAAATTCTTTCAAAGTTTCGAGGTTTATTTATAAAACCTTACATTTAGATGTAAAGTAGACTACCAATAATTAACAGCTAATGCTATCGAACAATAAGACCACATGCTAAAGGAGCTTACTTTTTAAGGCCATAAACCTTTAATACATCTACAACTATAAAAATCGTAAAAAGAAAATTATTTCGTGAAGATTTTCTATAGAGACCATAAATACTGTTTTTTAGATAATGGAGAGAGATGTCACTGATAGAATCTATAATTAGTATTTTCTTATTATTTTAAAGTATCTAATTTTATTTTGGCTAGGAGCTAATAAATAAGAAGGTAGGGTTCAGTTTTTTTTAATTAATCAAGGTTTTGAAAAAGCAACTGATCGAAAAAGTAATTAGGACAAAAAAAGACAAATGTCTTACATATTTAGAAAATATGTAAGACATATTTTGTATAATTTAGACGATATTTAACGATAGTGTTTCTACTATTATTTCGATATTTTGGGACAATAAGTTGTAATTCATGTGCAAGAAGACCATCAATCTTGAATATTCGATAATCCACATGATCTCGCTGAGTGAGAGAGAGCAATTGGAGTAATCCCCATAAAATATCTAAATTAGTTTTAGCTAGAATCCAATGATGCAAGAAGTGAAGTTTTTTCTATTTGATAAAAATAGAAAGGACAAATAATGGAAAAACGGATTAAGGTAATAAAGGAGTCAAATATCTTACATTTGTAAAAATTCATATATGATTTATTATATCTGTAGCTTCAACTATATCTGGGAATGGCGTTTCAGTCAATTTTTTTGATATTTAGGGGCATTTACTACTCCTAATGAGGGTGTAAAGATGAGCCGTATGTCTCTAAAGGCATTTATACTGTAATACATTTGTAACAACAAAAACATAAGAAAGAAAAAGTTCGGCAAGATTTTCTATAGAGACCACAGGATCTCATTGTTTACTTCCATACTTAAGAACGGAATTATTTCTTATATTAAAAGAGATATATCAGTTCTAGTTAGCAGCCAATGATGCAAAAAGAAAAAGTCAATCAAAATCAAAATATAATAAACAAATTAAATGACTAATAAAAGCACTCTATTCTACATATTTAGGAAATAGTTTTCTGTTTTAAATATTGCGTACCTTTAACTATATCTGGTGGTGGAGTTTTTTGCAAATTTTCTCGGTATTCAAGGGTAAAGGGTGTCCCAAAATGAACGCAAAATGTTAATTAAATAGAAAACACAGAGCCGAAAGACCATTGTTTGATATCCCGTTCACGAATAAAGCACAAAATGTAAATACTATTATGTGAATTAAGGTATTTATTATTTATTTAGAAAACACAGTATTTAGTCTTTACATTATATTACACTATCTAGGGGCCAATTCTGATCACCGAAACAAGAGTACACGACCAGGAATTGTTTCCTATAGTAATTGAATTATTTTATTGGCTGTATGGCATGTGACACCGTTATTGAAATCGTATATTGACCACATCAATATCACCGAATTTCAACAGAATAACTGTGTTATACTATCGCGATATCGAGCAGCAGTAACAGTCACTTCTTGACCAGCCTCATTTTCTAAAAATAAATAGTTCAATGATGCATTCAGCCCAAAATTCACACAGTGACACGTTGGGAATCCATTTAGTTTTCGACAAATACGGCAGTTTTGGCGTTAAACAAAGCCATTAAGGTGAAAATGTGCTTCATCGCATAAGATGATTTTACTCAAAAAACTAGCATCCACTTGTTAATGTTTAATACTCCATTCAGCGCTGTGCATAAAGATTAGGCTTCGGTTGTATTAATTGAATCTTGTAAGCATGGAGACACAGATTTTTTATGAGTATGCGCTGTAAAAAGGTACTTGAATATTGTAATTCTTGTCCGCGACGCCGAATTGATGTTCTAGGACATTGCTTCGTGTTTGGCATTCGAACGGCTTTTTTGGACGAGCAGTGTATTAAGCATCTCCAACTGATAAAATCTTCCTGAATTTTTTAATTAATCTCGGTTGACAAACCATATTTTGCATGAAATTTTTGAACTGAGGCCGCCAAACATTTTTTTTACTAACCCTCAACTGTCTAATTGTTTTTATTTTTCAGGGTTGCCAACAATTTACTGCACAAATGATGGGAAAGAACAGAAAGAAATAGATTAAATTAATAAGCACTAAAAACCTTTCTTTGTGAAGATTAGTGTTTATTAATTTAATCAAATTTATCTTCACGTAACTCACAAAAAATCAAAAAGAAAGAAATAGGCTTAGAAACAATTTCTATAGTGACCATCAATGCTGAGTTTTAGATAAGCAACAGGACCTCACTGATTACTTCCATTGTAGCAATATATATATATATTAAAATGGCTAAATTAATAGTTACAACTAGAAGTCAATGATGCAAGATTGAAGAGGAAGTGATTAATAAACTAATTGAGCCACTAAAGAAATCAAGTATCTTACACAATTTGAAAAAACATTTTGTTTTAAATATTCTGTACCTTTAACTATATTTGGTGGTGACGTTACTTGCAATTATTTAGGGGCATTATATGGTTCAAAGAGGGTTTAAATATGGGGATCTTGCTTACGGTACTAAAATTAACTAAAAGTAACAATACGAAATATATAACTTGACATAACATATTTAATAACAAAGATTCCGTTCTGGAAACAAATAAGCCTTATATGGCAAGTAAATTGATGGAAGGTCATCAAAGTAACCTTACTGGTAGTAACATTAGGCGAGAGTGGAAGATCATATGGACGTGAACGTGAGATTTTTCATTCGTAGTTGAGTTTCAGAAAAGGCCTCTCCACTGAAACAGCTTGTCAAAATTATATTCAAAACGCTTATAATTACATGATTAAAAATAAATAGTCATTGGCATACACTTTGACCTCACTAGAGCGTTTGATTGCCTAAATGTAAGATATCTTGGTAAAAAACTCACAGCACTAGGCATCGATGAACCAATAAAATCTTGGCTCTTGTTTTATATATCAAAAAGGAACATATAGAAAGTTTGCTGCAGTAAGTAGCCTTTGGCAATTATTTTAAAACGATTCACATTAAAAGATTTTACCTAAATTGGTAGTACATTAAAAAGCTTAGGCCCATAATTTTCACCTTAAATAGTCGAGTGTATTTTGGTTTTATTCAATGGACATTGATTATGGGTAGTATACAAATTCTGGTTGCTATGAACATATAAAAGACATTCTAAGATAAATATACATAGTAATGTCAGGTATAAAGACATGAATGGAAGAATTTCCGGAAGGATTTCTATAAAGATTGTCAATGCAGATTAATCCACATGCATAGTTAACAATTTAAGTGTACCTTTTTTTAAAATGGTTAAATTATTTCCAGGTAGCAGACAATTACAAGATGACAGTCCAGTCTTTTTAACTGAATAAAGTGTGAATGTTTTTAAAGCGCATCTGATTAATTAATTAATTTTTAAGAACGCATTTAAGAAATCAAAAATCTTACATATTTACAAAAGGTCTTACCCCTTAAGGCATCTAAGTGTAATATACAAAGGATAGTAGGAATGTAGTACTCGTTTAAATTGTGCGGAGCGCTGGCGGATGTGTGCTAACATGTTCAGTTGCTTTTTAACTGTCTGTGTGCAAAGTTACGTCTCGCTTGTACAGGATGGGCAAAAGGTCTGATTTAAAAAAATCATATCTCTTTTGTTTGTGAATATTTTTGGCAATTTTTCCTTTTGTTGCAGACTATAAACTTGGGAGATTGTAATATGGAATGATACACCATTGCACAACGTACAAAATTAGTTTTATTATTTTTGAAAACGGCCGGTCTGTAATTGTCACTCAATGTGCGTACCCGGCAATGTTATGGAGTTCGCACTGCACCAACAGCTCTAACTGTTCGTGCTATGGTGGTTAAATTTGAACGATATGGAAACGTTGGAGATACGAGACATGCTCGATATCGAGCTCGTTAGGCAAAGTGTTGCAGAAAACCCTGAAACATCAACTCAACGGCATTCAGTATAGTTGGCTATACTGAGTAGCACGCTTCCCCAAATTATGAAAAAAGATGTGCACCTATACCCCTACAAAATCTAGTTGGTTCAATACTCCACCCTGGTGACCTGGCATTGCGTTTGGAATACTGCGGAGCTTTTGGAAAATTTAATGATGACAGACGAGGCGCACTTTTATTTAAGTGATTTTGGTAACAAGCAAAACTGCAGATTTAGGGCACACAGAATCCCCAAAATGTTCAGCAATGTTTATTACACCCACTTCAAGTTTTACCATCAATGGAGATCTTTACCGAAAAATGCTTAAGACTTCCTCTTGCAAACGGACAACAACATGGGCACCATATGGTTTCAGTAAGATGGTGCTACGTTACACACTGCTCGTAAGATAATGAACATGTTGCGGAAACAATTTCCTAATCGTATCATCTCAAAAACGGCGACTTGAACCACGGACTTTACGGTAGCTGAAAGACAACTTTCATGCAGAAATTTCAAAATGCAAAATAATAATAATAATAATAATAATATTTAAACAAAAACGTTTACTTTATTAATATCACACTTTATTTTTAAGTGACTCAAGTTTCGATCATTAACTGATCATTATCAAACTTAAAGTAAAGACTTTAAGTTTGATAATGATCAGTTAATGATCGAAACTCGAGTCACTTAAAAATAAAGTGTGATATTAACAAAGTAAACATTTTTGTTTAATTTTCCAAAATGTATCACGAAGTTAACGCCTCAACCATTAATCAATTAATAATATTTATATCCCTACGAGAAGACCATTAAAGGGTTATAAAATATTTAAACATATTACAAAAACAAGTAGATACAAAAATACATACAAAAATTTCACTTATATAAATTAAAACTAAAAATTAAAATTAAATACCATAAATGCTTAATAATAAATCAATATACTAATAAAACCAAAATTATAGTTTATATTGATTAAGCATAATCACCAACAAAAATGTCATTAAAGTACTTGTTTCCATTCATACTCATATGAACAATATAATGTTTCATTAAAGCTATATCACTGAAGTACTTCGATGTTCGCATTAAAAAACCTAATATTTTAAAGGCAGCGGTAGATATTTTATTAATGTGATCAGTAAAGTTAAGATGACAGTCAAATAAGACTCCAAGGTCTTGGGTTTGCGTTTTAATCTCAAGAGCAGTTCCTTCAATATCATAGTTGAAAGAAATGGAAGAGCGTTTGCGACAATATGAAACTACGCAGCATTTTTTAATATTTAAGCTAAGTTTATTGGAAGTCCACCATTCAGTTAATATATCTATGTTTTGTTGCAAACAGGTGGCATCATCAAGGCATTTAATTGTGTTATATATTTTTAGGTCATCGGCGTAAGCCAGGACAGGGCACGAAATTGAAGTTATAAAGTCATTAATAAATAATATAAAAAGCAGTGGTCCTAAATTCGATCCTTGAGGAACATCAGACTGGCTGTGAAACAAATATGACTTAAAACCATTATAGTAAACATAATTAGTCCTGTTTTCAAGATAAGATGATATAAACTCTGTTAACTGAGAAGTGAACCCAAAAGTACCAAGCTTTCTTAGTAAAATATTATGATCAATTGTGTCAAATGCACGACTGAAGTCCGTATAAATAACATCTGCCTGCAATCGTTTATCGACAGCTTCGCTAATATGTTGAGTAATAACAGCCAGGTTAGTCGTCGTCGATCTACTTGATAGAAATCCATGCTGATTAGGCGATATATATTTGTGAGTATGGTGATAAATATGATTATAAATTACATGCTCATATACTTTAGCAAAGATAGATAAGATGGCTATAAGCCTGTAATTCTGTAAATTCGTCGATTCACCTTTTTTGAAAATTGGATTAATGACCGCAACCTTCCATACATCAGGAAATGTTGCTGTACGAAGAGCTAAATTGAATATCATGCATAAGGGCTTGGCTAGTATATATTTACAATCTTTTAAATGGAAGCTTGGTATTTTATCATTCTTTAACCTACTAATACTCTTGATTACTTCGTCCTTAGTAACATAAGGTATAGAGAGTGTTTCGCTGTGTGAGAAATATTCATTCGTTGTCGAAATACTTTTGGGGTGGTAGATTTTAGAAAATGCATCGGCGAATCCATTTACAATATCTTGTGGCGATGATAAACTTTTGTCTTCATACAACATCTGATAGGGAATTCTTGAAGTGCCTTTTCTCTGCCTCACAAACTTCCAAATATCCTTGGGCTTACTTTTAAGATTATTTTCAATATTAAACATATAGGATGCATAGGCAGTGCTAATCTGGGATTTGGTTAGAGACCGTAATCTTTGAAATTCAGAGCGATAGAAAGATGGGTTGGAGAATTTCCATTTCCTATGGTAGTGAAGCTTCAGTTTAATGTTTCTTTTTATATCTGCCGTAAACCCTGGTGGAAAACGGTTAGTATTTTTTATATTATGTAACGAAATGTGCTTATCAAGAGCCGTGTACAGACGATTATAAAATTCGCTAACCGCGACGTTGGTCGTGCTACATGACTCCAAAAATGCCCAATCAGTAGTGATAAGATCATTATATAAGTTAATATAATTTGCTTTTCTGAAGTTATAGAATTTATTATTGTTTGCCGGAAAGAGATCAGGTTTACATGACGATTCAACTAAGATTGTACCTGATAAAGCCGGGTGATGTGGATCCTCAGTGACAAATGGAAGTGAATCATGTTCCAAGTTAATTTTACAATCAAAATTACATAATACCAAATCAAGTAATCTATCATTGGAGTTTTTAATTCGGTTGAATTGAGCAAGTTGTAAAATATTCATGAAATTTAAAACAGAAAGACATTTAGGATTCCGACAGGTGCTCAAATCAGCAACACCAAAACGGGGTATATTAAAATCTCCAACAATGATAACAGGTTTATCAAAAATTAGCAACTTAATTGACTCAAAAAATAGATTAAGCATTTCATACGATATATCTGGCAGAGCATATAAAACAATTGAGTAAAATAAATAAGAATTAAATTTACATTTACATAAAATAATATCAATTAATGGTACCAATGATTCAATATGCGTAGTATCAATACGTTCATAAGAGATGCTACTTGCAAACACAATTAAGACTCCACCGCCAATAGATCGTTGAGTCACAGAAGTATTCCGGTCGTGGCGCACAACACTATAATTAATATTAAATATTTCTAAATTAAATACAGATTCATTTAAGCATGTTTCAGTCAAAAATATAATATCGAACTCAGAGCTACAGGAGCTGGTATAAAAAGAATGTGTTTTAGTTTTAATGCATCTAACATTTTGGTAATATACATTGATGTTTTTGCAAATACTTCCGGGCAGTATTAGTTTTCCGAGATGTCCTTCATAATGGTCGGTTAATCCATAATCGCACTGACTGAATCCGAAATAAACTTTCTCTTGAAAAAATTCCTTATTATCTTACAATGCCTACATTTTAGTCCAGTGTTCTTATTTAATTAGTATAGAAACGTCTTGGAAGAAAAATATTCAAATCTATATTAAAAATATACTAGATTTATTTATTTAACCATTCACAAAATTTCAAGCATTTGTTCTTGTAGATTAATTTCTTTAATACAAAGAAAATAACTAAAGTTTATTAAATGTATATAAAATATAACCAATTAAGAATTATATAGTTTAAAAACTATTGCAAAGAATTAAAATTATTTGTATAGTTTACATATTTTCAGATTCATTTTACGATGGAAAATATACCTAAATGAAAGTTTAAAAAATTAAAATATAAATTTCCCGGCGCCTCCACAATGTTATAACATCTAGTTATATTGTTTTTAAAATTCATGTAATATGTTATTACCGATAGATGCGTTCGGGTATAGGCATATTACATGAATTTTAAAAACAATATAACTATATGTTATAATATGGTGAATGCGCCGGGAAATTTATTTTCGTTTAGGTATATTTTCCATCTTAAAATGAATCTAAAAAATGTTAGTAAATAAATTATACTATAAATACCATGATTTGTGGGTTTATTTATGCAAAACCACAAAAATATATCATTCGCCCATACAAGGAATACACGAATTAGAAACATTTTAAAGAATAAGAAATATCATAAATGCATGCAACTACAATAATAAATAAAATTAATGGTGATTTAATTCATGCAATAATCATTACTGTAAACATTTAAACGTGTAAACAACGAATCTAGTCCCTGGATAAATAATTATATATGGGACATTATTTTTGATAAACATTTTTGAAAAAGCAACTTACGGTGTTAATTTAACCTTTCAACGAGGTCTTATCAACATTAAAATACATCGATGTTTAACTAAAGCCGCAATTATATTGACTATCAATTAAAAACAAATCAGTGTTAAAATATTAATGGCTGTCAGTATATTGTGGATTGTTTACATTGCAGCTGTATTTATTATATAATTGTTATAATTACTAAGTAAATATGTTTACGGTGATAATAATTTAAAATGCGTATTCTTTATTAATGTAAATAATATTTACTATTAACTATTTTTTTATCTAGAGTAAAAATAACAACTGAAAAACACGAGATTTTTTGTAGTAAATCCAGTTCTATTAAAATTATATAGTTTAATATATTATCTTTAGATTTTCTAATAATACTTTAGCTCATCTTTTGATTAATAATAATATTGATATTTTAAACATTTATTAGGCATATGGAAACATAAATAATTTACATTAGAATAGTTTGTATAAAATACTTCTTACGTAAACGACATAAATTAGATGTCTTACCTAATATCCACGCAGAAATTTCGAATCCTAATGTTAATAAGGAAAAAACGTTTCAATCACTAAGGTCGCAACAACGTGGGTGTGCGCAAAAAAAGTATCTCGTGCACAAGAAACAGCGAAACACAAAACCACACTTAGAGGACACACACTCCGATTAAGGACGATATGACGTCGACGATCGTAATTAGATCTATTAGGGTTTGATAGAGTCGCGGATTGTCACCGTAGTTAAAATTCGAGGTTTGATCAATCGGGAGAAGAGGCGTAGAGACGCACGCCTACCCTTTCGAACTACCCTCTGAACAGTGAACAGGCGAGAGTCGGGGGTTCGCTTCGGTCGGCGGTCTGTGCTGTCCTTTGCAGTGCGCCGACGAGACGTTGGATGCCTATCCTGACTGCGCTAAATGTCTATTCGTTATTCCGCTCTGACACCCACTTCTCTCTGCTTCTGACCCTCTTCCACAATCGAATTGATGCACGTGATTTTATATTTTATCAACTTGCATCGACCGCCGGTCAATACTAACTAATAAATTTCATTTGCAAAAAAAAACTAAAAACGCTTTGTTACGATAGAATCTCAGATTGTTTTCATGATTGCGCAAGTTGCTAGCAAGAGTAATTTATGTTAAAGTTAATGGATTTATGAATTATGTATAAAATAAGATTTCTACAAGAGCCGAGAGAGAAATGTAATTATAACGTTATAATTTCATTTAAAAGAGAGTAACTGTCAGTGGAAATTTATTTTGATCTAGTCGCCACCTAACTTTCTTAAACTTCTCCTAAAGTCTAGGGGATTGGCGAAAAAAAAAATGTAGACTTTTCGTATTAAAAAAAGAATCTGTTTTCAACTTCCCTTTATCACTACCTAGAAAAAAATGAATATATTATACGAAATTATATAAGCAGTAACTTTTAGTGGAGCTATGCATTATTTTATCTCTTAAAATATGTTTATATATCTGGAATTAATTTGTCTTTTACAATTCTATAAAAATTAAATTTTTAATTTCGTTTTTTTTTAATATTGTATTAAAATATATATTTCATTTATTTTTTGTGAAGCGAGTAGAGTAGCCGCCGGATGTGTGCTAACATGTTTGGTTGTTGACAGCAGTGTGCAAATGTGAGTGTAATGCCAAGAAAATAAAGAACACCGCCAGTTATGAAATTAGGATTTTTCAACGTAAGTAATATGCGACCTTGCGATATTCATCGTCAATTGAAGAATGTATATGAAGAAAATATTACGAATGAATAGTCTGTTCGGCGCTGGTAGAGAGAACATTCGTGATGACGAGCGTTCAGGATGGCTGTCAGTTATTTTACGGATGAACTGGCAGAACAATACACTGGCGGTGGAGGAATATGAAGCTGGGATACAAAAAATTGTCAAACATTATTAAATGAGTTATTAAATGCATAAAATGGGATAGTAAGTAGTTTAAAGTTTGTTTTTACAGATTTAACATTAATATTTATTAATATATACTAAATTTTTATACTTCAAAGTGGGTACTACTTTCCGTATGGACCTCGTATATGCAAAGACTTACAAATTACTTTAAATTATATTCGATTATTGATCCAAATTGCTTACACATTATCGTAACGTTTACATAAAACTTAAACTTGAAAATGTTCAAACAATTTTTATCGCTAATTGTAAAGGCAGAATTCACAATTTAGTCTTCTACTTATACCTTCAATTATTTGACATATGTCATCATGATAGTGCATCTTGCTAATATCAGATGAGGCAAGATTAAAAAATCTTTTTATTTGTTTCTCATTTATAATTGGTGAAATATTATTGAATAATAGGTAAACTTAAAATCTGTTTAAATTACGTTTTAACATTATTCTTGATAATGACAAAGTGTCGAAACTAGTGGGGCATTAGGATAAAAAATAAGATCCAAGTAAATGTTTAATCAACTACCTATTAAAATGTCTTTATTTTATTTTAAATTATATTTAGGAGGGCGCTAAATATAATTGAAGAGAAAATAAAGATTTTTAATTGGATTGATCGGGTTGATACATTATAAACTTTATACAATGAAACATATTTGTTTTTGGGTTACATAGATTTATTGTTGCAGAATTTTCATCAAAAAATCTGTGTAACTCAAAAATAAACGTGTTTTATTGGGTTTAAAAATTTTTCATTTCCTTTTCAGTTTTCATTTTTAAATAGTTCTCTACAATAAAAAAAAAAATAAATTATATTTATGGTAGTAAATTTAAACCAAAATTATAATTTCAATTTGAATTAATTATTATCCATGAAAATTATTATTACTGCCAAAAATAAATAAATAGGCGATATAAATAAAATTATTGTTGTCGAGAGAGATAAGAAAAAAATTAAATTTATTAAAAATTAAAAACAACAATTGCAAAATAAATAAAAACCAAATATGATCAAAAGTAAAAAAAACAGTTAGATTAAATTTGTAGTAAGTAAAGATTTTTTTAATAAGATTTAAATTTACAAAAAGAATATAATTTAAATTTTACAAAAATTAGGATTAAAATTAAAACAAATAAAAATTTATAAATGAAAATAGTTAAAAATAAAAAAAAGTTAATTGTAAATTTATAAGAAGAGACAATTGAATTGAAAAAAAAAGTTGTTAAAAAAGTTAATAAAATTTTAGAAAACTAAAATCCAGTTTTTTTTAAATACAGTTAAACAGAAAAAATTAAAAAAGTAAAGAATTTTTTTTTTAATTAAAACGTTTAAAATTTTATTGAAAAAAAATAAACCTGAAGAAAATACATTGAAAAAAACATATAATATTTGCTGAAATATCTTTTAAAAATTGAAATTGAAATAGTTTATATAATACAAATAGAATAAATGAAAATTGATAAATTCATTCAATTGCAAATTTATTAAGAAAGACAATTGAATTAAAAAAATAAACAAATTTGTATTCGTATTTGTTAAGAAACCGTTGAAAATTTAAAATAAAAAAACATTTAAAAACAGAAGAAACTGAAAAATAAAGTTAAATTAAAACCAATAAACTATATAAAAACGATAATAAATATTCTTCAAAAGTAAAGAACTTTTTAATAAGATTTTAGTTTACAGAAAGAATTAAAAATTAAATTTAAACAATAACAGTCAAGATTTTACAAATAAACTTATTAAATTAAAATTAAAACAGTTCATACATAAAAATCAAATAAAAATTTATAAATAAAAATATTTCTAAATACCCTCACAAACTCCTTAACAGTTTGGTTTCCTTCCGAAAAAGTCAACTTTACTTTCTTTCTAAACGTCCATTATGCAAAGTAAAAACCTCGAATGTCAACATTCTATTTTTAAACATACAGAAAAAGCATTCGACAAGATTTGGCATATTATACTCCTATTCAAATATTTTCTATTACAACCCCAACCATTTAAAAATCCTTATACACAACTTCCTCTTCAGTACATCCTGCCAAGAAAGAATTAGACAAACTTTTTCCTATTCTTTCCCAATGTTTCGGGCAGCTCCCACCTCAAGGTTCTCCGTTATCCCCTCTCTTATACAACATATTTTGCCACGATAACAATATTCTTGATCTCATGTATTTCAGAGTATTCGTTGCTTTTTGTATTTTGACTCTATCAAAACTTGGTGTTCGAAATGGCGCATAAAAATTATTCCCAGTAAATGCAATCTATAGAAAGGGATAACCCAAAATCACACCACAATCCCCTATAATTACAATAGACATCACAATTAACTGCAAACACCTAGGCATTCTGTTCAATTCAAAACTCTCCTTAAAACCTCATGCTCAATTCTTAAATACGAAACGCAAAAATAGGGCCCGGCATTTAAGATCACTACCCTATAAACAAAAATATATATTCATTTAAACAGCTATACACATATATACATGAATATGCCGGCTCTTGTTAGATAATGAGTTAATCTTTTCACTCAACTTCATTCACCCACTCTACACCACATCCAAGTTGAAGATAGATCAACCTTAAGGACCTTAACCAAACTCAAACGCCCTCATAATTCACTCCAGAATACGTCCAACGACCTCTTGTATGAAA
The DNA here is from genome assembly GCA_963969525.1 of Ontholestes murinus. NCBI lineage: Eukaryota > Metazoa > Arthropoda > Insecta > Coleoptera > Staphylinidae > Ontholestes > Ontholestes murinus. Next base: position 18,122,635 of record OZ018398.1, read on the forward strand.
CTGTCCTAATCACACCAATAACCTAAAGTATATTAATCCTTAGTATTAAATTTGGAAACAGCCCATCCAGTCTGTCAGTTTTAATCAAATTTTGTATTCCTCTAAATCTAAATATCCCTTTTAAGTATCAAATACTCCACAGAATTCATCAACTCCTTTATGCGTATCACAATGACACTTAAGCTAGCTAGCAAAGTTAATTTTTCTTTATGTTTAAATTAAATTCAAGACAGGGCAGAAAGACCGCAGAATTATAACACAAATGGAGTAACACCACATCATTTTTTTTGTCTAAATATACACTAAATGTAATTATATTTTTTTAAATAAAAATAAATTAACAGAAGTAAAATAAAAAGTGTTTTAAAAAACACTTATAAATTTTAAAAAATAGTACAAAAAATCAATATTTGGTCAAAGAAACCTTGTAAAATTAAAATCCAAACATTTCATTTAATACAAATAAAACAAATGAAGTTATATACATAAAATAGTGGAAAATAAACAATCGCAATTTTTTTAAAGAAATAACTGAATTGAAAAATCAAAACCACAATTTTTTTAATCATTGAAAATTTCAAATAATAAATAAAACAAGTAAAACTTTGATCAAAAACAGTAAATTGTAGAAAGGAATTATTGAAATTTTCCTACAATTATATTGTATAAAAAAGAATTAAAAAATTGGAAACTTTTTTTAAAACACGTTAGTAATTTTACAAAAGATAATAATTAAAATGCTTAAAAAATGATAGTACAAAACAAACATTTGTCTAAAAAGTTATAATATAAAAAAATGTTTAAAAATTAATTAAAATTTGCTTCATTACAAATAAATTTATCATAAAAAACAATTAAAAAATTGTGTCAAAATAACGGTTGGTAACGAATAATAGTTCAATTCAATTCTTTATTCACTAAAGCCACCATGTACAAAAATATAACAGTTATAAACAAAATATACAATTGTAGTGGATGTGGACGTCAGTATATTACAAAGTGGTCTTAGTCTATACATTAAAATTAAAATTGTTACAATTAGTAATACATTAAAATACAAAGAATACATTTTAACACTAGTCACATTCGGGATAAAATTTAGCTTCATTGGACATGTACAACTCCTGTTAAAAATATTAATATTTGATACAATTCAGCTGTTTAGAAAATCTGTGTACGTGTAGAAACAGTTTTCAATCAAATATTATTTTAATTTTGTTTTGAATTGTAAAAGACTTGTACATGTTCTAATCTCATTAGGCAGTTTGTTCAGAACTAATCCGCATGTGTAAATCGGCGATCGTTCATATAACGTTGTTTTATGTAAGATAGCCCGTAGGTCAGAACCCTTCCTTGTATTGTAAGCATGTGTGCTATTTTTTTTTTTTAACTTTTGAGTATTACGGTAGACATATATTGCACTTTTGTATATGTAGACACTTGGTACTGTTAGTATATTATGAGTCGTAAATACATTACGACAGGATTCAGTTCTTCGTAGCCCAAATATGAGCCTAAGTATACGTTTTTGTGCTACAAATACACGACTTATATCTGCCCTCCCCCATACTAGTATATTGTAGGATATAAGGGAGTGTGCAATGGCGTAATATGTTTCTAACAACGATGAATGATTTATTTTAGTTTTTAACTTAAGTAAGACGTAGTAGGCACTACTTAGCCTAGATATAATATGATCAATTTGCTTGTTCCAGCGTAGATTATCCTGTATATATGATCCTAGATATTTGACACAGTCAGAATTATTTTCTATCAAAACATTTCTTGGTTTCTTATTATAAAATACTATTGTTTTTGTCTTGTCTGTGTTAAGAAGAAGATTATTTTTACTACACCAGTCTCGCATTTCATCATTAGTTTTCTTGATTTTTATTAGTAGATCATCCTCGTTATTTGCCGAAATTAAAATCGCAGTATCATCGGCAAAGTTAATTATATGGCCCTCAGTAATATGTTCAGCTAGGTCGTTTATATACAGCAGGAACAACAATGGACCTAAAATTGAACCCTGAACAACACCTTTATTAATAGGGCATATAGTTGAAGAACTATCGTTGATTTGCACATAAATTTTTCGATCATTTAAGAACGATACAATAAGATCGGAAGCATTTCCATGGATACCCAGCGAATTTAGTTTATCGCAGACGAATTTAGCACTGATTGTAGCAAATGCTTTAGAAAAATCATAAAATAATCCGCACGCATGTTTCCCCATATCAATATTTTTTGACACTAGCTCTAAGAGAGCGACATGTGCCGTTTCAGTTGATCTATGTTTTCTAAAACCGTGTTGAGCATTGTTCATTAGCTGGAATTGATCAATATAGTTCGTTAGTCTTAACACAATAACTTTTTCAAGAATTTTAGAAAATGAATCCAAAAGCGCTATTGGTCGAAAATTGTTAACATCTGTGCTTGATCCACACTTGTACACAGGAATTATCTTTGATATTTTCAGAGATTCTGGGAATTCTCCTGTTTTTAGCATTAAATTTATTGAGTATAGTAGGGGTTCTATGATATGAATGACCACTTCCTTAAGAAGTTTCATTGGTATTCCGTCTTGACCTGAGCTAGCCTTCGTTTTTAGACTTAAAATAATATTGTGCAGTTCTGTGGAGGAAACCGGCCGTAAATAAATTGATTGAGCTACATTTTCGGAAGATGTACAAGCACCAGACACGTTGTCGCCGAAATGCTGCTTCATTTTTTCGTCTATGACCGTTGAAAAATGGGTTGCGAAAATGTTTGCTACTTTCAAAGTGTCATCAACTAACTGACTGGTGCTGCTTCAAATAGTATACTTTTCTGCTTTTAGAGGTCCGTTCAAGTCTTCGCAGATAATATTCCACACCATACGTTGCTTATTAGGAGCATTATTTATCTTCCGACTGTAATAATTTCTTTTAGTATCCACAATTAGCTTTTTGTGGAGTTTTTTATCACTACGATATTTTAATTTCATAGCGTCGGAATTGGTTTGCATCATAAGGTGGAATGTCATTTTTAAGTTATTACTGGATTTTTTTACGGCATTATTTACCCAAGTTGGTTTATTTATAGTTTTTATTTTATTCTTTATTTTTGGGCAAGTCATATTATATTTATGTAGAAATTCATCCAGAAATAAGTTAAAAGTTGTATTAACGTCCTCAGTTTTAATGAATTCCCAATTTGTATTTTGCAGGTGATATTTTAGTTCATTAATGGTAGTATCATTTATTACGTGCGTATATTTATATGTCGGTATATCATTTGGTAAGTTCTGCTCCTTTATATTTACACTCAATAATTGCGAATGGTGATCCGAAAGATTTAAGTTAATGTTTCTACATTCCCAAGTATCATTTGGAAAATTTGTAAGAATGTAATCTATTTGAGTTGCAGAATATCCAACTTCTGATAATTGAATCCTTGTTGGTTCATCTAAAGTATTAATAAGGGTGAATGACGTTTTAAAATCAATTAATAGTTTCTTGGACATATTGTTCGCCATGTAATTAATGTTTAGATCATCGCATAGGATTACAAGAGAATAGGTTTTGTTTATATTTAACATTAAATCAATTAGCTTATTAAAAAATATGTTAACATTGCCTGATGGCGGGCGATACACACAAATTATTGCAATTTTTAAATTGGAAACTCTCAGGGAGCAAACTGCACATTCTATTTCGGTTTCTATACAAAACTCTTTATCTATTTGATTTCTTTCCTTCTTTAGTATATTCATTTTTCTTTTTTAAATTTTTCTATGGCCTTTCTCTACGGTGTAGAGAAAGAGAAAGAAAGAAACAAATCTGATTTCTCTGTTCTTTTTTATATTCATTCTTTGATTCCTTTCTATTTTTTTTCTCTACCTTAAACATTTTTTCTTACAGTACGCTCGTTCCTCGCTCGTGTTTTTAAACGCCAGTTCGTGCAATAAAGCATCACTTTTTACACTTGTACCTTAAATAACTATTAAGGTCAAGTGTAAAAAGTGATACTTTATTGCACGAACTAGCGTTTAAAAACACGAGCGAGGAACGATTTATAGTTTATTAGTTATTTGTATCAATTAATAAAAAAATAAGTTTTTCGTCGAAAATTTGTGCTATAATATATCCATCTGTCAAATTTGACATTTCTGTCCAATAAAAACAGTTTGTGCAATAAAAACGTAAAAAAGCACTAGTGCTTTATAAAGACACTTTTACAATGAAAAATGATGCAAAAAGCGTCTACTTTCTGTACGATCGTAGATAAAAAAATAAAAATGTAGAGAATTTTTGAAAAATAGTTTTCTTCTAAATTTATTAATAATTTGTCATCAATATGATGCAAACCCAATATTGGATTTGAATCAAAGTATGAATCAACAATTTGTATCTTTCTCAATTATGTGTGGTATGTATTTAACGATTCAATGCCATCCAATGCCAATCCATGCCTTGCCAATCTAAAGTGGTTTTCAAATGAATCACGAAAACATTTCGTAAATATACAACAAATGGGTCTTTTAAGACTACAAAAACAAAACCCTTATTGAAACTACTTCTCTGGCTAATACCTCGACAGACATTGAATTATACAAAAGTAATTTTGCGTGTTACAAATAGCAAGGCTATCAAAGAAATACTAGTTCGAACGTATTTATTTCTGTGAAATAACCTAAAACTCAAAGGACTTTAAATATTTTTATTTTCAAAGCTTTTCTCGAGTTTTAAAAGACCAGAATATCTTTTGGTTATATGTCGTTTACTTGAAGCAGGTGTTTACCAAAAGTGTTAAAATCTTAAAAATAGTATCAATACCACACGAAGTCAAGTAACAAGAAAGGGCGGACTTGTGACCAAATTGTAGTAGGAAAAGGTGGTTGCATTTCAGATTGTCATAGAGTATTTATTTTTCATCACCCCATTCGATTTTCCATCAGAAAGAATCTTTCCCATTTGATGTGAGCGTTCGGAAATTAATTGCTGTTCTGCAAGCATTCTCTGCATTTATGCCGAATTTTCAGCAATCATCTTCTCCAATTCATCGTTTTCATACTTTCTAGGTCCTCCAGCGCGTTATTTATCACAAGTAAAATAACAAGAACTCCCGTTTTTGCGGGAAAATATTGAATTTGACACATGAGGGAATTTGTCATTCAAATACTGTTCTGAACTAAATACTTTTAAATATTATGTTAGGTTTCTCAATCAATATATATTATCATTATAAAACCGCAAAAGAAAGGAAAAATCAATAGATTTCTGGAAAACAAAGTTCTAGAAAAGTTTATCTCCTTGGGAGAAAATTTAAAAACTTGGAACAAAAATTGTTGATACCTGGATAGCTTGAAGAAAATTTATGCAATGTTGAAGAGAAATTTCTCGATTAAGTTCCGAAAATATAATAGAAAAATTCTAAAAATCTTTCAAGTTTTATTCTAAAAGAAAGTAATTTAGATTGGTTAACTGAAAAATAATAATATTTATTAAGAATTTTCTAGAAATCTCCTATAAAAAGAGACAAGAGATCCTGAAAAATCTATAAATCGCAAGGAAAATTGAAAAAGTTGAATGAAGAGTTGCAGGATAGTTGTTGATTGATATCTCAATGATCAACTTGCAGAATATTTTAAAACACTCGAACAAATTTTTTAAATTTTCTCCTGCCTTCTATTTTACCTCTTCGTTTTGTTTATTTTGCACGGCTTTCCCTTTTCTGATTGCTTTTAATATTTTAAGAACAAAAAAAGGAGAAAATTTTAGACATTCCTCGAAAAACTATTTTAAGATAAAAAAATTCTCGAAAATTCTAAAAACCCAGAAAAAAAATTGTTGGAATATATTAAAACATTTGAAAGACGCAAACGATGCTGAAAAAATCTGGAAGTTCTATACAAAATTCTCGCAAATTCCAATAAAATTTGAATGAATAAATTATTAGAATTTCAAATCATTGCTAAGAAATTTTTGAAATCTATAAAATTGCTAAGGCCTAATAACACTGAAGTATAGGATTCTAGAAACATAAAAAGGGTAAATTTCTAGAAATTTTTTAAAAAAGAGACAAGAGGTTTTGGAAATTCAATAAATCTTACGGAAAATCGCTGCAAGTTAGTATAATTAATTGTATAATTATGGATAATTCGAAGATCAATTGCCAAAAAAATTCAGATTTACTGGAAAATTTTAGACATCTGTTATAAAAATTGTTAAAAAATTCTAGAAACCTCAAAAAATTCTGGCAATTTATTTAAAAAATAAATTAAAAGAGACATTTATCGAGAAAACTTATATAAGGTAAGGTAAGAAGTATATGAATATAAAAATATGTTGGAAATTCAAAAAATCTTGAAAAAAATTGATTAATGGTTGAGGCGTTAACTTCGTGATACATTTTGGAAAATTAAACAAAAACGTTTACTTTGTTAATATCACACTTTATTTTTAAGTGACTCGAGTTTGGATCATTAACTGATCATTATCAAACTTAAAGTAAATTAATCTACGACAAAACACTTATTTATACAGAATGAAATAAGGAGGAAAATACTAGGTCTACCTGGTCATTAATTACTGGGATTTCCGGATTACTCTTCGCTTTGTGAATTTCTAGGGACTCGAGTAAATCCATTTTAAATCCTTTTTCGGCAAAATGGATTATCTCGAGTACATCTTCATCAAAAGAATGTCGGTTTTCTATTAGGTGATTCGCGAATGTGGAATTTGTATGTTTTAATCTGAAGGATCTAAGATGTTCTTTTAATCTAATGTTGAAGTTACGACCAGTTTGACCTACGTAAATTCCTTTACAATTTTTACACGTTAGCTTGTAAATACCTGATCTGTCCAATTTATCTATCGGGGGTTTAGAATTAAAAATTGAATTACAAATTTTATTAGTTGGTTTAAATGCTACATTAATATCATGTTTTTTCAATATATTTCGAATTTTAAGGCTGACTTCACCAAAGAATGTTAATGACTTGAAGGTTTTATTTTCAACTTTTGGACATGCATATAAAAATTTCTTGAGGTTATTGTTTTGATGTTTTATAATTAAATTATCTATTATTTTGTTTGTATAGCCATTGTTGTTTGCTAATATGTATATCATTTTGATTTCGTTCTTATATCCAATTTCTGATAAAGGTAACGTGAATGCTCTATGGATCATTGAATTAAATGCAGCTAATTTGTGTTTAATGGGGTGTCTTGAGTGAGAGGGAATTAATGAATCAGAGAACGTTGGCTTTCTAAATATTTCAAAATTAAATTGGTTATCTATGTTGGTGATTGAAAGGTCGAGGAATTTAATATTTTTGTTCTGTTCTGTCTCTACAGTAAATTGAATCTGAGGATGAATAGAGTTTATGTAATTTAGGAAGTTATTTAATTGTCTGTCAGTTCCAGTGAAGCCGGCTAAAATGTCGTCTACATACCTAAACCAAAAACGTATGTGTTTTTTGCCCTTTTCGGAGTTTAAAATAATGTTGGTTAAATTAGCCATAAATATTTCTGCTAACAATGGGCTTAAAGGTGAGCCCATTGCTAGACCTTCTTTCTGTTTATAATATTTATTGTCGAATGTGAAATAATTGTGTTTTAAGATAATTTCTAGTAAATTAATAAATTCTGTTTGAACAATTGTATTGACGTTATTTTTTTCAAATATAATATTTACTAACTCTAAGCATTCATTTGTGGGGATTTTTGAAAACATATTTGTTACGTCGAATGAGACCATCTTTATATTATTATCTAGTTTGAATTTAGATAATTTATTTGTAAGATCTAGAGAGTTTTTTTATTGAATAGGGGTCACAAAAGTTATTAGTAATTTCTTTGAATAAAGAATTCAGTTTAGCAGAAATATTATGGGCTGGTGTGTTTACATAAGTGACTAAAGGTCTAATTCGTCCGTCGGGTTTGTGAATTTTAATAAAATTAAAATCTTTATTCAAAGAAATTACTAATAACTTCTTCTTCTTTTTCTATTTTTAAAAGTATCACGAAGTAAACGCCGTAAGTGTCAATTTTATTCGAATATATTTTCTAAGACAGTTTTCTTTTGGTGTGGCCATCATTGTTCTTTCCCTGCATTTTTTCTCGAAAACTATGAGGTTTACGCAAAAAGGCTATTCTTAATAATTTGCTTAATTTTGGGTTCTGTACAATCACTTGTTATATAAATTTCATGTAACTCCTATAGTTTATTAGCAATAGGAAAAGTCAAGAACTTCAACATATTTTAATAAAACTTGTTCTGTATAGGGAAAGTAAACTATATATTCTATATAGGGAAAGTAGAAAATGGTAGCCTTGTATTGCTGCAAGAAAAACTTAATAGATTTGTAAATATTTATTTTTATTTATCCATTTTTATTTGATATTTCTAGTTAATTTTAATGAATGTATTAATACTTCAGTGAAAATATACCGATGTATTCTTTCTAGATTATAATAATGCGTGGTGCGGAGTTTTGGATAAGCAAAATATTTAAAATTGTTTGTTAAAAGGAAAATGATGAAAGAAAATTCTTGGAACTGAAGAAGAGAAATAATGCAAGAGATGCTGGCGAAGCCTAGAAAAGTTGAGAAAATACATCTAGAAAATTTCGAAAAAAGGAACAGGGTATATAAAAAACCAAGTTTAAATAAACAGAAAGCAAAACAAAGGTTGGAAGAATTAAAATAACAAAATAGGCGATTACCCTCTTCAATTAATTTCCAATTACATCATTTTAATGATGAACTCTTTGCACAACTTATACCAGGCAATTTGAAACTACCGTAACCGCAAATAAATGTAAAAGAAAATGATACAGTATTCACACTGATACTTCATAGAAAAGGTTTGAAAAAAATGAGAAGGAATAAAAAAAATAATGCGAAGCAAGAGGAAAAAATGTGGGCAATATTACACAGAAAATATTCATATTGTTTTGTAATAAAACAGTAAACGATTCTAAATAAACGGCAATACATTGTATTTATACTGAATAAAATAAAATTAAACTTTGGACATATTTTTATACAGCTTTTAAATTTTTGTTTGGTATGATAAATATGGTTAACAACAACAGATGTTTTGCAGATATTTCTCGTTAAAAAAACATACTCTACACCTTCTGGTTGTATTTGTTTTTATGTAAGTGACTATTTTTCTAAAACATATAAGTCTAAAAGATGAATCTTTGTAAGAAGCCAGAACTGCCAGGTAGTATGCTGCATTTATCTGAATCTGCTGAAATAATTTTCTAGATATTTCTAGTAGAAATTTGTTAAACCTTAGTTTATTTTATTTATTTTCTTGTAAATTTTGTATGCATTATACAAAATACAAATTGATTTAAAAGAAAGCTATTTTTAGACCATAAATGCTAGGAAAGGTTCATTGACCAAGAGACATTCTGCAAACTAAAACAAATAAACAAAAACGAGTGACAGTCGAATATTTTATAAATCTAGAAAAAATTGCTGAAGTTTTTAAAAACCTACAAGAAAATTCTGTTAGCTTAGTACAATTGCCAAGACAAAATAAGAGAAGAGAATATTTCTTGAAGATTTTTTAAAATTGAGCAGGAAATCAAAAGGATTATCAAACATAAAAACTGGAAGGCAAAACAAAGGCTGAAAGAACAAACTTAAAAAAAAAGGTGCTTACCCTCTTAAAAAAATAAAAACGCAACTACGTCATTTTAATGTACAACTTGTAACAGGAAATTAACCTACTGCGTCAACAAATAAATTTAGAAGAGTTGCAGCCAATATTTTGCAGAAATGTGAAGACAAAAAAAACTTTAAAAAGGCATGAAGGAGTCTTTGACAAGTAAAACAAAGGTTCATTGATTCCACCAACAGAAAGTCTTAAAAATTAAACAAGATCGAAGTTTCTAGAAATCTTTTAGTTTATAGTAAGAATTACTCAGAAAAAATAAGGCAAGAGTTGCTGGAGTCCTGAAGTTTGAGAAAATATTTCTAAAATAAATTAAAATTGGAGATATAAACAATTAAATTAAACAAAACAAGTGCCCTCTTCAAGAAATAAAAATACCTTATTTTAGTGATTGGGCTTTTAGATAGATACTTTACACAGGCAATTTGAATCTACTGTGTCAGCAAATAAATATAGAAGAAAAGGCTTTAATGCTCACTCTTGTACTGCGTAGAGCTGCAACAGATGTTTTGCAGATGTGTGGAAATGTTAAACATTTTTAACATCAATGCTAGAAAAGGTCCAGTGATTCTACCAATGGACAGTAAAAAAAAAATAAATCGACCACAATGTATCTATAAATATCACGTACATTTGCTGATACTATTTTCGTTTGATGGATATATCTATAAAAAAAATGACTGGCCATCAAAGAGATATCCATGACCAAGTACGCTCAAATATTCAATAGGCTAGTGATAAAATGAGGGATAAAAAGCAAACAATAACGGTTATCAAAATAGAGTAATCACATCCTCAATCAATCCACAACGATGTCGATATCTACCCCTAAAATTGCAAACATTATAAAATTAACCTTACTAAATTGTAGAAAATATCAATGATGTAGAATACTGAATTCAAAATACACTCCGAGGAAAATCAAGATGAGTTCATTTCAATCGTCTAACCACTTATGCTGGAGCAGTAGACAATGCAGCTATTCGCGCCGTGGTGAAGTTGAAGAATGAAAAAGCATTTGAAGAATTAATCGATCAATTTAAAATTGCCAGAAGGAATTCCTGCTATCTTGACTAAGAAAGACATCTTAAATCTAATATTTCAAAAGATATCAAGAATCCTTAAAATCAACATCAGGAAAACGACTTCTTTGCACCTACAATTCTATAATATTATGAAAATAGATTGGGATCACTAACTTCATATGTTTTTACTTACCTTCCAATCAACTGTACAAGTAACAAAATGTTGGGAGATTAGACAAAATCAAAATCAAAATTAAAATATCATATGGTTACTCAAAATTGTGTTAGGGATAAACCTTACTAAGTTATCGAGAGAATCAATAACATAGTATACTGAATTCAAAAACCATCTTAATGTAACAGTGCCCTGATCAAGAGGATCAATGAAGAAACATTGAAAAATTCGTGGATTTACATTCCCATAGATAAAATAGTCGGTATGGTATATCTCGAGGAGAATAACGGCAACAATTCCAAATACCTTCCTAATAATATTTCAGAAAAAAAGTGTAAGTTAAGAGTTATTTACCTAATATCCTAATATTGAAAGTGTAGTTCAACTGGATATTGGCACTCACCAACTAAAAAGTATAGTCTAAAACCAAAACCATCAAATTTTATCCCACATAAATGTATGTCAAAGCATTGAAGATTTCACTTCCACACCAACTAATCAAGAAACTACTGCAAAATTATCCTGCAGATTCAGCTAACTGGACTGGATAATAATTTGGAGCATATTGGAAGTCACACTTGGCACACCAACATAGAGATTCTAGTAGATATAACTTGAATGAAATTAACTCGAACCAAACTAATCATATCAAAAGTCAAATCATAAAAAAATTAAATGATTTATCTTATTTCATAATATAAATACCCTCCATCATAATATTATTACTATTACATTTTTCACTAAAAATAAACACTGGGATTTTTTCATTATATCAACATATTTAGTTTCTTTTTACCTCTTTAAGGTAATTTACAAACAAACAAAACAAATAATTTATATTTTATGTTATTAATATTTGAATTCAACAAGTGTTTATTCCTTGGTAATTAAATTATTAATTTTATTATTTAATACAAAATACATTTATTAATAAAAATGTATTAATGTCTTTTACATTGTAAAAAAATAACTAATTAGAAAAACAGCAAAACTTTTAGTAAATCTACAACAAGTCTTAAAATGACTACAAAACAATTCACTTATTGAAACCAATACTTCTGTGGGTAATACCTCGACGTATATGCTATTTGTAACAAGCAAATTACTTATAATTCAATATCTGACGAGGTATTAGCTAGAGAAGTAGTTGTTTGAATAAGTAATTTGTTTTGTAGTATTAGTAAGACTCGTTGTTGTAGATTTATTAAATGTTTTTGCATTTTTCTAATTAATACATGTACTTTTGTTTACACTGACAAGCCATCCTTATAAATACATATGACATAACTAAATTGTCTAAAATTTACTTGTTTGATCTAACGGGTGTCCAACAATTATTGCAGTCCCGGGTGGCGTTGGAATCAAAAACGTAGGTCAATTCTTTCATGTGCCAAATAAATGAACTGACATTTTAATTGTCAAACATAACTTAAATGTGCATTAAAAATGTCAGTTCATTTATTTGCAACATGTAAGAATCGACCTAGGTTTTTTATTCCAACGCCACCCGGGACTGCAATAATTGTTGGACACCCGTTACAAGACAAAAACATTATAACTTTATATATCCAAACATATAAGTTTTAAATAAAATACTTCTAAAAATAAATTGGAACAGTATTTTGAAATATACTGTCAATTTGTTACGTTTGCAAAATAGAAAATTTAATTCCTATCTATTTTTTCATTAATGAAGACCTTGTAAATTATTATAATTGTCTCTATTAACCCCTTCCACCACAATTATTTTTTAAAGTAATGTGCTTGTGCCCAAGACATCTCAGGCATATGCCGGAAGTTGTTAAACAGATGTAATGTGTTTTATAAAAATAAGAAGAAATTACTACATACTAATTTTATTACAACCAATTATTTTTTTAACAACAAATCACCCTTTGGTTTTAATTTACTATTTAACAAATCCTGCTTGCTCTTCTCTTTCTCTTCGATAATCCTTTTGTGTCTCTCAACAGCAAAGTCCACCTCTTGGGATAATTCAATAATCCTATTTGTGAATTCACGATGTTTTATAATCCTTTCTTTCTGCCGCGTACCCAAAGGTGTTGGTCTTCCGTCCAAATAAGTATAATCTGGTTTATCTGTTAAAATGCCATAGGCATTTGGATTTTGTGGTAAGCCTCGTTCTTCTCTCCATTTCTGAATTAAAGGACGGAATAATGTAGTAGCGACACACCTACACTGTGTTGCTTTAATTCCTGAAAATTATGTATTATAAACTTTGTATTAAAAGTTTTTACCTTCTTACGATTATTTAATATTAAAAGTTTGTTAATATTCATGTTTGTACTACAAATGAAATATTAGGGTTAAGTTAATCGAATGACGACTTTGCCATGTTCGGTTGGGTATTATTTTTATACAATTGTATAATGTGTTGCCTAAATTCAATTTAAATTTAGTTAGTTAAATTAAAAATAAACTAATATTAATGTTATATGTTAGATTATATTAAATCAAGCAATATTAGAGTAATAAAATATATACACAGTAAGATGTAATTTATTAAAATATCAACACAGTGACACGTAAAAGAAGAGCACATAAGTTATGACAACAATATAAAATAAACATTTCCTGTTATATTGCAATAATGAAATAATTTTAGAAAGGCCAATTTAAAAATAATTAAATCAAACAATGTATAAGTTTAGAAATAAAATTAATATTTATATATATTTTTCAAATTAATACTTCTTCACACAACTATTTCCACATACTACTATTAATTTGAAAAATAAATGTGTATAAAACAATTAATTTATTTGAAGTGTGCTAATTGGCTTTTAAATTAACCAAAAAAATTAAAATTAATTAAATTTATTGTTATAAGTAACTATTTAAATGTATGTTGGCAATGGAGTAATTTAAAATTATTATCGTGAAAATGTCAAGAAAAGTGTCAAAAGTATGCTAATGGAAGTAATGAAATTAGAATTGAAAAAGTGATAATCATGGCCTCAAAAAGAAGACCCATAAATCAGGCGAACCCTAAATTAAATTATAGACCTTCAATGGAGAGAATGGAAACGAAGGGAACGAAGCCGACCACGGATCCGACATCTGTGAAAGAAATTATGACCCTTATGGTTCTTTATGTGTGCAAGAAAATTATATTCTACAACACATACAGGAAAGTCGCTATATATCTCGGTTGCTTGTTTTTAATGTCTCTTATAGCAGATGTTGCCACAATACCAAAGACTTTCCTATCGTATTCAGACAATATATTCAATCAGTACTTTGTCAAGTATGCATGGGGATGGAATTTAATGCTGCTGTTACCGTACGTATCAATAACGAGTTATATTTACTGCTGTGGACAGAAGGATCGTATGGTTAAGCATCATTTGTCAAGAGTTGGAATTGCTACATTTTTCTGGTGGTTTTGGACGTACATTTTTAACTTGATTGAAATTAATATGGGTAAATGTAACATAAAAGGAGAACAATACAATAATAAACAAGCCTGCTTGAAAGGTGGATATTTCTGGAATGGCTTCGATATATCTGGACATTCTTTTATACTAATTTATGGATGCTTAGTTTTAATCGAAGAATCCCGTAGTGTGATTAATTGGGATAGCATTAAAGATAACTTACGACTTGAAGACCATTATCGTGCAACCAGGGATACATCACATAATACAAATCCACTCCGGTCACTAACAAAAGAACAGTTTGCATTTCTTCAGTTGAACTATGAAAAATATACTCCTTACATCCGTGGCTTATTTATTGCTATTACAACATACACAATATTATGGGATTTTATGTTAATTGGAACAATGATGTACTATCACATCATGGTAGAAAAATTACTTGGTGGGTTAATAGCAATAGTAACATGGTTCGTCACATATCAAGTATGGTATCCTTCAAATTATCTACCTAAACTTCCTGGGAATGGAACTTTTAAATATATGAAGGGAAAATCTGAGCCGATTCCAAAAACGACACGGCGGAGAACTGGTAGTATAGTTAATGGAAGTCAGCCAACGTTTATGGGCCGACCGCTGTACCCCAATCGAACTGATGGAAATGTTTCTGATATGGAAGATGGCACAAGATAATTATAAAATTATAAAATTTTCGAAACGAACAATCATGTATATAGCTTAGTATTTATATCTTGTTATTTGTCAAAATTTAACAAATCGAAGACTTTTTAAGATATTTTTATACTAATGATGCTTACACATGGAAGACAGCTTTTTAAAGTATAAGATACGACTTTCCTTACTGTTCAATTTTTAATTGCATTAATTTAGTAAATAAAGTACAATAAAGGTGATTGTAATCAAAATATTTGTTATGATTGTCAGGGATGTTTATTGTTGTTTACGTTTTTTTTGTTATATGATTTTTATTTATAATTTTTTACTTATTACAATAAATTTTAAAAGATATGCATGCTTTTATTTACATATATTTTTACTTTTTCACCTTGATTAAATTAATTGTAATTTCACCTAAATTTATTATTCAGTATTAAGAACTAATATAAAACAAATATTTCATCAGAAAAAAAAACTTTTTTTATTTATCATATCGTGTATCAACATCAGAATATTTTTATTTACATCAAATTGTACCAAACAACATTAATAATTGTAAGTAGTAATACTTGCACATACTTCATAATTGTGTGTGCCAAATTTACTGTACATTTACAATTTACTTATTTTAATACTTTCTTTATAATATAACACCCTCCTATAAGTAAAGCTAAAGACGTAACAGCAATTCCTATCGTTATTGGTTTTTGGGCTCTAACGAACATTTTCATGTGGACAAACACGTTTGGAATGCTTTTTTTGTAGGAAATTCTATGCTGTACTCTTGCATAATACTGTTCGATATTTGGTCGCTTTCCATTTTTCCAAAATCTATATTCGAACCCTAACTGATTCAGTCTTTCCAATAATACTGTCAAACCAACATCAGCCACAGAAAATTCTGGTGAACACAGCCACCATAACGTTTTTTCTGAAAATAAAAAGTATCCATTAATACTAATCATTTGTACAGCAATTTTGTTGTGACATAATTACATATTCTATTACAATTACAATGAGTGGCCATCAACTATTAAAATTATTTTTCAGCTATATAAAATAACAACATGCATAAATAAACATTGTTTTAACAATTTTGTAAGTTAAATTTTAAATTAAGTTATAAACTAAAGAAAATGCATATGAATACCCTAAAAATATAAATAAACTTATAAATCAGCGTGAGATAATTTTCTTATATTATTTTAAATAATTATAATATTTGCCTGCACTATGTGATGCTAATTCCTGTTCTACTTGGTTTAGAACTTCTTCAACTTGTTTAAGTATATTTATAAATTCAACTTTATCCGTAATCACGTGATGCTTCTTCTCCTGCATCTTTATCTTCTGCAGTAAACTATCACCATTTGATTGATTTATATCTGCATACTTCTTCAATTTTTCTGCATTTGTCTTTTCAGAATCTGTAATAAAAATTGAACTTTAATTTAAAATATCTAATAATATATTTTTTTAAATATTGCAATTTTATTTTTTAAGTTCTGCTTAACTGGTCATAATTTGTCTATTTAACAAAATTTTAATACCATAATATTTTGTAACTGTAGAAGTTAATTACTATATTGAATAATAAGAATTATTTAACGAATATATTAATTTCTTAGTATTCTTGAAGAATCTATTTTAACTTATTAGGCACCCCCCAATTATTAATCAGGCGTGATCAAGTAAGCTCTAGACCCAATAATCGTTTAGTTTAATGTAATGTTATGAATAACATCTTTAGAATATTGTTATATTATTATGTTGGAAACATTCAATAAATTATCCATTTAAGAAACATGTATTACTACATATATAAAAAGTGTAAATTAACACTACTAATAGATCTCTTATTTGATGCAGTTTAGCAAATGCAATTACTAATATTTGATTAACAAAATTACTTAATAGAAGCTTGCGTATCGGTGGTAGAAACGGAGCTTTAGGTCTGTGCACCAACTCTGGATGGTAGAAGGATCCCATTGTAATAACCCCTGCCGGTATTTGATCAATTATGTGCTTGAAATACGTCACCTTCTGTCTTATTTCTGGATCACCGTGCATCGGAATCAACCTTGGAATGTTATCTAAAAAACACCATTTGGTAAATTCCAGTTGCGTTTCCTTACCAATTTTTTACCATCGATGAAATTGTCTTCCAGATAATCTATTATCTTGCTCGAATCACATATTATTTTGCCCATGTCTTGTAGTACAGGTACTTCACCTTTTGGGTTCAATTGAAGAAACCATGGCTGGTATTGTTCACTCTTAGAAAGGTCGATTATTTGAGATTGGAATTGTATGTTCTTTTCATAAAGCACCATCAATACCTGAAAGGAATAATTTTACATTAGGATTAAATAGTTACACAGATTTCGATTATTTAATTCATTTGAAGGTATTTGCTGTTTTCTTTTCAATTAATAATAGAAAATGTCTTGATTGTTATTTAGTTTAATTATTAAGTTTATTTGACAAAAATAAATACATTCGAACTAGTATTGCTTTGATAGTTGTGCTATTTGTATCACGGAAATTACTTTTATATAATTCAATATCTGTCGAGATATTAGCGAGAAAAGTAGTTGTTTCAATAAGTGATTTGTTTTATGGCAAGACTCATTATTATAGATTTATGAAATGTTTTCAAATTTTTAAGTTATCAAGAAATTATATTTGTTTTAGTATTTTTAAAATTATTCATCTAAATTTTGGCAGTTTTTCAGAAATATTAAAATGATGAAAAATGTATACTTTTGGTACATATAAATGATTTATTACAGAACGTTTTAAGTAATATTAATTTGTAGATTTTTATTTATTTGTTTAAATCCAGTTGTTATTTCACTTATTCGGTGGTCTAGATACACCTCCTGTTGACAGAAATCCAAACTGGAATTTCAACTCCATTTTGGCGACTCATACCACCCTGGAACACTCCGATTGCGAAATCTGCAGACGTTATTTGAGTATTGAGCACCCAACGTACAACTTGAACATATTTATTAGTCAGATCATATCCTTAATCACCGCCTCTCTACGTTTAGATGGTGAAATCAATACAGACTTAAATGAATTCTAGACTAATTTGGTACCATACCGGTCTATCCATTCCATTGCTAAAAACTATGAACACCTCTCTGTTGCTAAAATCACAAACGATTGCTTCGAAACTGCTAACCAGATGATAAAATGCTCACGTTACGGAAAACACATGGCCTGTTGCATGTTGTCTAGTGATGACATAGGTTCCAAGGATGTCAACGCCACCGTTGATACCGTCAAGACCAAGAGGACCATTCAATTCGTTGATTAGGATCCAACTGGTTTCAAAGTAGGCATCAACTTTCAATCACCAACCATCGTTCCAGGAGGTGACTTGACCAAGATAACTTCTGCCACTCCAAAGAAGTAATCCTCTTCTAGAAGTCGATATGGACTTCGGAGAAGGTAATGGAGAAGAAGATGAAGAATATTAAATAAGTACTACAAAGAGAATATTCTAAAGATGTTACACGCCGTGTTGCACCACGGAATAAAAGAAACATTTCTCGCCCCTTACTGAACTCATTCGAGAAGAACATCGACTTGGTCCGAGACGCGGTAAAGAGATTTAAAGAAAAAATAATATCTTATAAAGTCACTTATACCAAGTAGAAAGACTAAATAGGAATAACACTATCTTTTCACCCAAAATATAATCAAAAATCTAACTTGGCTGTCAGTATTTCACATTTTTAGAGGCTAATGCCTAAAACATAATCGTGTGAGTTCATAAAGAAAGAAAGATAGACGCACAAAAAGTACAAATCTATATCTGGGATTTAAAGGAAATGAAATAAAATATACGCCAGTATTACGAAGAAGCACTTTATTTGGCGGTATTTTCCAATCTCAGAAAATATCTGCAGTTATTGAAATTAACTAGCAAGGTAAAAGCAGATCAACACGGGCTACGAAACGTAGATTTTCCATAAATTAGCGCTAAGCACGCCCACAAAATCCTAGGATTGCAAGAGAAGAGACCCCGGAATCAGGACTATTCATTAAATCGCCTTGTTTTAGGGAATCCTAAAGAGCATTAATGTTCTCGAATATGTATAAAATGATGAACCACGAATATAAGATATCCAATCGGAATTTAAAAAGTTTTTAATGAGGATGGACTAACCATTTATATAATTCTATGCTTAGAATGCCAATGGGAGATAACATACCACATATTAAAATGTCATCTCTGAGAAATCAACATCAATTTATCTGTAAAAGAGTTGGGTTAATTTAATAATTTAACCATAAGACAGAAATTTGGTTTATATAATAATAGTTGTATTTAAAATCAATTTCAAAAATATATTGGATTGAGAAGGCTTTTAATCCTCTCCTGTGGTCACTAGTAGTCGATGAACTAATGTCAGAGTTATCAAATGATGGTTTTGAGATACAAGGCTATGCTGACGATATCGTCATCATAGTAAGGGGAAAGCATGACGACATGGTGTCTAACCGTATGCAGACAGCATTTCGAAAAGTAAGTACATGTTGCCTACAGAAGGGGCTCACTATCTACCCCAAGAAGACTGTAATTGTTCCATTTACAAGGCAAAGATTTTAACACAGTTAATATCTCTACCTCACTGTTGATCAGAGGCTTAACTGGAAAACCCATATAGACAACACCACCGTCAAAGCAGTAATGGCAGAAGTTGAGGTTTACAATCACTCACAAACTCAAACAAAGCTCAGCAATGTTCAACGTCTGGGTATTACAGGGGCTATAAGCACGTGCCCTACTGGAGCAATGGAGCCCATGCTAAACCTCACACCTCTGCACCTGCACGTGAAAAGGGAAGCTGTAGACGCCTTAAGAATAATTCAGATACTCCAAAATATGGACACATTGTGCGAAAGAGCGATATACATGTCCAAAGACCAAACAACGATCAACGATTGAAGTGGCCATCCATGGACGTCATGATGTTAATGCAAAGGTCAGGCAGTTACAATGCTCCTCAATAGTTTGGTTTACTGACGGATCTAAAACTGATAATAGAGTCGGAATCGGCATCACTGGCTCTCGATTCAGCTTATCGAGTGATTTGGGCCGATCCCCATCGATATTTCAGGCAAAGATCAAGGTCTTAAACACATGCGCCTACGTGTGTTTAGAAAGGGGCTACAACAAAAGGAGGATATGCATATGCTCGGACAGTCAGGCTGTATTAAAGGCAATAAAATCACCTACATGCAAGCCGAATTCTGTCTGTGAGTGCAAACTATCCCTAAATCAGTTGGCCAGAAATAACAGAGCTAAGTTGCTCTGGGTTCCAAGTCACGCAGGGATCAAAGGCCGACAGCCTTGCCAAAGAGGGCTCCAAAACGCCATTTGTTGGACCAGAACCGTACAGTGGAATAACAAACGTCCGTATTAAGGAGATGATCCAGGAATGGGAAAATACTGCCAAAAGTGTTCAGCTAAGGAACAGGCCTGGCTTGCGGCAGGCGAAAAGGTTTATCGCCTTCTCTGCCTTAAGGTCCGGACGGTTTCTCAGATTAAGCAAGGGCAACCTAAAGCTCACAACCGACCTGCTAACCGGACACTGCCCTCTGAAATACCACCTTACTAAGATGGGTCAGACAACAGATGCCAACTACAGATTCTGCAACGAGGCTAAAGAAACACCAGAGCTGTGTGAATGCTCCGCCCTGTCCCTTCAAAGAGGGAATTATCTGTCATCGGCCTTTTTAAAACTGGTACACATTATTTCTCACACTATCGTAAAAAGTCTAGACATTGAGGGACTCAAGCAGATCAGGGATAATTACAAAAGATCTCTTAGGTCGAGGTAATTTCGGAGGCCATTCGACCCATCGAAACCACAATATAACATAACGTATATGTGGTAAATGAAAAATTACGGTTTAAGATTTACACAGATTTTTAATATTAAAACACTATGTCAATTGTTTCGCTACGCACTGACTTCATCATACTGATGATAAGTCACTTGTGACTTGGACAAACAATTGTCACATTAAATATGTATACGGGGGCTCTTAATGTCTTAAGGTCACCCTAGCTTATCCGTCCTCGAAAATCGGCTTGGGTACCATTGGTATGGCCTAGAAAAGGTGACTCTGTTTCTGCCGAAAATGCCAGATATACAAGAGTAAGCCTCCATTAAAAATCCGAAACCCAAGGTGTCAATCATACCGTACTGAGGGATGGATGGATGGCGACATCCGGTTGCATTTGCAACACTGTCGCCGGTGACTTATACCTACCCTACTCGTATGAAGTATTTTCATAGAAGTACCTTATATTGTCATATGCAACAAGTGTTAAGAAACGTGAGTGCAATAAAAAAGATAACGGATGGTTAGATGATTGAGGTTTTGACTGATAAGCAGGCAATCAAAGTGCCAAGAATAGGCACAATTATGGAATACGACGTTGAAGTGATTGTTCATAAATCATTAAACTACTAAAAGGAATAATTTAGTGTTGGTATTATGTAGCGATAAGGAAATATTAGAAGAACTGGGCAAATATAACGTATATGAAATTCGCAGAATAAAAATCAAACATGAAGGTCAAATAGTCAACTCTCTATCAATCGTGTTGACAAAGAAAACAATGTGGCTTTTTACCAGGTTGGAGTTAGGCAATATATTTCTAGCGTAATTTGCTCGTTCAAATGTCAAAAGCTAATCGGAAAAATGTGAAAAATGGATAAAGATTTCTCATGTTGAGGCAAAATATGTCGTACGTCCAAGCGACAACCATGCCGAACAAAAAATACATAATCTTAGATTTCTCACCAATAATATAAAAACGCTGTTAGGTTAATGGCCTTAGCAGTCGATGCCGCTCAAAAAAAAGCTGCTGAGTGAGAAAACAATACTAGGTGATATTCTAGGTGGTGCAAGCGGAAAACTATCACCACGCAGTTGCCAAGAAGCACACTGCGCACCAATCTTCTCCTTGCAAGTCCGGCACTGAAACAACTAGTAAACCTCCTACTGAAGAAGGAACGATACCAGGCGTTAAACGATAAAACACTGTGTTTCACCCATAGGCAAAACGTCTAGTGGGGTAGCCAAACAAACCCTGTAAACTGAAAGGTGAAGCCGTATGATCACCCACTAATAAGAACCAATCTGAATCCTGGCCTCAATACTGAAAAATGTTTTTCTAATTGAAATTGTAAGTAACGTATTTATCTAGTCATTATTTATTTATGTTTGTAATTTTGTATTTGTATTCTTATTTATCTTTTCCAAAGATCTGAAACAAATAATTTAATAGAATTGTAATGGTTGCATATCGCACTGCGGAGAATTGAAGATCATCATAACATGATAAACTCCCTACTGTATTTGTCTCCAAGATACATAGTCCATTTTCAAGACCTGATTTTTGTTCGAGGATTTAAAACCTTCAGAAGGATATAGAAATACGGCATCATGCCGGTGTCGGGATATTACTAAGAGAGGGGTCAAATTTCACAGAAGTCAGACGGAAACTGGGAGCTTCCTCAACTGCTTGACTTAGTGAACTAGTTACCGAGACCATCTATCATCATCTATTCCTGGGCAATCTTAATGCACATAGTTCCGATAACACAGGGAAACGGAGAGAAGATCTCCTTAAAGAGGAGTACTTCTGAATACAAGGCATGCTAACGCACTTCAATGAATCAAACGAATCACACTCTGGCCAAACCATATCTAAACATGTTTCCAGAATACATCAACGAAGGACAAGGCGCTGGTCTGTAGATCAAGTCAGGTTTAACAGATTCGTCAGGACAATGTTTTTATATTATAGATTATGATGATATTCGTTTCGCTCTCTGAAACATTAACATCAGCATTACCCAAGCAGCAGATGTACATGGTATCTGGTTCGTCTAAAATACGTTCTGAAGAACAGACACTTCAGAGTCACCCAAAACACATAAACTTCAATAATTTTAATCGAGCAGCGACATATATTAAAAATTAACCTTGCGACCGTCAGTCACAAGGCCGATGTGTGTTCGAGCGCCTAACTTCTACACCAACTGAAAGTATTAGAGTAAAATCTTATTGCATATATAGGTTATAGCTCTCAAATACTGCTATATGTCTAGCAGTAGTACATTCCTCATAGTTACCGACGCACTCTAATCCCTATACAGTATACCCGACGGCCAAAATCAAAATACGCTCGTACAGAGTATTTTATCATCTCTGTATCATCTGCATCTCACAAACAAATATGTTGTCTTCATACGAGTTCCCTCACATGTCTGGATTGAAAGCAATAAAATAGCAAAGCTGCCCATTAGGCAACATTTGCAGATCAAGTTGAACGTAGCTTATGCCGACAAGACGATGTCAAGTTCGGTGTTACAGCGGTGGTCAGCAGAATATAGCTAAGGGATTGGGAGTGCCTCGAGAGTACGCTTAGTAGGAGACAGGAGGTTGTCTACGAATTGGTCACACGAATCTGATCTATTCTTAGCCCCTAACCGGTGAACAAGCATCTTTATCCTACACGTGTCACAGCCCTCTAACGGTGGGGCATATTATAGGGGAATGTCAACGTTTATGGCTAATGCTCCAAGATAAAGTAGCGTATGATTTAAGTATTTTTGTTATGTCGATGCGCATCAATCGATGCTTTTCTTCAAACACCAGACCTTCTGCGCAGAATTTAGGGGTACTAAAAGAACCAGCTTTACTGTCCAGAGAAGTTTTTCAATGTGATATTTTATACTGTCCATTTCTGTTAATTTATGATCTAGGTAAAGCCCGCCTCACGTAGTTAGCCCTTTATACTAACTAGTTCGACTGATAACTTTCTGTTTGTCTCTTTTCCTGGTTATAGGGCCTTTTACACCCCGCAATAGTTTTATTTCTATGCATTGTTTGTTATTGTCGTTTTATTATATTGGTTAATTTATTTTGTGGATATCCGTCTAGCTTAGTTGGCCGTTTACACCAACAAAGTCGAGTGATTGTAATGTATTTATTTGTCTCGTGACTTGACTGACGGGCATTTTACATCCGACTCAAGGTTTCATTGGTATAAATTGTCTGTTGTTGTCATTTTATTATATTTGTTAATTCGTCTAATTAGCCATTTATACTAACTAGACCGAGTAACTATATAGGGTCACTGACGAAAAACCTTTGGTGCTGTATCTCGCTTATTTTTTATCCGATTTTAATAAATAAAACATCAAATTAAACCATTTTTAAAAGACTTTAAAAGGATCTGAACTGTTATTTTTTCTCGCACCCAGTTTTTGACAAAATACGATCAACATTTTTTTTTAAATTGCACTGTATATATATTTTTATTGATTCGCAAGGAGATTTCTTTTCTGAATATAAAATTGTAGACAAATTTATACATACATCAAACTTAAGTCGAGAAATTGAGGATTAAACAAATAAATAAAAAGTCAAGTATCCATTGTAAACAATATACAGACCCTATTTTAAATGTCAAAAGTGACAGTGACAGCCATTGATACAATACTGCAACGATTTTTAATTATTTCATAATTAAAATGTTGCAATATTTCAAACACTGTACTAAAATTTTGTGCTTCTACAGAAATCGTTTTTCAGTTTTTGAAATCTTGCAACATTTTTATTATGAAATTATTAAAAATCATTGCAGAATTGTACCAATGACTGACACTGTCACTTTTGACATTTGGAATAGGTTCTGTATATTGTTTACTATGGGTATTTGATTTTTAATTTTTTTTTAATCCTCAATTTCTCGACTTTGGTTTGATGAATGCATAAAATCGTTTACAAATTTAGATTCAGAAAAAAATCTCCTTGCGGATCAGTACAAAATATACAGGGTGTCCCGTTAATGCGGGGAAATGGCTGGACCATAGATTCCTGGGGTCAAAATATGATGATTTAACGCAACTTATCTAAAAATTTACGGTTAAGCCGGAATTTGGCTTCAAAGTTTCAAATTTTTTTATTTCTTTTGTTTATAACTATTGAACGCTTTATTTGATTTGAATGAAATTTATTATTAATAAGTACCATAATATTATACATCATTTCAGTTATTGTGGCCATTAGTGATTGACAGGAAGTATAAAAAACAGTAGTACCACCACTTAAAAACTAAAATATTTTTTTATTGGTGCATCCAATAAAATCCAAAAAAATCTATTTGAAAGGGCATTAGATTTAAAAACGTCTTTGACTCTTACTAGTTTTTTTATATCTTGTACGGTTTTTGTACAAAAAAATAAAATATGAATATAGTATACTCATTATGCACTCATTTATAAGTAAAGAAACTTACTCAATTGAATAAAAATTAAATAATATCAATTAATAAAATAAATCAAAACAACATGTAACACTTTTCAAACAATTTTCTTTGCAAAATCCTAATACAAACAAGATATCTGTTTGTTCCAAATATGAATATTTATTAACTATAATAAAGGTAAAAATTAATTGTTAAAAGACACTAAATAATTATTATTATACATAATTTACATTACACTGAATTGAATTTACATTTTTTAAACAAAGACGGCCACGAAAAACATTTATTTTCGATTCGATGAAAAACTAGATTTTGTTTTTACTAGATAAAAAATATATATTTTATTTTTTTGTGAGAAAACCGTAAAAGATATCAAATATTACTAAGAGATGAAAAAGTTTTTAAATTAAATGGTCTTTCAAGCAGTATTCTTTTAGTTTTTATTAGATCCACCAATAAAAAAATATTTTAGTTTTTAAGTGGTGGTACTACTGTTTCTTATACTTCTTGTTAACCAATAATAATCATAATAACTGAAATGGTGTATTATATTATGGTTGTTATTAAAAATATATTTCATTCAAATCAAATAAAGCGTTCAATTGTTATAAGTAAAAGAAATTAAAAAAAAATTAAACTTTGAAGCCAAATTCCGGCTTAACCGTAAATTTTTGGATATAGATAAGTTGCGTTAAATCGTCATATTTTGACCATAGGAATCTATGGTACAGCCATTTCCCCGCATTAACGGGAGACCCTGTATATACAGTGCAATTTGAAAAAAAAAGTTGATCGTCTTTTGTCAAAAACTGGATGCAAGAAAAAATATCAGTACAGTTCATATTAAAGTCTTTTAAAAATCATTTAATTTGATGTTTTATTTATTCAAATCGGATCAAAAATAAGCGAGATACAGCACCAAAGGTTTTTCGTCAGTCACCCTGTATAATTCACTGTTTATAGAGTCTATATTGAAAGTAATGCCCATGCTTTTATTATGACGCGACTAGGGCTTATATCAAAGATGCAGTCAGGCTCCATCATGAAAATGTCCTCAGCCACACGGTTGTCATCATTATTTTCTGGCCCGGAGCAACACCCCTTACATTTATTCATTCCCGACTTAGTTCCGTGAGGCTATTTTTTGTTTCCCTGACTGTAGAGAGAGCTGAAAGGAAAGCATTGGAAAACAAGCAGAAGCATGTTACTACGTTCCTAAGAGACATTCCCATCTCAGGCATGGCAAACACGTTTTAAGCATTTGTGTCGGTACAATCAATAAATATATTTTTGTCAGAAAATGCGCATTACTTTTATAATAGACTCTGTATATTATCTTCTGTTTATGGACATTTTACACCCAGCAACCGGTATATTCTATTACATCTCGTAATTGTTTACTTATTAGTTTTATATGTAATAATAATAATACATTTATTTACGGTAACCACCTTTACAAAAAAATTGACAATAAAGATAAATAAAATACAATTGTAAAATAAAAATTAATTCATGCAAAATTGGAACCACATGTACGTATAAATTATATTAACTGCGTATATTTAATTTGTGTTTAAAAGCAGAAATTGATCCGTCGAAAATGTCAAACCATGGATTTTTATTTAACTGGTTGGCCAAGTCCATCAGGCATGCAAGTGAATTGTGATGACTAGACTCCGTTCTGTAAGTGTCCCCATAAAATATTATATTTGAGCGCGTCACCCTATGTGGGACATGAAATAAATTTTGACCCAATAGATTGGGAGAATCCATTGTTCCATTGATTATCCTATGAAGTACACATAAGTCAGTTATTTTCCTACGGTCTTCGAGTTTCGTGATACCCAACATCTTAATTATCACTTCATATTCGCCGGAAACATGTTGAAGGCCACTTCTAAATTCCATACACCGTAAGAATTTCTTTTGTACTAGTTCTAAGCGATTTATGTTGACTGTCGTAAAAGGAGTCCATACAGCTGAGGCATATTCCAACTGACTTCTTACCAGTGAACAATATAATGTTTTTACACATTGGACACTTAAATTTTTGCTGATTTACCAAACATATCCCAAAATTTGTAATGCTTTCCTACTAATATTTATAATGTGAGAGTTAAATGAAAATTTTGAATCGAAGGTTACTCCTAAATCCTTTATGGTGTCAACTTTCACCAGGTCTGATGATCCAATGCTATAAGTATAATTAATTTGATTTCCGCCTCTAGATGTTGTCATAGAATAGCACTTGCTCACGTGTAATAGTAACTTGTTCAAACTAATAAGATCTTCTTGTATGCTGCAACAGTCACTAAAGCTATAAATTGATTTAAAAATTTTCAAGTCGTCTGCATATAACAACATCTTACAGTTTTTGATGCTATGGTGTATATCATCAATAAACATAATGAACAAAATGGGTCCACAATGTGACCTTTGAGGCACACCAGATGTTACCTTTATTGTGATTGAAATACAGTTTTTAATACGGACATACTGAGTACGATCTGTTAAGAACGAACGTAACCAATTTAAGGTACTGCTATTAAGCCCATATGTTTTCAGTTTATTTAATAAAACAAACCAATCAATTTTATCAAATGCCTTTGAAAAATCAGTGTAAATTGTGTCAACTTGATTACTTCTTTCTAAGGCATTTGATAAAAACTGCTTGTATTCCAACAGATTTGAAACAGTGGATCGACCTGGTAAAAATCCATGTTGATTATTAGATATTATTTTTCGCGAAAACCATTGCAATTGATCAGCCACTAACCTATCCAGCATCTTAGGTATAACTGATTGAATAGCTACACCTCTATAATTTTCTATCAGTTGTTTTGAACCTGATTTATAAATTGGAATTACATAACTGGTTTTCCACACAGACGGCATTGTACCCGAAGTTAAAGATTTAGTAAACATATTATGAATTGGGCGACAAAGCGAATAAATACAATTTTTAATAAAGTAACTCGATACTTGATCTGGTCCATGAGAATGAGATGATTTCAGACTTAAAATTGCATTAAATACCTCTTCCATAGTAACAACCAAAGGGTTACTATGAATTGAATCTAAGTGCCCTATATTATGAACATCCTGGTGATCATGTGAAGTAGTATATACTGAAGCAAAATAATCAGAGAATAAATTGACAATTTCGGGTCCACCAATTGCATTTACATCATTGTGAGACATCATATTTGGATAACCTTCTTCATTTCTAAGTTCCTTCGCGTATTGCCAGAAATACTTTGGATTATTTTTGAGGGACAATTCCACACGAAACAAGTAATTGTTATAACATAATTTACTTAAAGGTTTGCATTTATCGCGCACATATGAGAATTCATAATAATCTTCCCACAATCCACTCTTTTTGTATTTTGTGTGGGCGATCTTCTTTTCACGAATTAGTGAAATTAATTCGCTCGACATCCATCGTGGATAAGATCTATTATAATTATATATATATTTATAGGGAACAAATTTATCAATCGCCGCATAAACAATACTATAAAATGTATCCGCAATGTAATCCATGTCAGAACTTGTCGATATAAAATCCCAGTCGACTGCATTAAAGTGCCTGTTTAATAAATCATAATCGGCTAGATGAAACAGATATTTTTTTCTGAGGTAACAATTTTATCTATATGTCAAATATTTAGTTGAATACTATATGCATAATGATGTATGCTAGTGGGAAGAAGTATATTTTGCGCAAGAGAAACTGATGTCTTAGAGGAAGTAGAGAAACATAAGTCAAGGAATATTCCCCGTGAATTGGGAATACTATTTATTTGAGAAGCGTTCAAAAAATTATAACAATCAATTAAGGCATTGACAGTGGGATTTGATTGCGTACACGTTCCATTGTTCCATATAATATAAGGAAGGTTATAGTCACCACAAATTATTAGATTATTACAATTATAGCGCTCAGAGGTTTCTATGAGTTTATTGCAATGCGATTGATATTTTTCAGTTGGAGAAGATGGGGGTATATAAATTCCTCCAATTATATAGGATACATCCTTCAATTTTAATAAAACTAAAAGTTGCTCAAGTGAATTGTCGCTTGAAATAAAAGTTGATATTAAAAACTTTTTGATAGCAATTAAAATTCCGCCATCCCTAACATCACCATCAATGGACCGATCAGATCTGTATATATTATAGTCATATAGTTGGAGTTGACTATTAGTTATATTCTCATATAACCATGTTTCAACTAAAATAATGATATCAAAGTTATTAATATTTACGCTCAGTAGTAAGTCATTAATTTGCGTTCGCAGGCCACCACAGTTTTGAAAATATATATTCAGTTTTTATGAGCCTGATTATTATTCCGTAAAACTTTACTGTTAGATAAATAAGGCACCCCGTCGCGATACATTTTGCGTAAGTTAGCTTCCCCATTCGATTTTCTAGTCTCTAGTTCCTTCTTCAGTTTATTATAATATTCTATTTGCTTCTTTGTTCTATCAGATCGAAATACAAAATTATTGTTTGATGCCGAATTACTTTTTAAAACCTCTTTCGCATCCTACTTTGAGTTAAAAATTATTTTTAATGGTCTGGGCCTATTATTACTTGGTAATTTACCTAATCTGACAGTTTTAATGGGCTTGATATTAACATTGCGAGACTCAAGGATATCAGTGACACCACTCATATCATGTTTTAAACGATCTTCCAGTATGGGGGGATGAAGATTCGCTATAGTTGAAAAGAATCACATTCGACAACCTATTACGTCTCTCCTCAATCTCTATTATAATCTCTTCAGAAGTAAGGCTAGACATTAATTTTATTTGTGATAAGTCGGATTCATAGTTTGAGTGCTTATTTTCTAATTCTATAATTCGAGATTCAATGTTATCAAAACGACTTTATATCGAACTTTTTATTTCTTCTTTAAATATGTTAAATTATAATGCTCAATAATCAGTTTATATATGGATTCAATAGTCAAGGGCGATTTATCAGTTAATGTAGGGGAAATACATTTAGGACAGACCCACTTCGTTTTTAATGAAATTATACGACTAATTTCACTGTCACTTAAGTTACTACATTTATTATGTATATGTTTTAAACAATTACCAGCACATTTAATAAAAGGGGTATTGGGCGTGACACCTCGATCGCAAATTCCACAAAGATTGACCATATTTAATATGCAATCTCCGAAGAAAATATACAACAATTCAAAATAATATACGGGAATAAATACGGGGATACACGCTTCACACCAACGCGGTCGTGGTGACTAATAAAATGACAGACAAGGATAAAAGACCACAGATAGGTAAATAAATGTAAACAGAGGTAAAAACAATTAGAATGTTAAACCGCAAATTTGTTAATTAATCGTATATTACTTACAATTGCGGATTCACTAGTCCAACACTACTACCTCACACTCTTATCTAGATGATTTACACAAATTATTACAGATAAATACCACTTCTATATTCGAATATATAGCTTCAAAACTAACGCACATGTCATCGCTCAAGGTTCGTTCGAAGTATGTGTGCTATCTTTCTACCTTATTGCCCTTATTGGCCAATTCGGTGGAAGATTTTATTATTAATAATTGTTTAATTATTTTCTTGTTTATTTACTTTCATATATTTACATTTATAACTTGCCATCTAAAAAAAATAAATATTTAATTGCGTGAAACTAACTGGAATTATTTAATAAGCCCTAATAAATCTTAATAAGTTCCAATCAAATCCAGTATAAACTCGAACCAACATTATTAAACTTTTCTGCGCTTGAAATTAATCAAATTAAATCAAATAATTAAAAAATGTTAAAATCATTTAATTGGTTTTAAAAAGATTTGTATTCTGCAAATCATTCCTAGAGTTACACTGAATTGAAAAATTCACTATGTTTTAACCACAAATAATCCATAGAGTAATCCTAAAGTTTTCAAACGTACGGAACATATTTTTTAATAACTCAAAATAATAATAGAATAGAAATAATTGCAAATAAATCAAAATTTAATAATTGCTTAAATATCTGACAAACATATCTACAAATAGAAAAGTAACGTGATGATTCGTCATATTTTTTGCTTTTTAAAGGTGCTAATTGGATGATAATATTGCATAAAAGGTAAAAAATACCTTTTAAGTTTAAAAAAATAATTGAAATATAACTTTAAAATATTTTTTGAATCTTGAAGGTATTCACTTCATGATACATTTTTCATTATTAAATTTAATTATTCCACATTTTATTAATTAAATAAATAAGTTGTACAAAAACTGTTTTTCTTTCATAAATGATTTTCTCAATTACCTCGTGGTGAAACCTTGTGGAATAATAGGTAATTAATTAAAAACACTTAGTTTGTTTCACTAAATTTATATATTGACTCGACTAGTTTCGCTTTTTACAGCATATATAAATTTAGTGAAACAAACCAAATGTTTTTCTTTATTTAATACCACTTTTTAGCAAATAATTTATTTAACAAATAACCTTTAGTTTAATAAAAAAATTAAAAATTAAAATGAGGTAATTTTTAATATTGATCACGTTTTAATTATAATTTAGGTTACATAATTAAAATAAAACTAAAACCAAATAAACCCATCTTAACCATTCAATGCACATTGTAATATTTTGTATTAAACGATGTGTCGAATAAAGTAGGATAACATCAATACATACAACCATTAAATTGTTAATAATTGTTTATATATTAGCCAATTACATGATCATATGATGTGCAATGATCTTGGAATCAAAATTTAATCGTGTAAAACGTGATTGCCACAGCTGTACAATCACGATTTGCTCGCAATCGAACCGTAACGAGTCATTGAAATGCTCAAAAATTGC
Source organism: Ontholestes murinus (assembly GCA_963969525.1). Taxonomy (NCBI): domain Eukaryota; kingdom Metazoa; phylum Arthropoda; class Insecta; order Coleoptera; family Staphylinidae; genus Ontholestes; species Ontholestes murinus. The sequence continues at coordinate 18,154,774 of OZ018398.1, forward strand.
CCCTAATTACCTTAAACAAATTTGAAATAGAAACGACCATTGCGTTACGTAAACCTTTGAAAACCTTGCAGCAAATATGTAAATGGAAAATGTAAATACTGCACCAATCGGCAACTCGTGGTTAATTATAGGGGAATAATTATCTTAAAATGTGATCAATAAATTAATTCATGTGATACACTTACTTTTTGCGAATAGTAGGAATATTGGTGATGGTATAGTAACAATCCATCAGTGATGTTTATTCTGCAAGAGCCGGCCTCGAACGTAGCGCACATTTCCACACACTCTGACGTACAACAACAAACTGAACACAAAACACTGGTTTCGCTTTAAATGACAGAACTTCTGGGAAAATTATCTCTTTGTTATGCCGATGTAAATGATTTCTAATTCATATATTAATTATAATGATTAAATATTGCATTAGGATAAAGTAAATCATACATAAAGCTAAATGAAATTTAAATTAATTTTTAAAGGTTACACATAAAAATTCAAGCTGAAATACATTATTTAAACTAAATATTTTATAATAAATTACTGCTTTCTAGATATAGAAACATAATTTACATTTACATCTTGAAAAAAGCAACAAATTCATTATTGTTACATTTTCTTAAATTGTGTTTATTGTATGGTTTTAAATTATTTAAAAGAAAAACTGTGTCCGTTATGGTTTAGAAACGTAAAGCAAGTATTATATATTTATAGATACGTTATTTTAATACGCAAGGTCGGAGCTCATTTGAAAATAAGCAGAAAATCCCATTACATGCGAGTTCTGTTTAAATTTGGATAATAGGATGCGTGAAAATAATTTCTTTTAAATGTATATTACTTAATTATGGTTACGTTATAATAATGTGCAAAAAAATGTCATGTGCAAAAAAACTATACTGAAGACCCACTTTAACATTAACATTTATATGTGAATAAAAGTAATTGTCACCTGTAAATTTGCTATAACTACTAAATGTTTATTGTCGAAGTATAAAACATTTTTTAGTCCTCGGCCATTAAAGTTGTAACCGTTGATTGAAATATTGTACAATATTTCAATCCACGGTATAACTATTATATTTTGTGTACATTAAATAATTACGTAATTCTATATAATAACATATATACGTTGTACAGATATTCATATCCGACACAAATTCTGATCATAGAAAACCCCAACACTTTGTTTAATTAATGATAATATTTGAGCCATATGTTCGTATATAACGTTAACGTTATGTGTATTACATGCCTGAATAGAATTAATTAATTGAATATATACAAATCATTCTTGTAAACAAAACAATTACATAACCATGAATGTTACTTCTTATCAATAAAACAATCCTACATACTCTTTAAATATATTATTAATAATATTAGAATTTAAAATAGGACGAGAATGCATAAATTACTAAATGTTATTTCAGCCTCATTTTTTATTTAATAATAGCATTTTGAACTACAATTTTACTAATAATAGCTTTACTTAAATCTCTAAGCATGTTGCATAGTAATGGCTTTAAAAATAATGAAAGTAATTAAAGCATTTTTCTAAAGTATGAAATAACTCAAACCACTCAAAAACGTTTTAAAATACCAATAGCTTAAAATATCTTTATTGCAAAACATGTAGGTAATTCTTTAAATTATTGCATTGGCCACAAGTTATACCTCGGTTTTTCCTTATTCTATCTATTTACTGGATATGTTCAATTCAATAACCGGACCTAAGAGTAGAGTAGCCGAATTATCTAACGAACCGCATTCCGACCGATCATTAAGATCCACTGTACATATACTTAGTAATAGTTTAGTTTAGTTTAGTTCATTGACTTTACAAGTCCTACAAAAAAATATACAAAAAACATACATTTGTAGTAATATTAATAGTTTGTATACTGATAATAAAGAAATTAGAATTCACTATTGTAATCCTAGACATGGAGTATATTATGTAAATATATGAGCCTAGGTTTTAAAACTTCTAGACATAGCTTTATTCATTTATCGAAGTCATTGCAGTAGGATTATCCTTTCACCGGCTTGTTAAAAGAAGAACTCACTCAAAAGCAAAGTTCCACGAAAATCACAATTTAGAAGATGCTACGTTGGCCAAACAGGAAGAAGTTTTGAAAAACGAGTAAAATAACACAAAACTTGTTTTAGTCAATGAAAATCTGATTAAACTTATGCAGAACATCTAAAAGAAAACGATCATTTAATAATGATTTCAAAATCCTACATAAAGAAAATAAAGGCTTAAAACTTAATTTGCTAGAATCAATGGAAATTAATAAATATCACAACCAGGGTGTTCTGCTAAACGATCAAATTGAGGTTAACAACTCACCATTACTAAATATTTTGTAAAAATATTAATCTATTTTCGTTATTAAAAACAAACAATTTCATTATATTTATTTTATCAGTTTCCTATGGTCAAGATATGATGAGTCAGCTAAATCCTCAGCTAATTAGCGTTGTAATAATACTGCATTTTTTCTAATAAAAGAAGGTAGTGGTGCGGAAGAATCAGACAGCGTCCGATCGGGCCAGCCAATCACAACAAAATACCCCATCTCATTGTCTCATTGCCCTCCCTCAACTTAGTATATAAGTCATAACTGTAAATTGTAATAATCTTTCTGGAAATCCCTCCGTAACCTCCTCTCATCCCTTCTTTTTCCGTTAAACACCTCTGAACACCACATCTCTGACCACCAAAATGACTTTCGCCACTGACTATCCGTTCACGACTCGATTTATGCTCTTACTTCCTCTTCTACCAATTCTGCAAACAGCTGTCCATTTCGACATTCAGAAAGGTTTCGACACCTTTAGCACCAAGGCCTCATCCTTAACATCCCTTTCCACCTCATACGCATAATCAAATCCTTTCTTCTTCTCTTGTGTCGTTCCGCAAGGTTCTGTTCTATCCCCCTTCCTCTACTCTCTTTTCACATATAACATCCCTCTCCTAAAATACTCTACAATTCAAACATATGCATATGACACAGCCCTCTGGTCTTCCCTTAAAAATTGCCCGCTCCACCGTCTCTAATCTTCAAAAATATGTCAACTCTTGCACTAATTGTGCTCATACTTGGCACCTTACAACCCCCCCAAATCCTAATTCACTATCTTTTACCACTGTAAAATTTGATGCTTTCGCGCTGTGTTACTTATATTAATAAAATATAAACTCTTCCTAACTTGTATATTGATAATAAAACCTAACGCTTACAGAGCTAAATTCTTACTGACTAGAAAAGTGTAAAATATATTTACAGGAAAACAATAAAATGGTGGGGCTTCAGAAGAGGGGTGAAATTTCATATTTCCCTTCAGAGGATGCATATGACATCTTCGGCAGCGTCAGGACTGCCATCGGATGTGATCCCGTTAGTCTCAAGAACAAATCGTCCCTTTTTCTCAGTAATTCGGGTAAATGCAAGGTGCAGGCGAATAAATTAAGAAATATAAGTATTGACCATTGGAGGTGTTTGGAAATCCTTCATTCGGTCTGAAGACAGAAATTTTTATGGGGAAAAATTCCGTGTCTAATCCGAACAACCACCCTCATCCTTTTCGCAAACTCCCATCTCCCTCCTATCTCTCCATCTCAGTCAACAATCACCCTCTTCTTCCAAATTTCCTACCTTGGTATCCTATTCCAACGCAATCTCAGCCCTTCTACATCAATTAAACAAATCAGGAAAAAAGTCTTCTGAAGGCACTGCCTCTTCGCTTCCCTAAAATCTAGCCTCCCAGACAACACCTCCAACATTCAACTCAGGAAGTACTGTCATCTTCCACCTGACACTCTTAATGAAACGGTTTACAGACTCTCTGCCATCCACCCTATATAATTAATTTTTCCCCATTTTTAGAAAATATGTCAAAATGACATAATAGACTAAAATATCCTATCCAAAAGGGTCAAAATGGAGCATATTTGCTCATAAATAATTAAAAAGAACTCCAAAAATGGCAAAAGTGTAACTCCGCCCGTTACTCCTGTGCCATAAATTATTTGTTTATTTTTTATTAAATATCTGTATGTCATATAATGCTTTTCTGTAATTTTGTAAGCAGGAGCATCTCCTGCTATCACCACCCATACCTGTAGAGGACATTGTGGAGACAACGCGCCTTAACTCCCGATTACCTTGTCGCTCCCATCCTCGATCCTTAATTAATATTTAAACAAAAAAAGAAAGCAGAAATCGCCGCTTGCCTAACTCAACACTAAATCCTACCAAGAAGCTAGAAAAGAACCGATACTCACCATTCCTCCATCATCCATCCCCTCTGCTCTTCCTCTCGACATCGTCACTTCCAACCAGCAACAGGTGCACGTAGACATCCCCAGCACCCAGGACCTTCCCCCGGTGTCGCAATAGTTATGTTCCCCCCAGAAGCCAAATCACATCTGCAGAGGCTCAGACCTACAACGGACTATAAACTAAGATGCCTGACAGACATCACAGAATGGTTGTAATAATCATTTCTCATCCAACTGACGAAGCCACCATATATTGTGTCAGTAAATCATTCATAGACCAATTTCAAGTTCATAATAATTTAAAAATACGAAAACATTTCGTGAATCTACAACAAACAAAACAAATGAATTTTGAAACAACTAATTAATTTGTTTTGTAGTCTTAGTAAGACTCATTGTTGTAGATTCACGAAATGTTTTCGTATTTTTAAATTATTATTTAATTTTGCAACGAACTAAAGGATTTTAATACATTTGATTAATTTCAAGTTCTTCAAAATAGATGCTTACAATCAATACTACAATGAGATCGCTATACTAATCTTCAATCTATGCTGACCCAACTTTGTTTTTTTATCAATTAACCAACATTTATATTTTTGAATATGTGTTTTATATATTAACTTTTTAATAATATGTTACCTAATTACTTAACTAGAATTTTAAGGAGATATTATTATATCCATAACTATCAGACAAGAGATAGGAATGATGCACATGTGAGTTTTGTAAGGCAACAAAGAACACATCGCTCATTGTTTTGCCAGGGAATAATAAAATTCAATGGCTTAGAAGCATCGTTGAAGCAAGCAAATTCCTTACCTCTGCTTAAAAGACTGATGAAACGGAAAGCAAGTGAAGTAATGAGATATTTAGGATTAGTATTATATATACAGGGTGTCCCGTTAATGTGGGGAAATGGCTGAACCATAGATTCCTGGGATCAAAATATGACGATTTAACGCAACTTATCTATATCCAAAAATTTACGGTTAAGCCGGAATTTATCTTCAAAGTTCCAAAATTTTTTATTTCTTTTGTTTATAACAATTGAACGGTTCATTCGATTTGAATGAAATTTATTATTAATAACTACCACAATATAATACATCATTTCAGTTATTATGGCCATTATTGGTTAACAAGAAGTATAAAAAACAGTAGTACCACCACTTAAAAACTAAAATATTTTTTTATTGGTGCATCAAATGAAAACTAAAAAAATATTATTTAAAAGACCATTTGATTTAAAAACATTTTTGTCTCTTAACAATATTTGATATCTTTTACGGTTTTCCTACAAAAAAATAAAATATATATCTATTTATCTAATTTAAAAAAAATCAAGTTTTCCATCGAATCGAAAATAAATGTTTTTCGTGGCTGTCTTTGTTTAAAAAATGTAAATATTTGATGTTACTATATATTACAATGTAAAATGTATATAAATTTGTTATTATGATGTATTTTTATAAATTTTAATAAATGACTACTACTACTACTACTATTTTATTAAGAGATGCTTTTCCGAAGACAAGGGTGTCTTTGAAAGAAAGTGCGCACTACATCATGATAAATGTCGTTTCCAATTACAGTAGACGCCGCTTATTAGAATCACGGATAATGTTATCAATCGGATATTGTTATCACTTTTGCGAAGAACGGGCCGGACATGTAATACTACATACAAACATTTTCGTTTATAGTAATCATGATTTCGGTTTATGTTATCATTTTTTTCTTAGAAATGTTTTCGTCATGAGCAATGCAACCCCCAACAATTAGCGAAATGAGAAAAGCGCTGAAAGTTTTGCGACGTGGTGTGCAGCACAGGTCATCTGATTTTCAGACACATTACGTCTTCGAAATTTTCGTTTATAACTTGCTCCGCGAAAATCAGAGACAAACAACGCTGAATGAGTTTTTTTAATATGAATTTATTTTTTATTTTGTTTCAAATTTAAATGAAATACATATTGTATGTAGTAATAATTTTTTAAGAGTTTATGTTACGTTATTATAGTTTGTTACGTTATATATTTTTATTAAAAATAAAGTTTTGTTTTCTCGGCTATTATTATCAATTGGTTATTGTTATCAAAAACCCCGAGTCCCATTGTGATCACATTAAGCGGCGTGTACTGTATAAGACAAATCTTATCAGGATTATAACATTTCGGATTAGCTAATTGAATACCATTCGGTTCGTTAGTTTCATAAAATTGCAAACAACGTGATTGTCGGTAATGTTTTACACTATACTAGGGCATTAAAGTATAACATTACCATCATTTGATTCTGGGGGTTGAGTTGTTTCCCCTGCGATATGTAATTAATTGTGATGTCTTTTCTTATATTTACGGCATACACTTGCATTGTGTTGATGTATGTCCCTTTCGCAAGCACTCGAAACATAAATGATGAAATTCATTTATGTTTTCATTTTAGAACACTATCTTCCTTTTTACTCTTAGTTTTGAATCGAGTTTGCCGTCTTCAACTTCCAGTAAAATGTCGCTCTATTGTTCAATTGGACGATTAAGATTTTCTAAAGCTGAGAGCGCCACAGTTTCAATGGTCACCTTTTTTCAACGCAGAAATATTGAATAAAGCATTTACCTGCTTTTTAATTAAATACCTTTCGTTTTGATATTTCTTAATAAGTTTGTCCTATGCGATATCGTAACCCTTTTGTAAAACATCTAAACACTTTAAAATTGTGGACCCTTCTCCCTTTAATACACTCTGGAAGTAGAGGAATTACTGCACTTTCGACAAGTTAAAAAAATTTTATATCAACGATTCAAACGAATCTCTGAATCTTGTCCATTCATCAAAACGTTCGCTGAATTTCGGAATATCAATATTTAGCAGTTTTACTTGATAATCAGCTCTAGGAGATTGTGATGTTTGATTGGGCTTACTTGCTAATTTAGATTTAGCTAACCAAACTCCCTCAATGTATGTACCTTGTTATGAATATTTTTCGACAGGTATATTCATTAGCTCACTCTCGTTTTCATTTCTATTTTGGTACAACGATTTAAGTTAATTAATGTAGACTGTAATAATATAGTATAATCTTATACGTATCTAGGATTCGAAACCGTATTCAAGCATTCCTCCAGAAGTTTTAGGAGATGTTTGGCTGCTTTTTTTCCTTTTTTCCTTTGAAACTTCTTGAGTGTGGCTGCTGACATATTGGATTCTTCTCAATGTTTTTACGGGCAGTAAAAACAGACGCACCTTAAGTCCTCGTGACTTAACCCGGATGTCGAACACTAACTTGTATTAATCTGTATTAATCACTAGACATGCTATGCTACAACTGAGACGGTTTTATAAAAAAAATCAAAATAAATTTAAGTATTTTAATAAACTGTACTTAATTAAATTTCTATATTAATAATAATCTTCTCGGATTTGCTGCAAATTTATCCATTACTTTCGTTTCCACCATTTTAGGGTTTTCTTTCAGAAAATTCCGATGTACCCCCATCAAGCAAAATCTAGTCAGAATGGTTTCTCCCATAGTACTCCTTAGCCAGGTCTTCACTCTTCGAAACGTACTGAATGATCGTTCAACGGTCGTTGTGCTGTATGGAATAGTGCTCAAAATTAAGACTGCTTTTCTCAAGGCGGGGAAGAAAATATTGTTTTCCTGAAACAGGTCAGTGATTTCAATATCCTTTAATTTGTCTTTAGGTAAATCCTTTTATTTATCGTCCTAATTTTCAAAATGTATCACAAAGTAATGGCTTCAAGCATCAACTATAAAATCCTTCTTCGTCCACAAATTATACCATAGGTAAAGTTCTCAAATGATGTCATCCAAATCATAAAAATCTTGAAAAATTTCTGCGTATTTTTGTAAGTCTGTAATACTTGTTTCCGTCATGTATAAAGAATGTAGTTTTGTTAAAACAAAAGCTGGTGTATTTTCTTTGGAAAATAGAATATTTAACAATAACGTAAATGAATCAAGATAAGGAATAATAAATAAACGTCGCCAGTATTCATTTGAGCAAAACGTGGGACAGAAAGTTCTATTTCCAATTCCATTGAAATGTCTTGCGCTTTTTTGAGTAATTGGTCAGTGATTCGATCTGCTCCTTGGCGGTCTCTTTTGAGTACTTCAAGGATTCTTGTAATGTGTTCTCCTACAGCAATCAAATCCATGGTCTTTGCTTGCAAGACAATAAGTGCAACAGCAAATCACTACTATTTAAGTCCAAATATTCTTTCATTCATGTGTTATAGTATCATAACACTAAAAGAGCTTCCTATTTTTAAGTGGGTTATTTAGCTCATCAATTAACTTGACTGCCGAGTATTTTGCTATTGTAACTAAGGCCACCATAAACACCGGTTTTGTAACGTTTGAATGAATCTAAAATGCAAATTTTCTTGTAGCATAGTTTCCTTCAGTGAATAATTTTTCTAGCGCTTTTACAAGCTCTGGAAAAGTTTGAGAAAATTTTCGGATTGATTTATATTTTTCCGACCATCTCGTCTCACACATTCGTGATAGATTGGGAGCGCAATTCCTACGAGCAGTCAATTCTCTGAAAAAGTTTATTGTGTCCTTTATAGTGGCAATAGTATTTCTAATTTCCGGTATCTCGCTTGAATCGTTCACTACAAGATTTAGTTTGTGGCTTGAGCAATGAAAATATAGTGCTTGAGAATATTTCCTCCTTAAAATTGCTTGTACACCCCTCCTCTTTACCTGCCATTGTAGAGCAGTAATATATTATTATTATATAATACGTAATATTCTGGTAATAGATTACAGCTAATAAAAAATTGTCAATTGCTTCAGCGATTGATGAGGCATCTTGTGCCTTTAGTTCGACAAAACCTACATATTCTTCTCGGATTATCCCCTTGCATTCATCGTATAGGGTCCGCCAATAAGGGCGCGTGAACTTTAAAATTGAATAAAACAAGTTGTGTGTGAGGTAGAAACGAAATTTATTTTTCATTCGAAAGGGTATTCGACCCCATTAAGTATGGAAGATAACATCGTTCAAATGACCACCGCGGCTCCGTTTGGTAGCCCGGATCCGGGAGGTCCAATTTTCGATGACTCTGGAGCACATATCGGCCTCAATTTGAGCGATGGCGTTGCGTATGTTGACTTTGAGGTCATCGGTGTTTAGAGGCTTGTTGGCGTAGACCAGCGACTTGAGATAGCCCCAGAGAAAAAAGTCTAAAGGCGTTAAATCGCACGATCTCGGTGGCCAGTTGATATCGCCTCCGCGCGAGATGACCATGTCCGGAAATCGCTCGTGCAGAATGTCCATTGTGGCATGGGCTGTGTGGCACGTGGCGCCGTCCTGCTGGAACCACATGTCGTCCGTGTCCATATCATCCAGTTTAGGCCAAAAGAAGTTGGTTATCATCGACCTGTAGCGCTCCCCATTGACGGTTATGGCCGCCCCAGCTTCGTTCTCGAAAAAGTACGGACCGATGATGCCGCCGGCTAAAAATCCACACCAAACAGTGACTTTCTGGGGATGCATTGCCACTTGGTGGACCTCGTGTGGGTTGTTCTCACTCCAAATGCGGCAATTTTGCTTGTTCACATACCCGTTCATCCAGAAATGAGCCTCGTCGCTGAAGATGATTTTTCGGCCAAAATGGGGGTCTGCTTCCAACTGCTCCAGAGCCCAGTCAGCGAACGCCCGACGCTGTCTGTGGCTCCTGGGTCAATTGGATTTTGTACGGGTGCAGACCCAAATCCAGATGCAAAATTCTGCGAGTTGATGTCTCCGAAAGGCCAAGTTCCTGTGCACGACAAAAAATGGACTGCCTCGGGTTCTCGCACACACTCTCACGGACAGCAGGGATATTTTCGTTCGATCGGGCGTTTCGTCGACGTGTCAGTGTTGGCTGGTTGTTTACTGAACCAGTCGACTCGAATTTGCCCACCAATCGACGGATAGTCGCCGATCATCGCGACCGTAAAATGGGCGAAGTGCGCGGAACGTTGCTCGAACTGATGACCCATTTTCGTAAAACAATTTAATAATTTGCACGTGCTGCTCGACACTCAAACTTGCCATGGTGATTTGGGGTTATATACTGAACAAATGACAGCAACTTTGACAGCTCTACCTCGAACAACATGACCGCACCCTTCCGGCAAACTTCGCGCGTCCCTATTGGCGGACCCTTTAGAACCGCAAGCCAATTGATAGCTGTTCTTTCCCAGCTATTTCCGCTATTTCATCAGGTAAGACCGCGCAAGCCAGCGTTCACATCACTTATACTCTCCCTAAAAACTTCGCCACATAAAAAAATTAATTCATTTTGTATTTTTAGCGACGTATAAACTGCATTACGGCAATACTTTTCCAGATGAGTCTTCAATTTCTCCTGTTTTCTTCAATTACCTTTTGGTGGCCACTTTGCAGTTGATCATCCACAGGTATATTTTGAAGAAAAGCCTTTGCAGCAGCTGTTGCAGATAGGTGGAAGTTGGTGGTGGCATGATTTCGCCAGTATTCGTACATATTCTTGAAACAGTGCCAGTAACGGGAGGAAACAGTACCAAAACTCAGTATTCGAGAAAAACTGCGGCGCCTTAATTTAAGCGAGTTTAGCCAATATTTCGTCCGCCAGTATGCGATACTGCGTACTTGATATCTGGCAACCCTGAATGACAATGCGATAATTCTAAAAATAACCTAGTCCGACCACGCGCTCGACATTAACCAATAGGATCCGCCCGTCAATATGGCAATGTTTTTTTACGCCCGTATCTCATAAAGCAAAAGTGTTACACACAAATACAGTAGATCGAAAATGCAGTCTGTGTAACAAAAATAACAATGTGAAAAATTAAAAAAAATAAACGTAGCAGAGCGGATCGATACTGCTAAAAGTGAAGTTGAACTATCTAGTTCTGCAGTGAATTTTTCATACATGCCATCCAAAGTGCTATTATCAACGTATAAAGTGATTATCCAAGACATCCATGGATACCAACAAGGAGTACGAGCTCTTTTGGACACTGGTTCGCAAACGAATCTCATAACCGAGTAATGTGCCAAACACCTAGGACTGCGGCACATCAACACTAATGTTCCGATTGCAGCAGTTGGTGGAAAAACAAAGACCCTGAACTTCGCTGTGAATACAGTCAGTGCTTTGGTGATTGAGAAAATAACCGATGTGATACCCTCGCGATTGATGCAGTTCAAATCTTCATAAATACCGGATCCAGAATTCTACGAACCTCGCGAAATAGACTTGTAACGGACATTATCACGATATAGTGCGCGACGGTTGGCTAAAGATGAACCCATTATCGCTTTAAAATACGCATTTCGGCTAGATAATTTATAGACAGCTACCTGATAAAACGAGAAATAAACTACATGACAATATCATTGCGTCGCTCGTGGGATTGAGTCAAATAGTGCCAAAGTATCATGAAGTGAAGAGTTATAGAAATGAGCCTCTCACACTGACGAGCAAAATGAGGAAAATTTCAAAATAACACTAAAAGGGATCAAACAGGTAGATTTGAAGTGGCGACTCCGTACAAAGAGGATCCCTCCAGACTGGGAAACTCAGGTGAATCTGTGAAACAAAGATTTATTGCTCTCGAACGCCAACTTGCTAAATCACCTGATATCTACGCTGAACATCGTGCATAGTTCAAGAAAATATAGAGTACATTTTCAATGAATAACAGAAAAACGTTTAACTTTTTATACTACTTTTTTAATTTTTACACAATACTTCATGACTAGTTTACTGTGTAATTGAAACTAGTCACGAAATATTGTGTAAAAAATAAAAAAGTAGTATAAAAAAGTTAAACGTTTTTCTGTTATGCATATAGAGTTAGATTTCGTAAAGAAAACTTATTGGGATGGTATGACTTCCTCCACCGACGTGGACCTTCAAGAAACACCAGGTAACAGGCTTGGCAAGTGTCAGCCAATTCAGCAGATGCGTCAACCTGTGTGAGGACGAAGAAAACGCAAATATTCATCTAAGTTACACACTTGAAGAAAATGGCATACCAAGGACGAGCTTCTAAAGGAAGGACAGCTTGTGATCATCAGGGAGGATAATCTTCCTCCCTTACAGTGGGACGAATTAGAACCAGTAGGACAATTATTGTGCGATCTGTAGTGAAACTATGTCTTCTACCAATCGAGTAATTGGAATTAATAGTGAAGTGAATGGAACGCGACGTTCAATGGGTGACGGTATGTTGGCGCCGGTTTATGCGCGAATAAATAATAATATTTAATTATTCGCGCATAAATCGGCGCGAACAGATTAAATGACGATGAATTCGATTTAGAAGATGTATAAAAGAACAAGGGTTAATATCCGTAATGCCACCATCGAGTTTCAAAACGGGGTAGCAATTAGTAATAACAGAAGACCAGAAGACCCAGAATTCCGAACAAAATGGCAAAGAGGACATCTTGTGAATGTTTGCAAATATAATGGTGTCGATATCTTATACATATATTGATTCTGTGATTATGTAGATTCCCCAACACCTACGCACACTTTCCACAATCCTTACACCAGTCTGTTCGCTTCTAATATACACAACTTCATTTCATAACACGCTATACACTTCATTACCTTACAGTGCACACTTTCTCTATTTGATAGCATATGCTTCAAAACCATAATTGTTCTCTCTATATACACTAATACACTCGAAAATGAATCACAAACCAGTTTTACCAGTTTCTCTCTTACCTTTCCGTGCACCCATTTTACATGTTCCAGGTACCTGCTTGTACTTTGAAAAATAAATCCTAATTCAATTACCCCACCTTTCCATTACAATGTTTTTACTTTTCCCTCCTTTCCTTTATAAACTTCAACCATTTCGTCTCTATCCAAATATCTTTCAACTCTCTTCAACATACCTTTCATTGCTCTACCAATTTCTCGCCATTAATAACATATCATCCGCATATGCCAACATGCATACTTTGCTTTTTTCGAAGATCATCGGCCCCCGCTCGTCCGTTTCTAAGCACTTTTCTAAATTCTAAATCATTATTTAGCGTAAAATTACCCTAAACTATGTCCTATAACAAAAGAATTTACAACTTTAGGGTACGAGTCGAATATCATCTAGGATGAACTCTACCTAATTCTTGTGCAATCTAAACTACGCATAAATAGTATTTATGATCCCACTATCCACAATATCCAAGTTAGCGAACGATCCTCCCTAAGAGCTTTAACCAAAATCCGCCATCCTAGCAATCCTTTACATCAGGCATGTGCAACGTACGGCCCGCGGGCCGGATCCGGCCCCTGACTTCATTTCATCCGGCCCGCAGCCCAATTTTCAAATCTGACTAAACCTGGCCCTTGAAAGTAAAAAATATATATGTATTCTTAATAATTTTCATATAATCTGAGGATCATAAAGTTTTATACTATATTTAGTCAACTCATCATTCAGTTTATGCAATAAACAGGGAAAAACCCTGTATGTTGATTAGTGAAGGAAGAATCAGCAGAGCAAAAGCACATAGTTATTTGTAGTGAGGCACAGCAGTCTCTGAATTAATATTTAACTTACAATTTAATATAATCTTTAAAATGACATCAGAGAAGAGAAAAACAATTGATATTGAAAATCGCGTTTTTCAAGATAAGTGGACTAACGATTACTTTTTTATTATGCACAAAAACAAGCCTGTTTGTTTAATTTGCCTCGGAAGTATATCAGTGGTAAAATTTAATTTAAAACCCCACTTTACATCAAAACATTCTAGTTATAGTAAACTCAATGGGCAACAAAGAAAAGATAAAATAATAAATTTGAAATGCTTATCTGCCCAACAGACTCTTTTCCACAAACAAAGTGATTTATGCAATAGTATTGTACGAGCAAGTTTAATAATTAGTGAAAAAATTGCAAAGCATTCTAAACCTTATTCTGAAGGTGATTTTGTTAAAGAGTGTCTTAGGGCTGTCGTTAAAGAACTGTGTCCTGAAAAGAGTGACGATATAGAAAAACTAAGTCTTTCTCACTGGACTATAACAATACGTATCCATAATATGGCCAACGATATCAAATCAAACCTTAAGTTACGTGCGACGCAGAAGTTTGAGGCATTTTCAATTGCTCTCGATGAGAGCACAGATACTACCGATGCCGCACAATTAGCTATTTTTATTCGCGGAACTGTAATCAAATTTAATTACATGGAAGAATTGCTGGCTTTTCGACCTAAGAAGGATACCACACAAGGAGAAAACATTTTCGAAGAATCAATTTGTGCTTAAATGGGAGAATCTAAGTGGAATTTCTACTGATGGTGCTCCAGCTATGCTTGGTTCTAATTTACGAGTTGTCAATAGAATTAAATTAGAACTATGTAGTAGGAATATTGACACTGAAGATTTGAGTGTATTTCACTGCATTTTACATCAACAAAATTTGTGTGAAAAATCGATCAAATATACACATGTAATGAAAACAGTACTTTCTTGCATAAATTTCATTAAATCAAGAGCACTTCACCACCGTCAGTTCCAAATATTTTTGGAAGAACTGCAGTCTGAATTTGAAGATCTGACATTTTATTGTGAAGTGCGCTGGTTAAGTAAAGCAAAAATGTTAAAACGATTTTATGATTTGAAAGATGAAGTATTTGTTTTTATGGATATGAAAGAAAAACCTGTACAAGAGCTAAAGAACACAAATTGGGTCTGCGATCTTGCGTTTCTCGTTGATGTAACAAGTCATATTAATGAATTAAATACAATTTGCAAACCCAAGAACAACTTGTTCATGAACTGTATGGTCACGTCAAGTCATTCCAAAATAAATTAAGACTCTGGGAAAATCAGCTCCGAACAGGAAATACCTACCATTTTCCCACTTTTGCAAATCATAAAGATGATGCTAGCTTTGAAACTTTTGCAAACGAGTTACAATTTTTAAGAGATGAATTTAACACCAGATTTAAAGATTTAATTCGATCTTAAAGCGGTATTTAGCCGATTTTTATAAAAAATATTTACCAGCCGATAAATTTCCAAATCTCTCATCTTTGGCTCAAAAAATAATGTCATAATTTGGAAGTAAAGGGTCCGCCAATAGGGACGCGCGAAGTTTGCCGGAAGGGTGCGGCCATGTTGTTCGAGGTAGAGCTGTCAAAGTTGCTGTCATTTGTTCAGTATATAACCCCAAATCACCATGGCAAGTTTGAGTGTCGAGCAGCACGTGCAAATTATTAAATTGTTTTACGAAAATGGGTCATCAGTTCGAGCAACGTTCCGGCACTTCGCCCATTTTACGGTCGCGATGATCGGCCTGTAGAGTCGACTATCCGTCGATTGGTGGGCAAATTCGAGTCGACTGGTTCAGTAAACAACCGGCCAACACTGACACGTCGACGAAACGCCCGATCGAACGAAAATATCGCTGCTATCCGTGAGAGTGTGCGCGAGAACCCGAGGCAGTCCATTTTTTGTCGTGCACAGGAACTTGGCCTTTCGGAGACATCAACTCGCAGAATTTTTCATCTGGATTTGGGTCTGCACCCGTACAAAATCCAATTGACCCAGGAGCTCAAGATAAACGACCACAGACAGCGTCGGGCGTTCGCTGACTGGGCTCTGGCGCCAACACCGAAATGCCTCACTGATATCCTCAAACAGAATACTCTCAAGATGCTAAAACAACGTTGGGACAACATCTCAGGCTGCAGACAGGCCAAGGAAGCAATACGCTCACCCAATCTGAAAACAGCTGAATATTATTTGCGACTATCCCGGGGGAATCTGCGTCTTATCACAGGTATCCTTACGGGTCACTGTCAGCTAAGGAAACACTTGTTTACTACGGGACTGGTGGAAACCCCCATATGTAGAGCATGTGAAGAAGAGGACGAGACAGTGGAACATGTGTTAACCACCTGCCCGGCTCTCGCCCACCTTAGAGAGTCCATGCTAGGGGAGCTCTGGCCGAACATGGCCAACATAAGGGATAACCCTCCAAGCGTTGTGCTGTCCTTTGCTCGCCACCTTGGGTGGCTAAATGAGTGATAGAACAACGCAGGGCTGTCCCAGTCAGGGGGGCACAATGGGCCTAGTGAAGCCTAAGTGCTCTGGTCAATGATTTGATCACCCTTGGCAAACTCAATCCAGATCCAGATCCAGATCAGGAGCCGCGGTGGTCATTTGAACGATGTTATCTTCCATACTTAATGGGGTCGAATACCCTTTCGAATGAAAAATAAATTTCGTTTCTACCTCACACACAACTTGTTTTATTCAATTTTAAAGTTCACGCGCCCTTATTGGCGGACCCTATATATACAAATGTGAGCAGCTATTTTCGAGAATGAAGTTTCTTAAATCAGAAACAAGTACAAGATTAAGAGACACATTTGGAGAACACTCTGCCTGTTGCGACATCCGATATTTCACCAAATATTGATTATTTGGTGAAAAATATGAAGGTACAGTCTTCCCATTAATATGTTTGTACTTGTTCATTTTAATCTATTTTCTGAAAGCCAGTTCTAATAAATGACTACATACATGTACATATGTGTTGTTACTTTTTACATAATTTTGAAATGATAAAACGTAATAAATATAATATCATTTCGTTAAATCAAACTACGAATCTCTCCGTTCCTTATACATTCAAATAAAAGGTCCGGCCCGCGATTTTAGGTTGAATTTGTTTTCCGGCCCGCGGTCTTGCTGAAGTTGCACATGCCTGCTCTACATAATCCTTCTAACCAACTCCTATATAACACTACCTCTGTTATTCCCATCAATGAACGCCTTCTATACCTTTCGAAAAAATTTCCAAAAACTCCTTCAACCAACACATCATTTCCCTTTACTACTTGCGCAGAAATCCTGACCTAATCCCAAAATATAAGGGGTTTTATATTTTTCTTCACAACATTCGAATAATAAATAGGGGCGCCAAATGTTCCGCAAAACATAATATTATATGGTATTGTGTCCCGGACGCGAGTTAAGCTCGCTACACCAATGCGAAGCCGTGACATAAATACGTACGAGGTCAAAAATGGAAGAAGTAAAGAATGTGTACATAAATTTGAATAAAACAACAAAATTATATAATTAATTTACAGTGTTATGACACAACTGACAATTATAAATACCTGGAAAGTAACCATTTAAAGTATAGTGTAAATATGAATATGTAAAATTACATAATTGCAACATTTACATACTAATTTATACAATTTATAGACCCAAATTGATGAATAATTTTATTGATTTTTTGCCCGTGAAAACCAGTTATGCGCTACAGTATATATAAGATTAGATAACAAATAATTTGTATATTGGTATTATGAGATTTCTTGCTCATACAATACGGTAAATAATATTTTACTAGAGCCTAATAATAATAGTTACTTCTTTCTACTTTTCCTATATAGGGAAATATGATGAATTTTTTTTTTCCCGGAAATATCCGATTTGAGGTCCTCTGAAACGAATCCACTAATTTCTGGAAAAATAAATGTGTGTGTGTATGGCTGCGTGTATGTATATGTGTCTGTGCCTGTGTGTGCATCTGTGGCCGTGGTATTTCAAAAACGAATGATCCTTTTGAGATTAATTAAAATTAAAAATTTTGAAATTTTTTGTCTATTGCTAATAAACTCTGGGAGTTACATGAAACTGCAATTACAAGTAATTGTAAAGAATCCAAAAGTGAACAAATTATTAAGAATAGCCTTTTAACGTAAACCTCATAGTTTTCGAGAAAAATGTAGGGAAAGTACTATGATGGCCACATCACCATTTTTCAATACACCATTGCTCTAGCTAATAAGGTTTGGAATCAAGATGATTAAATGCAAGGCTCGTAAAAATTTAAAAGAATTATATTAAAAATCAGTGAAAATTTACTAAATGGTTAAAATTTTGCCAAAACATTCAAATTTAAAGTTTTTTTTTATAAAACTTAACTAAAAACCATGAAAAAGTTTCGAAATTTGCTAATAAAAATTAGTTGAAAACTTTTTTATATTTACGAAGGAAAACCAAATAGCACCTTTGCTAAACATCCACTTAGGTAAACGACTCTAATGTTATTAGAAAACTTTAAGAAAGATCAAAGATCCAAATCAAAATATCTACTATTTACTTATAATTATTTACTTATACTGCATCAGTAAAATGTACATTATGAATAACTTTTTCCTCAGGATTTCATGACATTGTACTTATACATCAATTTATTACAGTTTTATATAAGTGAAACTGCTTACAAATGTATTTTTACAAAGTAATACTAAAATAATGAAGGTATATTTTATATTAGGAAACAGTTTTGATTTATAGACATTATTCAATGATGATCAAATAATGTGACAATTATTCATGCAGGTTAAAAAGCATTTTTATTATAATGTCTTACCTTAAGATGTATGATAAGCTAACTGAGATCACTCCTTGCATTACTACTACCTAATCATCATTTTTAAAATATGTAGTCTAAAATAGCATGCATCAATTAAATCCTAATTGTCGTTACGCCTCTTTAAAAATAATTTTTAATGCTACGATCAACATTTTATAATATTAGTTTCTATATATATATACATATATATATATATATATATATATATATATATATATATATATATATATATATATATATATATACAGTCGACACTGTCTATAGTGAAACTCTATATAGTGAAAAACTCTTTATAGTGAAATTTTTTCAAACCCCAAAATATTTTAATGAAATTTCATGTAAAAAGCACTGCATATAGTGAATCTGTAAAATAGGAACACTCTATATAATAAAATTTTTACCGGAATTTCATGTATAAATTTTTATGCCTTTATTGAGATTTTGGCTACTTCGGGTTTCCCATTTCTACCTAATATTAGCACGAACTGAATTTTGATGACTCACTGTTTTGAAAAGGTTCTTAAAGCGTTTATAACGCCTAACAGGCAAAATGTAAATCAAGTACAATAGATTTCAGTGAGAAACACGGGGAAGTACCCCGGGGAAACCCATTTTATATGTAGTCAATGCCTAGATTAATTCGCTAACAGGTTCAAAAAATAGCTGATTATTTTCCTAGTACATAATATGTATGTTGTTTAGCAATTTATTGAGACTACACAAATTTTAAATGTACATATGTATGTATGTATTAACAGATTTTGTATTATGTATTCTTTTTATTTCGTTTGTAGTATTTAGCCCTCTACATACATATGTAATGTGTACAGTATGTACATTATGTACATGCTATGTATTTAAATTTTTAAATGTTTAATAAACTTTTTTAATAAGTAATTCAATTTTGAAATTTTTGTTTCTCTTTATATAGTGAAAAACTCTATATAGTGAAATTTCGGTCAACATTTTGGCCCTTCACTATATAGAGAGTCGACTGTATATATATATATATATATATATATATATATATATATATATATATATATATATATATATATATAATATATATATATATATATATATGCAGCAATTAAAATTTAATTACCTAAATATCCACAACTTCTTGGAACATCATTAAAATCTGAAAATACTGTATATAGTAATAAAGATTCAATTAAACATTTTGTAAAAATAAAAATAAAAATTCTTAATGTTATTTAAGCACGTTAAATTTATACAAGAAATTCCATTATAAAAATTTAACTTATTATACATATTTAAGTCCTTATTAAGGTGAAGTTTTGTACAGCTACTAAATTATATAATCAAGAAAAGCATTATTATTAATAATATGTATGTAAATATGTTAATATTATAAAGGAATGCAAATACACATGTTTGAAATAAATTGAACGACAAACACATGATAACACCTTGGTTCAAAGGTACAAAAGATCATTCACTCAAGTGTTTATGTTAATATAGAATTATACTATCTTGCCATCATTTTTAACTATGCTTTCAAGGAGCCTGCTAAAACCAGTTTCAAATTTTTGCAGCACATTCCGTAC